>JAFEMH010003012.1:230000-296001 GCA_022495995.1 Adenophora triphylla var. japonica
GACAAGTTAGTGTAATTAAGTCATTTCTCGCTAAAGTAGCACGTGGATGGCTCATGTTTGATCATTGGATTCGTTACGAGTGTTAAGCACTGATTGGACAAGAGGGAACTATTAGGAATATAATATTAGAATTCTATATTCTATATTCTATATTTTATATAATTTAGGAAACTCAATCTTTGTATTTAATTAGGGAAAAAATATTTGTATAAATTTAGAAACCTTCTAGGAGATTACCTCCTCTCATTGTAAACCCTATAAATATGTACCTCTAATCAATTGAGTCTTTCATATTATTTCTCTCTACCTTGTATGATTGACTTCGTCTCTCTCTCCTTAATTCTAATATGGTATCAGAGCAATAAGATCCATAATAGGACTTCTCCGCCAAACCCCTAGCGGCAAAATCCTAAAGCCGCCCCACCATAAAAACCACTACCTCCTCCACCTTCCAAAACAACTCGGCAAAACCCCTCAAGCCGCCCACCCCCTCACCCCATTGCTTTCGCCACCCTCCATAAAAAACCCCACCACATTCCACCTTCTAAAAACCCTAGCGGCAAACCCCTCAAGCCGCCCCACCCCTCACCCCATAGATTCCGCCACCCACCATCAAAATTCTCTCTTTCTCCTTCAACACTCTCGGCTCAACCACCCCTAGCCAAAACCCCTTTATACACAATCACCACCAAAATTCCCCACCATACCGCCCCACCATCAAAACCACCACCCTTCTACACCACACCACTACCCTCAACTCAAACCTCTCCAAAGCCGAAACCCAAGCCACAACACCGCCGCACCACCATCTTCCTTTCCTCCTTCGGACCACCACTCTCGGCAAAACCCTAAAGCCGAAACCCTATCACCACCTCCTAAAAATTCCTCGGCTCAAACCTCTCAACAGTCGAAACCCTCTCCACCTCATACACCACCACCCCACCATCAAAACCACTACCTCGCTGCACTCGGCTCAAACCTCTCTACAAGCTGAAACCCTAATTCTTTTCCTTTTTTTTCGTCCAACATCAAAACTCCACCCCTAAACCTTGGCAAAACCCTACTGCTAAACCCTTTCAAAACACAATTGGCAAAACCCACCAGTCGAAACCTCTTCTCCTCAGCCTTAAGCCGCCACACCCTACTTGTGGTTTGCGGTACAACCCTACAAACACCGCCCCACCCATACACCTCCTCTTATTTCTGCCTTTCCTTCTTCCGCCTCTAAACCGTCGAACTACCTCACCCTCGATGAACCCTAAACCTCCACACTACCCCACCCTCGGCAAACCCTAAAAACTACCGAAACCACTCTCCACAAACCCACTGTCTCCAACATGTGCAAGATCACATCACATCAGAAAACACACACGACCGGGAACACATTCGTCTCCACCCGCTACATCAAACCCGGTTCATCTCATCATTCTTAAAGATTGGACTTATTCAAAGATCGTCCATCTTGCGGGGGCATATTAGGAATGTAATATTAGAATTCTATATTATATATTATATATTGTTATATATTTTAAATAGTTTAGAAAACTCAATCTTTGTATTAGATTAGGAAAGAAAATATTTATATAGATCTAGAAATCTTCTATGAGATTACCCCTCTCATTGTAAATCCTATAAATATGTACTAACAACATAATCAATTGATTCTTTTATATTATTCATTTTACCTTGTATGATTGACTTCGTCTTTCTCCTTAATTCTAATAGGAACTTCCGTTGGGGGCTGACTACATGAATCGAGGGGTTGCAATCACTGGGGGCTGACTACGTGAATCTAGGGGTTGCAATCACGTATATATACAATAGAGCCGGATGATGGGAAGGAAGGTGTGAAGAATTTCGTTGTATTAGATGAGGCGTAGCTTAGTTCAGTAGTAGTAATCATAATTTAGCCCTAATTAGTTCAATTTAGTGATTGTTCTTGCTATTAATGTTGTTGTGTTCTTGTTAATTGAATCGAATTCCATTCACATTTCTTAATTTGATTCAATACTGCTACATGTCCCTCCTCTGAATCCCAGGGTTCAAAACAAAAATGAAATAGAGGAAAAAATATTATTATAAATTTTATGATGTATTATCCCACCAACACCTCAAATTGTTATAATTATAATGTATTATCCTCTGTCCAAACAATTTTTTTCATCTTGAAGCATCCAAGGGAATATTATTATTTTTTGCAACCAGAGAGAATAACACTTTATAATAAATACAATTTGGTAACAAATTTAACAAAATCCTTATCCCAATTAGCAAAATCTATCCTGATTTTCTGTATAGGAAATAAAATTATTGGATTGCCAGATTTTTATAATTAGTAAAAGTTTTAGGTAAGTCAATTTTATTCTTAGATTTCACAATGTTCCATTTCTATAAAGGGATGAGTGATTGCTTGCACAATCACACAGTAAAAATGGCTTCCAAAATGATTACTTACCAAAGGAAAAGAAAGAGAGAAATTCATCATTCCAGAAATGCCAATCAAACCCAATCTAGGGGTTTTAATTTGCTGAATTTTCCCTCCCATATCACCACAGAAATTTTAACAAGAGTTCCTCCCAAAGATGTTCTTCACTGCAGGTGTGTTTGTAAGACTCTTTGCAAGTTAATTTCCGAACCTCCAGTTGCTAACAATTTCATCTCAAAATCGCCATTTCTTTCTGTTATACATCAATCTCGCAATGATATCGTCTTCACTAGGCTTTGTGGATATGGTGAGTTTTCTGGATACTCTAAAACCCTAAAGCAGATTTCAACCCACTTTATTCCTAGAATGGAAAATGTTGAATTAGTGGGTTGTGCTAATGGGTTGATTTGTTTTTTGTATAAGTCTTCTTCATGCGGAAGAAGTCTTTACATTACCAATCCTGTGCTGGGACAATTCGCCCTCCTTCCTACACCCTTCAGTGATAAATATGTTTCAATGAAGGAGACTTATTGGTTTGGCTATGTTCCTAAGATTGGTTGTTATAAACTCATTAGAATTAGGATTAGAAAGGCGCTACTTCCCCAGTCCAATCCCCGCAAATTCGGTACGAAATCTGAGATTCATGTTTTAGTTGTTGGCTCTAATTCATGGAATTATGTGGGTGATGCCCCATTTCCTCTCCATGGGAAGTTTTGTGTGGATATCGTTGAGGGATGTATTCATTGGTTGGTTGATGATGATAGAAACTCTTTAAGATTGCACTCCTTCAATGTTGTGGATGATCGAGCCACTCCATTTCCTGCTCAAGATTTCAGTATTAACAAACTAAAAAGATTCACCAACAAAGCAAACCCAGTTCAGATCACACATAAACATCAATTGAGCGAGCAAGAAATATTTCAAAGAACCTATCTTTACTAGGAAAAGAGTTGAGAAATTGACTTACTAGCAGGTTGAAAATGGGGGTAGTGTTGATAAGGGTGAGAGAACTCTATAAAGCATTCAGGGTCGTTAAGCAAGTAAAGCATCTACATAGTTACCTTCAATTGTTTCCAACATATTCCCTCAGTTCAAAATAAGTCATACGGCAGTCCCAAATGTTTCAATCTGCATTGTTAACTATAATGATATAATAACTAAATAAAACAAAACAAAACCCTAGTTTGGCAAGTAAACACAATAAAAATATAACAAAATCATTCAATTTCACAAGAAACTACAGAGAAACGACTGTGTGATAGGAAATTAAAACGGATAACGAAGGAGAAACAGTGAAAAATTACAGGGGAGGGGGAAGAAGCTGACCTTGCTAATCGTGTGGTAGAAGGCGACTAGGGCTTTAGCAATCGACTGATGGATAGCATAGATCTGAGAAGTTTTACCACCGCCCTTGACTCGGATACGCATGTCGACGCCGGCGAAACGGTGGCGGCCGAGAAGGAGGATAGGCTCGAAGGCCTTGTAACGAAGGATTTCGGGCTCGACTAGCTCGATTGGGAGGCCATTGATTTGATTAGGCCTCTTCCTTTCTTGAAGTGGGTGACAGCGACGGCAGTTTTCTTGCGGCCGAAGCACTGGACTGATTCGATAGTTGTCGCCATGGTGGTCGTCGATCTCTCTCTCACTCTCAGCTGAATGGGGTAGAGGAAAGGGGGAGATATTAGGGTTTTTGAGGGAAATGGACAGGCTTTTGATGTGTTTGGTTGAGGGAGATGGACCATGGGCTTTTAATATCAACTTAGGCCGAGAAGTTAGGGCGGCCGCAACAAAGTTAGGGCGACCACACCAACTTTTTAAATTTTTTGATATCCGTCGTTAAATCTGTAGCCAAATGTAAATGAAAAAATATATTTTTAATTTATATAGCGACAGAAAATATTCCTTGTTAAATTTTTTCAATACCCGTCGTTAAATCCGTCGCCAAATGTAAAAGAATTTTATTTTTAATTTTTAATTTATATAGCGACAGAAAACATCCCTCGTTAATTTTTTTTCAAAATCCGTCGTTAAATCCGTCCCCAAATGTAAAAGAAAAAATATTTTTTTTTAATTTACACAGCGACAGAAAATATCCCTCGTTAAATTTTTTTTTATATCCGTCGCTAAATCCTTCGCCAAATGTAAAAGAATTTTTTTTTTACTTTTTAAATTTACATAGTGACAGAACATATCCCTCATTAAATATTTTTTGAAATCCGTCGTTAAATCCATCGCCAAATGTAAAAGAAAAAATATATTTTTTAATTTTTAATTTACATAGCGACATAACACATCCCTCGTTAAATTTTTTTGAAATCAGTCGTTAATCCGTTGGAAAGTTGTCGGAAAAAATACCGGCACTTTTTTTACGCCATTATTACGTTGGATTAGCATCGGAATATATTCCGTCGCTATATCCGTCGTTAAATCCGTCGATATTTTTGTAGTAGACGGGTTATTCCGTTTTTGTCGGAGATCTGTCGCTATTACGTCGCTAATGCCGACGGATTTTTTTTCGTCGTTAATATTCGTCGATATTTGACAGTTTTCTTGTAGTGAAATGGCTAGTTTGAATTAGGGCTTGAGTGTAAAGAAATCACGAAGTCCCGAACTATGTTACGAATTTGGCAAATATATAGGCATTCAGTTTGGATTTTGGGAGAAAAATGAAACCCTATATTTGAAGCAATGGTGGATATTGAAGAATCCCCAACTTTCATCCGGTAGTAGTCAATTTTGTGAGGTGTTGAAATTTACAAAAAGAGATATTTTGAGTTGAGTATATGATATTGTTGTTAGGGATTTAACTTAATTACCATGAGAAGTAGGTAATGCAATTTGGGTTCTTAAAATATTTATGCAATTCTTTTTAAAAAAATTGTGGCTAATAACGGAAATGGGTGGTGATTTGTGGTGTTTGCTGACGGACGATGATGTTGATGGGTGACGGACTGGGGAGAGTATGAGGAAAGGAAGAAGACAACCTAACCCATTAACTACGCTAACAAATGTTTGTGTATTTAGCGGGTGCTAGTCTTCTTTTGTGTTGTGCTGACTAGGATATCAGGTTGGCATTTTTGTTAGGTTTTTCAATGTCTATATGTTCAATTGTATTATATTTAACCATGTGCTATAATACATATATTGAAGATGTAAATAGGTAGTATATGTTTGTCATTCACCCGCAGTAAAATGGGTTATTTTAGACATGGAAAACATGAGTCCATGAATGGGCATTTGTGTAACATTTATAACTTTCCTCTCTTGACACTTTGGACCATTTAACTTTGTCCCGTTAAATGATCAATCATCATCAACACACAAAGTTAGGTCCTAACAACTTGCTTACTGATCTACTCCGTATTTTATCTTGTTTCACTGGCATGTGTCTATCACTATGGCTCAGTTTTAGTTCTGTTCATCTCCCTTTCATTAATTGTACACTTTTAATGAATGGGGTTTAGATGAAGATATGTTGCTACAACTCTGCATTGTATGCCCAATAGGTTCCGGTGACCATGTTGCCATTTGTGGAGCATTTCTCGTAAAAAATTAACGTTTGTTGAGAGTATATATTATGTTACATACCAATAGAAGGGGGGCTGCTCACTCATGCATACCAAACTCCACGTGGTAGAAACAGGGGTGGACACAAGATGGGAGATGGGGGTGGAAGTGAACCCCCCAATTTCTGTCAACAACAGTTAAAAAAAAATTTACCAAGTGCACCGCCCTTTTCTTATCAACTTCAACCCACCCCACAAAAAAATAACATACAGTGAAAAAAAGGAAATAGAAAAAGACAAGGACAGAAACAAAAAAAAAAAAAAAAAAAAAAAACAGCAAAGGGAACGGAAAGGAAAAAAAATAAACGATCCAACAGATACCACGAACCACCCCTCCACGCTCCTTTCGAGCCAACTCCGGCCAAAAACTAGCCGGCCATCTCCACCACCTCCGATCTTACACATACACACTCACTCTTATAGTAAGTTTCAATTTTGGGATTTCAATTTAGTGCTTTATGTTAGAACATGGATTGCAAAATGTGTATACTTAATAAATATAAGTGACATGTAGACGTACATGTATAAATCATTAAAATAATGTTATTGAAAAGTATAGAATATTAATTAAATGTGTAGAATTCCCGAGGTGGAAATTACCTATTTATGATGGGCAGAATGATAATTTCACACCGCTTAATTGAAAGGGTGTAGTCCCTTGATGAGGTGCCATTGTTTCCTATATATAGAGGCCTACCATCAGCCTAGAAACTACTACATCATCCTTATTTACTCTCTCTATAATCTGAGTTCTAAGGAAGGCATTCATCATCAAGAAGATCTACAATTCCCTACGTGATTTTCTTCTTCTTCTCTTCCTTCCTTTGCAAGAACATCATCAAGTAACAAGATGGACTCAACAGGTATCACGCTTCCGCCTTCATCTTCTTCTCTTACTTAATCTAGACTTGAGTGCTTTCGGGTTATTGGAATAGGAATGTTCCAATAATTGGTATCAGAGCCGCTCAAGTTTTGGATTAAGTTTGAATTCTTATAGCATATGTTTGCTATACTTTGATTTTTTAATCCTGTTGAAATCATTATGTTATGATGTTATTTAAATGCTCTAATTCGTTGCTAGAGTGTTATTATTCATTACTTGATTAAATTATGAATATGGATTAAAGTTTACTCAAAAGGACATGATGGTTCATGCAAGATTATCCCATTGACACAACAGAGCGTTTTATGTCGCACAACCGTGTTGGATCTACTTGTGTATTCATGTCTTGGTTAAGCGTTAATTTTTGCTTGCCGTTCATCTTTTGTGTGAAGAAAAATTTTCTGTGAAAAGGGCCTTGCTCGGACAATTATGAAATGGTGCCTTTTGGAAAAGCTGTGAATAGTGACTGCACGGGCGTGCAAGTTATAACGCACGGCCGTGCAAACATTGTTCACGTATTTTCAAAAATTTTCAATTTGATTCGGTCGTGCACTTATGAACTGGTGCAACTCTAATTCATTCATAGAGTATTGTGTTAAATTATAATTATAAATTTGGTTTTACTCAAAAGACTTTCAATACTTAATGTAAGATTATCCCATTTTGAACATAGCCACCATCATTGGATGCGTTGTGAGTTTGTTCAAATGCATAGCCACGCATTTAAAAATGTGTTGTGAGTATGCGGATCTACTTGCTTTGGTTGAATATTGATTCACCATTAAGTTAAGAATTGATAGTCAAAATCTGGAAAATTTGACATTCAAGGTCTGCTCGGCCGAGCACCTTCCTTGACTCGTCCGAGCACTCCATTTGTATCAGCACAACGTTTGAAATTTTTTGAAAAGGCGCAATCCAACGGTCATGATGCTCGGCCGAGCACCCCTAAGGACTCGGCCGAGCACCTCTAAGAACTCGGTCGAACACCCCTAAGACTCGGCCGAGCATAAGGGATCAGAAAGGGATGTTCTCTGGAGGGTTTTGCTCGGCCGAGCACCTTCCTTGACTCGGCCGAGCATGACTCATTTTGGTCAGATTTTAAAAAATTTCAATATTTTGCTATTTTGGTCAATTTTCATTCATTATTTGAGTAAAGTATACATTAATTTGTGCCCTAAAGTGTGATTAATTATATGCTTAGCAATTTCATTCATTTCTAAACAATATTGTCGCCAAAGTGATTTACGTTGTTTAGATACGAAATTGTAAAGTGATGAATGTTCTTATTGATATGTGATAACATGCTTGTTTCTCAAAGGAGACCTTGTTGTTGACTAAGTATTTGCATTCATGGGGTAATAATTGAATAAAACGTTTGGTCATTTTAAATACTTTGAACCATCCCAAAGGAAGGCGGGTATTTAAAATGAGTTGTTTATATTCTTAATTGCCGGGTAACAAATACTTTAAATCTTAGGACATTTTTAATACTTGAACCGGCCCAAAGGAAGGCAAGTATTTAAAATGTGTTGTTTAAAGTCATTTATTACCCTAAGATAAATCAAATTATGAGTCAATTCGCAATCCAAAGATTAGTTTTGATGTCATGATGATTATCTTTTTGATGGGATTCATTGATATAGTTAATCACTTTATTCATTATGTAGTTTCTTATACATGTTTTGTATTCATTATTTGTTCTTATTCCTAACAAATTTGATAAATGCTTCATCTATTACTACTGCCATGAATAATGTTCCAATGCTTAATGGGATTAACTTTAAAACTTGGAAAAATAATATAACAATGATCTTAGGATGTATGGACATCGATCACGCATTAGGGGAACCAAGTCCCGCTAAAGGAAATACCGTTATAGCACGGAAAAATATTGAGCAATGGAAACGGTCCAACCGCGTGAGTCTAATGATCATGAAAAATGCAGTTTCAAAGACATTTTTGGACAATGTCTCTGAGATCGAAAATGCTGAGTTTTTTCTTGAATTCTTGTGGAAACTTGTTTCCATTCGGTACAAGGGTGAGGAAAATCTTAGGGAGTACATTATTGAATTATTTCAATTTTTCGATCAAACTAAAGGCACTTAAGTTAGAGATTTCGAAAGATTTTCTCGTGCACTTAGTTTTGATCTATCTTCCTCCTCAATTTGGTCCTTTTGAGGTGATCTATAAATTTCAAAAGTACAAGTGAAATATTAATGAATTACTTTCACATATGACATTAGAGGAAGATAGGATGAAATATCTTAAATTAGAAAGTACTCACTCAGCATTTACTTCTTCTCGTGGGATTAAGAGAAGAGGGAAGGAAATTGCGGTTGCAAGTAAGAAGCTTAAGGGATCATTTAATGTTCATAAAGTCAAGATATGCTTCTTTTGCAAGGACCTTACTCACATGAAGAACGACTACCATAAGTATCGCGAATGGCGAATTCAGAATGGTATGTCATTTGGTCTTGTTTGTACTAAGGAAAATTTGGTTTCAATTCCTTAATATACATGGTGGTTGTATTTGGTACAACAACTCACATTAGTTCATGTATGCAGGGTTGTCTGAATTACCGAATTCCCAGTAAAGATGAGAAATACATCTATATGGGAGCTGGAAATCTGGTTAAAGTTATAGGCTTAGGGACTTTTAGATTAATGATAAGTACTGGCTATTATTTTGTACTAAATAATATATTCATTGTACCGTCCTTTAGATGGAATTTAAAATATATCACAGTTTTGGACAAGGAAGGTTACTCTTGTTCTTTTGATAATAATAAATGTGATCTTTATTTTAAATTCCTAACTTGTCGGTACTAGTACTTTGTCATATATCGATAATCTTAATTTACTTGACACAGTCAAGAAAATGAATGAGTCCCATAATAATGAAACCAAAACTAAGGGCACTAAGCAAAAGTTATCAAGTGAAAATTCTTGTATTTTATGGCATAGACGTTTGGGTCATATCTCCAAAGGGAGAATTGATAAAGCTTATGTCAGAGGGAATCCTAAAAACAACTTGATACTCCGGATAAAAACTTTTGCATTTAGTGTTTTAAAGAAAAATTTACAAACATTAAAGGAAATAGGATCTTTGAGAGTATCAAACGTTTTGGAACTAATTCATATGGACCATTTACTAACCCTTCATGGAATGGTCAACAATATTCCATCACATTCATAGATGATTACTCTCATTATGGATACATTATTTTCTTCATGTAAAGTCTAAATCATTGGACGTGTTGGGTGAATGACGTCCAGGTCCTTTATATTCGCTATCTTGAAGAGCGTGGGATTGTCCCTCACTACACCATGCCGGGCAAACCTAGCATAGTATAGTGGAGAGACATAATAGAATCCTTAAGGATATGGTAAGAAGTATGTTTTCTTGTACTTCTTTACCTCACTCATTATAGGCGACACATTAAAAATCGCAACTTATATTCTCAATAGAGAACCTTCCATTAGGTTTAGCCCTATTTTAGGGTTTGCTAAGAGATCTAAGGGATATAAATTTTATGACCCGAAAACTAGAACATTTTTCGAGACTTGCAATGCTAGGTTCTTTGAGAATGTTGAATTTAGTAGGAGAAATAGTAATGATTTTGAATTTGAAGAGTTAGAGGAACCACTCTATATTCCTTTAACTTTAGTTCCTGTTGGAAATCATGTAATTGTACCTAAAATTCAACAAAGAACATACAATTCAAAATAATATAGAGATTCCCGTAAATAACGGACAACATGAAAATGTTGGACATGAGGAAATTCAACAACATCAAAATGAGGATGAACCAGTGCCCTTAAGGAGATCTACTAGAGAAACAAGAAGTATTATTCCGGATATTTATGATGTGTATCTTGTGGAGAATGAGGACACCATAGGTTTAGTGGGAGATGAACCTATCACCTTCCATGAAGCCATTAATAGTCCTAATTCTCATAAGTGGATCAATGCCATTAATAAGGAGTTAAAATCAATGAAAGACAATGACGTTTGGGATCTTGTCCCATTACCTGAAGGTGCAAAACTTATTGGTTGTAAATGGATATTTAAAACCAAAAGGGATTCGCAAGGTAATATGGAAAGATATAAGGCACGTCTTGTTGCTAAGGGATTTACTCAAAAGGAAGGCATTGATTATAAATAAACATTTTCTCCGGTATCTTCTAAACCCTCTTTTATGATCATTATGGCATTAGTGACACATTATGATCTTGAGCTTCATCAAATGGATGTTAAGACGGCTTTTCTCAATAGAGACATTGAGGAAACCATCTATATAAGGAAACCAGAAATGGTGACCGATTCAGATCAAACTAATCAATTAGTTTGTAAACTTAAGAAATTCATTTATGGTCTCAAGCAAGCTTCTCGTCAATGGTATTCAAAATTTAGTCAAGTTATTCTTTCATTTGGTTTTTGAAACGAATCTTGATGAAGATTGTGTATACCATAAGTTCAGTGGGAGTAGATTTATAATTTTGGTCTTATATGTGGATGATATTTTACTTGCTAGTAATAATAAGGACCTTCTAAAGGAAAATAAGAAATTTCTCTCAAACAAATTTGAGATGAAAGATCTTGGTGAGACATCTTTTGTATTGGGAATCCAAATTCATCGTGATCATTCACGGGGTATTTTGGGATTATCACAAAAGAGCTATATAGAGAAGGTATTACAAAGGTTTAGCATGGAAAATTGTAAACCACATGACACCCCTGTCTCTAAAGGAGATAAATTCAATTTAAAGTAATGTCCTAAAATTAATTTTGAATCCAAGTATATAGAAAATATCCCTTATGCACCGGCAGTAGGAAGCTTAATGTATGCGCAAGTCTGTACTCGTCCAGACCTTGCATTTATTATTGGGATGCTTGGTCAATACCAAAGCAATTCGGAAAGAAGAGCATTAAGTCGCATCCAAAATAATGATGAAGTACCTATAAAACATTAAACTACATGCTTATGTATACAAAATCGGATCATTTTGAGATCATTAGGTATTCCGATTCCGTTTTACTGGATGCAAAGATGTCAAAAGACATCATATGGTTATTGTTGGGGACGGATTTTTCACTATATGTATATGGTCGGCATCTTAAGCAGGTCAACATGTCAAGACGCCTCAGTAACTTGACCTCCACAACTTGACCTCTACAACTTGACCTTCACAACTTGGTCCACAACTTGGACCGACATCTTGGCTCAATGTCTTCATCAACATCCTGAGGTTGGAACAACTTGGGAGCAGTTTTACGGTTCCTATTTTCTAGGAGATACTTGTGCACTCATAGAAGACCAATTCAACCATGATTTTTCCACCATCAGCAGTTATGCCCAGAATTTTCTCCTCAAGTAACTCCATTATGCCTAGTTTTTAGGGATTTTTGGTTATTATCTTTTTATTTTACCTTTATTATAAATAGGGGTATGGAAATTAGGGAAAGACACATGTATTTTCACACACTCACACTCTTGTAATCCCTCTCCATACTTCCAAGCTTGTAGCTCACTGATCATAGTAAAACTTTGGTCAAGGTAGGTCTTCCAAAACCTCCCGAGGTTTTATGCCGGCGAATAATTTGTTCAAGGGCTTTCCTCGTTAAAATTCCTTTGTTCTTTGATTATCACATATACAAATCTATATTCCAATTCACCCAATTCTTTCCTTGAAATATTTGGTTATTTACAATCACTTGTCGAAATTTGACCAAAACAGTTATGTCTCTTGTTGAAGAGAAATAAGTATAAAATAAACAAATAGATATACAACTTATAGGATCAAACTCCATGTTATTGGATCCATTTTATAAAGCGTTATCTTTATTTTTATGTTTCACGAGCATACTGCTCATATGGGTGAAACGATTTTGATAATGCATAATATAGTGGGAGTTTGAGTTGTACTTTATTTGCTATTTGTTTTATTCATATTGATCTCATTTGGTTAATTAGGACTAGTTGATGGAATATATATACATGTTTTAATATATTCATTAAGTTTTCCATGCTACACATCTATACTTAATCTATGTCATTTAGTTGAACATATATATGTGATTAATGTGGGTTTAGTTGCGAATCAATTACAACGACTGCCCCTTTAGTTCCTATACTTGTGAAACTAATGGACGAGATTGTTGTAGAATGACAATGAAGTGCACATATGGATTGTCATTTACATTACGAATATGATTTTATGAGGATTTGTTAAAGTATAAACACATGTTTGGGCAATCCAAGTGGGAGATTGTTAGAACATGTATTGCAAAATGTGTATACTTAATAAATATAAGTGACATGTAGACGTACATGTATAAATCATTAAAATAATGTTATTGAAAAGTATAGAATATTAATTAAATGTGTAGAATTCCCGAGGTGGAAATTACCTATTTATGATGGGCAGAATGGTAATTTCACACCGCTTAATTGAAAGGGTGTAGTCCCTTGATGAGGTGCCATTGTTTCCTATATATAGAGGCCTACCATCGGCCTAGAAACTACTACATCATCCTTATTTACTCTCTCTATAATCTGAGTTCTAAGGAAGGCATTCATCATCAAGAAGATCTATAATTCCCTACGTGATTTTCTTCTTCTTCTCTTCCTTCCTTTGCAAGAACGTCATCAAGTAACAAGATGGACTCAACAGGTATCACGCTTCCGCCTTCATCTTCTTCTCTTACTTAATCTAGACTTGAGTGCTTTCGGGTTATTGGAATAGGAATGTTCCAACACTTTATTGTTAGGGTTTTTATTGTTGAATGATTTGAGATTTTTGATTTAGGGTTTTGAAATGAGATTTCAATTTTGATTTGATTTGATTTGATTTATGGTTCATAGTAAGAATTATATGATGGGACATGTAATATGAGGGGTGAATTTGTGTTGTGTCTTTAAAGTTTGCTATTGAGGATGTATTTGATGATTGGAGTTTGAGTTTGGTGAAACTTCAAGTACAAGGGTATGATGGGGCAAGGAATACGAATGGTGAATTTGGTGGTTTGAGAACATTGATTATGAAACAAAATCCGTTTGCATAGTATGTTTATTGTTTAGGGTAAATTTGGTGGTTACAAATGATTATGTAATTAAATGTTTTCATAGTACGAAAACGAGTAAGGAACAAATTTAGTATGTTATTTGTTTCTTGTAGTAGTTATGTAAAAAAAAAAAAATTGAAGCTTTTGTGAACCTGCTTGATTTTGGGTCTGGATCCCCCCCCCCGGTTAGAAAAGTGGATTTACTTAATAAATCCTACTCAACTTTATTACACGATGCCTACCCTGTATTCTAGTGAAGGCCACATCCAATATTGGTAGAGGTCCATGTTAGGAATTTAGCATACAGCAGTAACAATGAAAATAAATGATGGAAAATCAAGACTACAAGTGCAAGTAAAATCCCTAAAACTATGCAAAATATTCGAGGGATAACGACATGCTAATATAAACAAGGATTATAAATGGAATGAAACACTTGCATCCATAGCAGTTAAAGACGGAGGTAGAACAATTGAAGATATTGTAAAAGATGGCTTCATTTATTATGCATGAAAATTTAAGGTATTATGTGCTCTTTTAGAGCATATCTTGTATTTTATAATATTAAATTTATGTAGTATCTCACCGAAGTGACTTCTGTTGGAAATGGATAACGGAAAGTTAAGTTTAACTTAGCGTTGATCTAGTTTCTAACGGAAGTTCGTTATGTGTTAACGGAACTAGTTACAAATGGTAATCTACATTTGTTGTAGATTATATATAACTCATTTAATGTCTCAAAACCATTTCCGTGTGAATGAGAAATTAATGACAAATGATTTGTAACTTAAATATTGGGTCAAAGTGTGTTTTGGGTTGGTCCCAAAATTGGTGTGGACTTGTTGTGGCTAAAGGGCTGACGAGCAGGCTGAAGAAGCTTCTGCACGCCCGTGCAAGTGTCTAGGACACGGCCGTGCACCGTGCCTTGCCTTGCCACTCGACCGTGCAGAGCCATGAACTCGACCGTGCATATTGCCTTGCACGGCCGTGCAGTTCATTGGACACGGCCGTGCAAGTGCTGTTATACCCGGAAAGTTGTGACTTTTCAAGGGAAAAGCCACCAAACCTTTTGACTCTCTTTATATACTTCCCCTCCGAATTTCAATTTATATACACAGTCATTCTGAGCCTTTTACCCTCTAGAGAGATAGATTAAACATACCCAAATCATTGCATATTGTTGCATTCAATCTTTCAAGTCCAAAGTTCTAAAACCTTGTGTTGTTCGTTAGATTAGTTATATTGGAGTGCTCCTTATAACTAATAGTAAGTCGTTTTATCTTACTAGAGTTTTGTCATACAACCGTAAGCACCAAAGGGACAAATAACTCTTACGGAGATTGTATTAAATACAAGACTCGACTTGAATTAGTTTGTTTTTTCAATCTCCGTTACTTTTGCTGTCAGTTTTTCTGTTAAGTCTTAAAGAAGCCATACACAAGTTCCAACAATCGTAAGAGTTATTTCACGCTTCTTCAAGATCATCAAGATGGCAAACGAGAAAGACTCCACCGAATCAAGTCAAGGGAATGTGACGCCTCCATCACAAGGTGATACTACATTCAACAATGTTGCTCCCGCTCCTACAACTCATCACATCAGTCATGGTGAGAAACCCGCGAAATTCACCGGTGTGGATTTCAAGAGATGGCAACAGAAGATGCTCTTCTACTTGACCACCCTAAGCTTGCACCGCTTCTTAAAGGAAGATCCTCCGGCGGTAGAAAAAGGTGATCCGGACCCCCAAAGGCAAATGGCAAAGGAGGCTTGGTCTCACGGTAATTTTCTTTGTAAGAATTATATCTTAAATGGACTTGACGATGCACTATACAATGTGTATAGTACAGTCGAGTTAGCCAAAGCATTGTGGGACACTTTGGAAAGGAAGTACAAGATCGAGGATGCCGGGTCAAAGAAATTTGTCGTTGGTAAGTATCTTGACTTTATGATGGTCGATTCCAAATCGGTAACAACTCAAGTAGATGAATTCCAAATCATTCTACATGGGCTTGATGCCGAGGGGATGATCATGAATGATCCATTTAAGGTGGCTTCTATCATTGAAAAGTTGCCTCCTTCGTGGAAGGATTTCAAGAACTATCTCAAGCATAAACGCAAGGAGATGTCCTTGGAAGACATTGTTGTTCACTACAAGAAAACTGTCAAATAGCGACGGAAATTAGCGACGGACCAAATTCTGTCGCTATTAGCGACGGAATAGCGACGGATTAACGACAGAAGCAAAATAAAACGAAAAAATCAGTTACTGACAGATTTAGCAACGGATTAGCGACGGATTTTAGCGACAGACATGAATCTGTCACTAATCCGTCGCAATAGTGGCGCCAAAAAAGCCCGCCCATTTTAGCGACGGATTTAGCGACGAAATAACGACGGATTACAAAAATTTTTAACGACGGATTTTTTCTGTCGCTAAATAAATAAAAAATAAATAAATATTTTTCTTTTTAAAATTAGCGACGGATTTAGCGACGGATTTAACAAAAATAAATTACCGACGGAATTATTCTGTCGCTAAATAATAAAAAATAAAAAAAATATTTTTATTTTAAAATACCGACGGATTTAGCGACGGATTTTATAAAAATAAATTACCGACGGATTTAGCGACGGATTTAGCGACGGAAATTGTTTTTTTTTTTAAAAATAACTTTTTTTCTAACTTTTTTTATGTAACTTTTTGAAAAAAACTTCAATACTAAAAAATGTCCAAAATATTTATTTATATTCATAAAAAATAAAAAACTATACATTTATAAATAAAAATTAAAGAATTTTATCCGTCCCTGATTTCTTTATTATACTTTCATTTGTTTATTTTTTGCTAACTTTTTTATATAACTTTTTGAAAAAAACTTCAATACTAAAAAGTGTCCAAAATATTTATTTATATTCATAAAAAATAAAAAAAACTATACGTTTATAAATAAAAATTAAAGAATTTTACCCGTTCCTGATTTCTTTATTATACTTTCATTTGTTTATTTTTTTTCTAAATTTTTTTTATATAACTTTTTGAAAAAAAACTTCAATACTAAAAAATGTCCAAAATATTTATTTATATTCATAAAAAATAAAAAACTATACATTTATAAATAAAAATTAAAGAATTTTATCCGTCCCTGATTTCTTTATTATACTTTCATTTGTTTATTTTTTGCTAACTTTTTTATATAACTTTTTGAAAAAAACTTCACTACTAAAAAGTGTCCAAAATATTTATTTATATTCATAAGAAATAAAAAAAACTATACGTTTATAAATAAAAATTAAAGAATTTTACCCGTTCCTGATTTCTTTATTATACTTTCATTTGTTTATTTTTTTTCTAACTTTTTTTATATAACTTTTTGAAAAAAATTCAATACTAAAAAGTGTCCAAAATATTTATTTATATTCATAAAAAATAAAAAAACAAACATTTATAAATAAAAAATAAAGAATTTTACCCATCCCTGATTTCTTTATTATACTTTCATTTGTTTATTTTTTTTCTAACTTTTTTTATATAACTTTTTGAAAAAAAACTTCAATACTAAAAAATGTCCAAAATACTTATTTATATTCATAAAAAATAAAAAAAAACTATACATTTATAAATACAAATTAAAGAATTTTACCCATCCCTACACTCTATACCCTAAACCCTAAACCCTATACCCTATACCATATACCATATACTTTATACACTATACCCTATACCCTATAGGGTATACCCAATAGGGTATATGGTATAGGGTATAGGGTATACCCTATAGGGTATAGGGTATAAGGTATAGGGCATAGGGCATAGGGCATAGGGTATAGGGTATACCCTATAGGATATAAGGCATAAGGTATAGGGTATAGGGAATAGGGTATAGGGTATAGGGAATAGGGTATAGGGCATAGGGTATAGGGCATAGGGTATAAAGTATAGGGCATAGGGTATAGGGAATAGGGTATAAGGTATAGGGTATAGGGTATAGGGTATACCCTATAAGGCATAAGGTATAAGGTATACCCTATATGGTATAGGGTATACCCTATAGGGTATAAGGCATAAGGTATAGGGTATAGGGAATAGGGTATAGGGTATAAGGTATAGGGTATACCCTATAGGGTATAGGGTATAGGGTATAAGGTATAGGGTATAGGGTATAGGGTATACCCTATTGGGTATAGGGTATACCCTATTGGGTATACCATATAGGGTGTAGGGTATAGGGTATAGGGTATAAGGTATTGGGTATAGGGTATAGGGTATATGGTATAGGATATAGGGTATACCCTATAGGGTATAGGGTATACCCTATAGGGTATAGGGTATACCCTATTGGGTATAGGGTATAAGGTAAAGGGTATACCCTATAGGGTATAGGGTATAGGGTATAAGGTATAAGGTATATGGTATAGGGTATAGAGTATAGGATATAGGGTATACCCTATAGGGTATAGGGTATACCCTATAGGGTATAGGGTATAGCGTATAGGGTATAGGGTATAGGGTATAAGGTAAAGGGTATACCCTATAGGGTATAGGGTATAGGGTATAAGGTATAAGGTATATGGTATAGGGTATAGAGTATAGGGTATACCCTATTGGGTATAGGGTATAGGGTATAAGGTATAAGGTATATGGTATAGGGTATAGAGTATAGGGTATAGGGTATAGGGAATATGGCATAAGGTATTGGGTATAGGGTATATGGTATAAGGTATAGGGTATAGGGAATAGGGCATAAGGTATAGGGTATAGGGTATAGGGTATAAGGTATAGAATTAGTAGGTATATATAGGGTATAGGGTATATATATGGTATAAGGTATAGGGTATAGGGTATATATAGGGTATAAGGTATAGGGTATATATAGGGTATAGGGTATAAGGTATAGGGTATAGGGTATAATAGGGTATAAGGTATAGGGTATAGGGTATATGGTATAAGGTATAGGGTATACCCTATAGGGTATAGGGTATAGGGTATAGGGTATAGGGTATAAGGAATAGGGTATAGGGTATAGGGTATAGGGTATACCCTATTGGGTATAGGGTACCATAGGGTATACCCTATTGGGTATAGGGTATACCCAATAGGGTATACCCTATACCCTATACCCTATTCCTTATACCCTATACCCTATAGGGTATACCCTATACCCTATACCCTATTAATATTATTATTAAGTATTATTATTAATTATATAATAATATTTATATATTCAATTATTTAATTGAATAATTAACAATAGCATCATTATTAGTATTATTATTAAGTATTATTCCTAATAATTTTTAAAGAAATAAAAGTATATAATATAAAAACATTTACTTTTTTGAGGGTTTAGGGTATATAAGGGTTAGGCTTTAGGGTTTAGGATATGAGCATATAGTATATGGTTCAAGATATGGGTTATGATTCGGGATAAAAGTATAATTACTATTGTTGTTCTAAATAGTTTTTTTTTTTACTAATTAATAATATTATTTTTCTTGATATTATTTATTCTTATTAGTTATTAATGAGTATTATAATTAATTAAATAATATTTATATATTTAAAAATTA
This sequence comes from Adenophora triphylla var. japonica, assembly GCA_022495995.1. Classification (NCBI taxonomy): domain Eukaryota; kingdom Viridiplantae; phylum Streptophyta; class Magnoliopsida; order Asterales; family Campanulaceae; genus Adenophora; species Adenophora triphylla. The sequence continues at coordinate 249,509 of JAFEMH010003012.1, forward strand.
TGACTAATCAAGATCTTAAATATTTTTTATTTAATATTATTTATATTTTGAATTATTTCTATTTACTATCATTTATTTAATATATTTAATTTAAAGGTTAGATTATGCTATTATTTTTTTATATTATTGCTATTATCCTTCTAACTGACTTTTTCCTTAATAAGACATTGTTTCATCATCATCTTAGTCATTCATTCTATATCATTTAAATTGAATCCAATGGCTCTCATTTTAACAACTTATTTCACTTGGATAACAATCTCAACCATCCATCTTAATTGCAATCAATGGTTCAAATTCACTTACTCACACAAAAACCCTACCCACTCACATCCACTCACATAAAAAGCCTCATCTTCTCTTCTTCTCTCACTTCACACTTTTCTCCCTCTCTCTACACGCACGGTATTCCGCTCTCTCTCTCTCTCTCATCGTCATTCCGCCGAACCCTTCATCGCCGTCCAACCATTACCCCATCCGCCGACCTCCATTCCACTTCTCTGCCTTCCTCCCTTTTCCCCCAACGCCGACGCCTTCTTCTTCTCTATCTCCCCAACCGGCCGACATTGATTTTGGCGATCTGGTTCTCCCTCCCCCATTCTCTGCGGCATCCTCGCCGGAAAATCCATAAAATCAAAATACTCCTTGATTGTCGCAACCATCTCCGCCAGATCTGGGTGACGCACCACCATTTTCATATCTCCGGCTCCGGTATTCCAGCTTGATGAAGATCCACCATCGTCGGGCTTTGATGGCGGAGCAGCGGCAGACGGTAAGGTGGTTCTCCACAGATCTACTAAATCAAATTTTTCATTTTTTTTTTAAATCTATCTTAGTGGTGAAGGATGGAGACGGTGGTTTGGGGGATGGATGGTGACGGTTGTTTGGTGGATGGATGGTGGTGGTTATTGATGGTGGTGGTGGTGAATGATGGTGGTGAATGGTGGTGTCAATGTTGAAATAGGATAAACTTGGTTTGAGAATAAAAAATATTTAGGGACTGAAGTAAGAATAAAAAATGTCAAGGGACTGATTTGAGAATAAAAAATGATTAGGGACTGATTTAAGAATAAAAACACTTAAGGGACAGATTTAAGAATAAAAAAAGTTAAGGGATTGATCTGAGAATAAAAAAAGTAAAGGGACTGATTAGAAAAATAAAAAAATGAAGGTATTTATTTAAATTATAATTTATTAATGATAAAAATATTTAGAATATATATATATATATATATATATAGTTATATATTTAAAAAAAAATGTATATATATATATATATAATGTTTTTAATAAAAATATCAAATTAGCGACGGAAATATCCGTCGGTAATTTGATATATCAAAAATAAAAAAAAATTGAAAAAAGAAAATTTAAAAAAATTAAAAGAATTAAAAGAATTGTGAAAATTTGGAATAAATTTTAGCGACGGAAATTTCCGTCGTTAAATCCGTCGTTATTAATGTCGCCAATACATTAATTTTGTCGTTCCTCTTCAATATTTAGCGACGGATTTTTGAGTTTTAGCGACGGAATTATCCGTCGCTATTTTAACGACAGCCCAAAAATCTGTCGTTAATATTTAGCGACAAGGGTTTTAGCGACAGATTTTTTCCGTCGCTAATCCGTCGCTAAATGCCTTTAGCGACGGATTTTGGGCTTTTAGCGACGGATTTTTCCGTCGCTAAAACCTGTTTTTCTTGTAGTGGTTCGTCTTCAAATAGAAGAGAACAATAGAATGAATGAGGCCAAAGTTGCTAAAGGCAAGATGGAGGCTAAGGTAAATCTCGCCGAGGCTAGCACGAGTGGCACCAAGAGAAAGCATTCTGAAACTGCCGGGAATGCTAAGAAAGTGAAGAAGAAGACCTCTAAGAAGTTCAAGGGGTCTTGCTATAATTGTGGCAAACCGGGCCACTTGTCAAGGGATTTTCGTCTCCCGAAGAAAGAAGCGAACAATGTTGACCACATGGACCTAGACTTTGCAGCGGTTGTCTTTGAAGCCAACGTTGCAAATTTGGAGGAGAACCCTAAATCGTGGTGGATAGATACCGGTGCTACCCGCCATATTTGTGGTAACAAGGAAAGTTTCTCCTCCTATACTCCCATCTCGGAAGAAAGCTTTACATGGGAAATTCTCGCGACCTCCGATGTTCAAGGCATTGGAAACGTGATTTTGAAGATGACTTCCGTGAAAGAAGTAACCTTGTTGGATGTGCCGCATGTTCCGGACATCCGTAAAAATTTGGTGTCCGGCGCTTTGCTTAGTAAGGCCGGTTTTAGACTAGTATTCGAATCCGACAAATTTGTACTAACCAAGAATGGTTTGTTTCTTGGAAAGGGTTACCTCGAGGAGGGCCTTTTTAAATTGAATGTAATGACTGTGATCCGCCAAGGTGCGATGAATAAAAGTTGTGTTCCTTATGTTTACTTGTCGGAAAGTTCTAATTTATGGCATGATAGATTAGGACATGTAAACCTCGACACCATTAAGAAATTAGCGAGACAAGATTTAATCCAAATGACTAAATCCGACTCGACTAATAGGTGCGAAGTTTGTGTTGAGGCAAACATGACAAAATCGCCATTTAATGCCATACAAAGAGACACAACTCCTCTCGAGTTAATTCACACCGACATATGTGATTTAAAACTAGTGCAAACTCGAGGAGGTAAAAAGTACTTCATTACATTTATAGATGATTGCACTAAGTATTGCTATGTCTATCTCTTAAGAAGTAAGGATGAAGCCTTAGGGGCTTTTGAGACTTATAAGAAAGAAGTTGAGAATCAACTTAACTTGAAAATTAAGAAAATTAGAAGCGATAGAGGTGGAGAATATGAAGCACCGTTTGAAGGATTATGTTGGGAATCCGGCATAATTCATCAAACAACGGCTCCATATACCCCTCAATCTAATGGAGTTGCTGAACGCAAAAACCGTACTCTCAAAGAGATGATGAACGCGCTTTTGATAAGTTCAGGCTTACCCGACAACTTGTGGGGGGAAGCAATACTCACTTCTAATTATGTTCTTAATAAAATACCCAAGAAAGGTATTGATAAAACGCCCTATGAATTATGGCATAATCGTAGGCCATGTTTTAAATACCTTAAAGTGTGGGGGTGTTTGGCCAAGGTTGAAGTACCTAAGCCGAAACAAGTCAAGATTGGTCCAAAGACCATTGACTGTATCTTTATTGGATATGCCAATAATAGTAGTGCCTACCGTTTCATAGTGCACAAATCGGACATTCCTGATATGCATGTAGGAACTACTATAGAATCAAGGAATGCGGTATTCTTTGAAAACATTTTTCCGATTAAGGACAGGAAAGATGTAGGTTCTAGTAAGAGAACATATGAGTCTACAACCGGTCCTTCTCAAATAGAAGATGAAGAACCGAAACGTAGCAAAAGGACAAGAGTGGAAAAGTCTTTTGGTCCTGATTTTCTATCTTACATGTTAGAAAACGAACCAGCAACTGTTAAAGAAGCTTTATCCGGTCCAGATAGTTCATTCTGGAAAGAAGCTATTAACAACGAAATTGAATCCATAATGCTCAACAACACTTGGGAATTAGTTGATCTCCTCCAGGTTGCAAACCATTAGGTTGCAAATGGATCCTTAAAAGGAAGTATAAGGCGGATGGATCAATCGATAAGTACAAAGCTAGGCTAGTTGCACAAAGGCTTTAGACGTAAAGAGGGATATGATTTCTTTGATACATACTCCCCGTCACAAGGATCACATCAATTCGTGTTCTCATAGCTATTGCAAAGAAGTGCATAATCTTGAGATACACCAAATGGATATGAAGACCGCTTCCTAAATGGAGAACTTGATGAAGAAATTTACATGGAACAACCCAAAGGGTTTGTGGTTCCCTGGTAAAGAAAGGAAGGTGTGTAAACTCGTAAAGTCCTTGTATGGACTAAAACAAGCACCTAAACAATGGCATGAGAAGTTCGATAGAACCATGTTATCGAATGGATTCAAGATCAATGAATGTGACAAGTGTGTCTACATTAAAGGAACATCGGATTCATTCGTTATCGTTTGTCTTTATGTAGACGACTTGCTCTCATAATGGGAAGTAATCATGATTTGATCATGAATACCAAAGGCATGTTAAAGAAGAACTTTGACATGAAAGACATGGGGTTAGCCGATGTAATATTAGGGATAAAGATCTCTAGAACATCGAAGGATTAGTTCTTTCACAATCCCATTACCTAGAGAATGTTCTTCGGAAATTCAATGTCTTTGATGACCCTCTGGCTAAGACACTGTGAGACTTGGCTCTACATTTAGCCAAGAACAAAGGGAACCAGTTTCTCAACTGGAATATGCAAGAATAATTGGCGGCCGATGTACTTAACGAATTGTACTCGTCCGTACATTGCATATTCAAAAGAAGCAAACTAAGTAGGTTCACAAGCAATCCTAGTACCGATCATTGGAAAGCACTAATGAGAGTACTAAGATATTTAAAGTATACATTAAACCATGGGATACTTTACAATAAATATCCAAGCAAGTATTAGAAGGATACCATGTGATGCCAATGGATATCTGGACACTAAAGACTCTAAGTCCACTAGTGGATATGTATTCACAATAGGTGGAGGAGCAAAGTGTCATGGAAATCCTCCAAACAAACATGTATAGCCGGATCCACGATGGAATCCGAGTTTATAGCTTTGGATAAAGTCGGGGAAGAAGCGTAATGGCTTAAGAACTTCCTGGAAGATATTCCTTGTTGGAACAAACCCGTGCTCTTTGTACTAGTCCATTGTGATAGTCAATCGGCAATTGGAAGGGCACGTAATAGTATGTACAATGGTAAGTCTAGACATATTCGTCGTAGACACAATACCATTAGACAGCTTGATCAAGAATGGCGTTATCACTATTAATTATGTGAAATCATGTGATAACTTAGCGGATCCGTTTACCAAAGGAATAAATCGAGATCAACTGTATAAACTGTTAAGGGGAATGGGTTTAAAACCCACAACAAAAGAACTTATAGCGGACACTCAACCTTGAGAAATGGAGATCCCAGGCCCTTGGTTCAATGAGACAACCAAGTTATAAGTTCTAGTAGAGTTACTTGGAAACAACAACTCGGTTTATTAACCTGGAGATGTTGAATACTCATTCCCAGAACTTCCAAGTACAAGCACATGCAGCAGTGGTAAGGATAAGTTGAGAAAACTTTTAATGATTTCTATACCTTCGGGTGGAGTAGTGCATGATACTCCTTATAGTGAGAATCACCTATATAAGCGAGAGGTAATTAGGCCGCCTCTAAATGAACGCTTATGAATGAGATACGGTCCAGGGCCAAAATGGACAAAACGTGAGAACAACAATTGTTAGAGTTGTTATTATGTGAGTATTATTGTCTTGGTATACACCCGACAGTCACTGGTTCAAAGCGACTCGCTACCAAATGGCTAGTATATCCGATAATATTTCACTAGGGAAGATTCAAGGCCACAAGCTATCTATCCGGATGTAATAATAGTTCGCCTAACTTTGGACGAATTTGCATACATGCATTAATTGTCATTCATGTGGGGGATTGTTGGAAATGGATAACGGAAAGTTAAGTTTAACTTAACGTTGATCTAGTTTCTAACGGAAGTTCGTTATGTGTTAACGGAACTAGTTACAAATGGTAATCTACATTTGTTGTAGATTATATATAACTCATTTAATGTCTCAAAACCATTTCCGTGTGAATGAGAAATTAATGACAAATGATTTGTAACTTAAATATTGGGTCAAAGTGTGTTTTGGGTTGGTCCCAAAATTGGTGTGGACTTGTTGTGGCTAAAGGGTCGACGAGCGAGTGAAGAAGCTTCGCACGGCCGTGCAAGTGTCTAGGACACGGCCGTGCACCGTGCCTTGCCTTGCCACTCGACCGTGCAGAGCCATGAACTCGACCGTGCATATTGCCTTGCACGGCCGTGCAGTTCATTGGACACGGCCGTGCAAGTGCTGTTATACCCGGAAAGTTGTGACTTTTCAAGGGAAAAGCCACCAAACCTTTTGACTCTCTTTATATACTTCCCCTCCGAATTTCAATTTACATACACAGTCATTCTGAGCCTTTTACCCTCTAGAGAGATAGATTAAACATACCCAAATCATTGCATATTGTTGCATTCAATCTTTCAAGTCCAAAGTTCTAAAACCTTGTGTTGTTCGTTAGATTAGTTATATTGGAGTGCTCCTTATAACTAATAGTAAGTCGTTTTATCTTACTAGAGTTTTGTCATACAACCGTAAGCACCAGTGCGGGACAAATAACTCTTACGGAGATTGTATTAAATACAAGACTCGACTTGAATTAGTTTGTTTTTTCAATCTCCGTTACTTTTGCTGTCAGTTTTTCTGTTAAGTCTTAAAGAAGCCATACACAAGTTCCAACAACTTCTCCCATTTGGATTTATAAATGTTAAATACATTATATTTGGTTTTGTATGTTTTATGTGAATATTGATTTGCTAAAAAAGATGGTAACAATTGGAATGTCCGGGTAGTTTGGGTATTCCTGATTTTATACAAGTAACGGGGGAACGGTATTAGGGGAATATATATCGTAAAATCTAGGGAGAAGTTTCTCCATAAGTTATGGAGAAACGGGTTACGGGTATCCAGAAGCTATTGAAAGGATATCCAGAAACTTTTTGTATTGGCCATGACCTTGTCCCATGGTTACTTCTGGATATCAGTCTCAAAGGTTCTGGATATCCGTAACCCTTGAAAGGATATCCGTAAGCTTATGAAAGTGATATCCGTAAACCTTCAAATGATATCCGTAAACTTTCAAAATGTTTCGGATATTCATTTGATGGTTTCGGATATACATTTGAAGGTTTCTGGATATCCAGAAACCTTCAATAAGCATTTTCTGGTCTTGGCCTTGGATTTGGCTTCAAATATGTTTCTGGATATTCATTTGATGGTTTCTGGATATACATTTGAAGGTTTTTGGATATCCAGAAACCTTCAATAAGCAATTTGTGGTCTTGGCCTTGGATTTGGCTTCAAATCTATTTTTTCTGGATATCCGCCCAAAGGCTTCTGGATATCCGTTCCAAAGCTTCTGGATATCCAGAACCCTTTGAGACTGATATCCAGAAATTTTCTTCTGGTTATCAAACGTATAGCTTCGCTATTAAAAACGTGTTTCTCCATAGTTATGGAGAAACGCGTTTCTCACAGTAATCTACTCAATATATATATATATATATATATATATATATATATATATATATATATACACACTCCCTCCGTTCCGGAGAAGGTTACCCATTTACTGTTACACGCGAAAAATAAGGAATAATGTTATTAAAGTAGGAGTTGTGAGTGGGTAGGCGAGAGAAAGTGTGGTAAAGAATAGTAAGTGGATAGTTGTTTTGAGTATGATAAGTGGGTCCCATTAATAAATAAGTGTTACAAAATTTCCTTTTTAGGAAGTGTGACTTACCAATGGGACACCTTAAATGGCATATTGGGTAAGGTTTTCCGAGACTGAGGAAGTGTATATATATATATATATATATATATATTCCTGCATGCGGACACGATGGAAAAATGTAAATAAATATCCTTGTTTTGGTCAATTTCTGGTATATTGAAATTTAACTTTCGGTGGAATGATTTAGAGCACAAATGGAATAAAAGAATGTGAAAATTCAAGATGCTATGCCAAGATGTAATGAGGAAAGCCCTTGATCAATTGATCTCCGGTACAAAACCTCAGGAGGCTTTAGGAAAAAACTACCTTAACAAAAAATGTTTATAAATTTCTGTTGTGTGAGTACAAAGTGGAAGAATAGTGAGAGTTACAAAAGTTGCCGTCCATGGCGCCTATCCCTAGCTCTCCTTTTATACCCCAAGAATGATAAAAGATTAACAAGTAACCGAAAATCCCTAAATATTCGGATCAGGTTGCTGAAGATAAGGGAGCGTTGTTGTTTCATCCCAAAAATTTCACTCAGCATGACATCTACATCTTGATCATTCACCTTGAGGTAACATCTTGATTAACGTCTTGAACTAACGCCTTGAAATATCAGTTGTATATTTCTCTATTTTTCAGGAAATAAGTTACGATTCAAATGGGATAACCTTTTCTTTGAAGACCTTGTCAAACAGAGGGTTTAAACTTCATAAACGGCCATAAGTCCCACAGATAACTAACGGCTGTTCATCATCAACTGAGGACGAGATTCTAGGCGAAATATCAGGAAGAGCATTCAAGTTGTTGTTTCGGTTACACATACAAATATATAAACCCTCTAGAGCGCACATGTATTCACGTTACGTACTCTTCTCTACTATCATACTGCACTTTGTACTCAAAGAACTACTAAATTCAATAACATTTTTTTGGTTAAGGTAGGCTTTTCCTAAAGCCTCCCGAGGTTTTTCCCGGCGAACGATTGTTCAAAGGTTTTCCTCGTTACATCTTCGTGTTCATCTTGATTTGAGAGTTATATTTCTTTTGTGCCCAAACATCCTTGATAGATAAATTTATTTGTTGAAATTTGTCCAAAACAATTTGGTGCCGCATGTGAAAACTTTGGTTTCTTAGATTTCAATCAATATGAGCAATCTTACTTCAGCAATGTCTACCCCCATCATTACGACTGGGCAAAAACCAACACGTCAAGCTTGCCCATGACTTCTAGCATGGATTCGCTTGTTGGATCTGGCGCTGTTACGTCTCAAAACCAAGGTCTCAACCTAGGAGGATCTTCATCCATGATGCTGCCTGGAATTTCTCTAGAAGTTGTAACTGCCATGACGGCTATGATGCAGCAGTTGAAGGACCAGATTGACGGGCATCAACATACCAATGAGATGATCTTCAATCACATCGATAGTCTATGACATGATTTATCGGCTTCAGTGCACAGTGTTCCAATAGTCAGCATGCCGGAGACCTCACCTCTGCAGCCTAGAACTCTTTTTTCAGATGCTGGGCCAAGTGCAAGGAGCGCTCAAAGCAATGCGCCCATGTTCAGCGCTGTTCAGACTGAAAGCACCACCGTTACGTCCAACCCGGTGCCGCTGTCAACATGTTTTACCTTTGCAACCCCACCTCCTGTGGGGCAAACAAGGAGTTTCAATATGTTCAGTACTCCTTTGAATCAATTTGTTGCTACTAACCCTGTTGTAGATATTAACCTTGCAATGGAAGTATAACAAATCAAGGATATCCTCATGAAGGTCCCAGGAGTCACCTTACCCTTCAACCAAGCATCTCTAACCAGCCATCATGATTCACGTTTTGTTCTTGCCATAGCTGGGATGGATATTCCAAGTACCTCCCATGAAGTAATACGATGGCACAACGGACCCTGCGGAGCACACAGCCCTGTACCAAGAGAAGATGGACATCATCAGCATTCCCCCGCATCTTAAAGAAGTTTGCTTGTGCAGAGGCTTTCGGTCCACCTTATCTGGTCCCGCCTTGATGTGGCTGACTAATCAGCCTATGAACTCTATCTCATCTTACTCTCAATTAATTAACATGTTTCTTAATCAATTCTCTTGCAATCATGTGTTTGAGAAATTAACAAGTGACCTTTACAGGATTGTACAACAGCCTGACGAAACCCTAAAAGATTACGTGTTCAAGTTCAACAAGGAGGTTGTAAGCATTCCTCACATTGACGTGTCAATCGCAACAGAAGATTTCAGGATGGGGCTGAAGAGAGAATCACCGTTCTACCAAGAGTTGGTCATGTTCCCGTCTAGAAGCTTAGAGGAAGTCAGGACGAGGTCCGTTCATTTTATCAGGCCGGAAGAAGACAAGATGGTTCATGGCATGGTGTCAAAGAAGACACCTACATATGAGAATCCTGACAGAAAGGCGGACTCATCCCATCATCGATCTAATAGGGGAAAACCCTACTCTAAAACTAACCCTTCTAAAATTAATATTGTGGAATAAGATGAGGATGATACAACTTATCCTAAGATTAGTGACTATTGCTTTTCCGTTGATGTTGCAGGACTCCTATACGCAATGGACAACTTGTGTAGCAAAGCAAGATGGCCAAAGGCAGCTGACAAACCTTCACCTTGGAATGACAAGTCCAAGTGGTGTGCTTACCATGAAGATTTTGGTCACATTACTGATAACTGCATCGCTTTGAGAAAAGAGATTAGCTACCTACTTTCAAAAGGACTCCTCAAGGATTTGCTTGGGTAAAGAAAAGGACGGACTGAGGCAAAAGAATCCGTAGCTGACACTCCGTCTTCACCTCCTCTAACAACCAAGGTGATCAATTTCATCACGGGTGGCTCAGACATCTGTGGGACCACGTATTCTACAGCAAAACGTCATGCTAAGGATTTCAAGGAAGATAAGTTGGAGTTACCAACTAGGCATCCAGACCATTCCCCGGACCAAAGAAATCGTCTTCGACGACGACGATAAAGAGGACATCTTGGACCCACATCATGACGGTCTGGTTGTCACCCTACAGATTGCCAACTGCAAGGTGAAGCGCATATTGATCGACAACGGTAGTTCAGTCAACTTAATCATGAAGAGCACCTTAGAAGAAATGATGATTCCCCTATCAGAGGTCGTGAGGAATTCCTCCATTCTAGTGGGTTTCAGTGGAGAAACCAAATATACAATTGGAGAAATCAAGTTACCCGTCTAAGTAGAGGGAATGAAATCTATGGAAAGGATTTGCGTGATCGATTGCCCGTCTTCTTATAACGTCATCTTGGGCGGTGCCTGATCCATAACATGAAAGCAATTCCATCTACGTACCATCAATGTGTCAAGATGCCAACACCTTGGGGTGTAATCAAAGTGAAGGGAGACCAGCAGGCCGCCAGGGAATGCTACAAAACGGATATGAAATCATGTTCTATTGTTCACTAAGCGTAGCCGGTAAAGAAGAAGGTCTAAAGATATCCTATAGTCTGTGTAACAAGAGATGTCCATGACCAAAGTTGAGTCAGAATGAAGCCGATACTGGGGCAAGCCATCATCCTCGTAAGACGTTCAAGATTACATGATTGTTCTCCCACCAAGTACCAGGGGATGCATCTTAAACTCTCTTACTCGTAAGTTAAAATTTTATTACAATTTTAACGCCCAGGTACGAACCTTTCCCTAAAATAATTATTTATCTCTTTCAAATTTATTATTCCTTTTATTCAATCAAAACCCCTACTGACTTAAGCATCGGAGGGGTGTTAGCTAAGCTAACACCCATCCCTAACATGTTTCAGTGATGCAAGATGAAGATTCCCCGACTTTGTGTAAACATCAGAAGCAATATGTTAAAAGCCTGGAAGGGTCAAAGCTTATCTTGAATGGCATAAGGTACACAACCTCTTTATACTTAAGAACATTTAACAATGTACCTACTGAGTCATGATTGCATTATCGCCTGGGCGCACGCTTTTCACACTTAAATTGGAAAAGCGAACTTAATTCACCTTGTGAAGAGAATTATGTCTGCTATTCTAAATTTAAGTTGTGGACTAAGGGTTGTAACATTAACATGTTAGCTAAGGGACACCAAAAAATGATATTTCTACATGTCATCCACAACTTGGTTATAACATCGTTGCATGTTATCTTTACAACTTGCTTATAACATCGTTGCATGTTATCTTTACTTATTGGTTACAACACTAGCACGTGTTGTCTTTCGTACCCATCATAAAAAATACTCAAAGGGATAGCACCAAATGTACCATTACAATAAGCTAAAGTTAACCAAAAGACTAAGATATTGGACCAACCCAAAACCATCAAAACCAAGTTTTTGGACTCTTATGAGCCACTTACAAACCCGAAAAATTCAAATATGTCCTAGGGGCACCCCCGATTTTAAAACCCAAATTCACATGCCAATATAGGCATGGCAAATAAAGCATAACCATTGTTTAAAAACTTGAAAAAGAAATTGTTTTTTTATACTGCATGTGCAGCTTCAGTTTCCTTACCCTCGTCCTTTGCAGACGTACCAACTTCTTCCTTATCCTTCCCTCCTGCTCCGCCTTGCTCGATCTCCTTGATCTCATGAGAATTCACCTCACCTACATCCACGGATTCACATAAGAAGGCATTTAACATGGCCACTTCATCCTCAATCCTCCATGCACCATGTTTTCCAGCCTCAAATTCTTTGATCATATTGATTCTGCTTTCCATTACCCACTTAGTGGCATCAGCCAAGAACTTTTCCTTCACTTCCTCTAGTTCTTTAGTGTGCTCCTCCTCTACTTTCAACATTCTGGTAGTAAGACTTCCCAGCTCCTTCTCAGCTTGATAAGCACCTACACTTTCCATCTAGGCTTTCTGGGTCAAGATCTTGTTCTGATCTTCCCTCACCTCCACCTCTTTTAACAAAAAAACTATAAACTTCATCACCTGCAAGAAAGACATGTTCTCATGTTAAGCAATTTACGCATAGAAAATTCTATGCACCTCTTAATCAGAAAGGAGTTTTACCTTCTCAAAAGAGCTTTCAGTGTTAGCCCTCACATTCTCTATCTTTAAATCGTCCTCCACCATGATCAGCGCATCATCCAACTTTCTCTTTTTCCCTACCTTGTTGATTAAACGGGTCACTACATGATGAAAAGAAGAAGGGTCACATGGATAAGCAAAAAGTCAAGAATGTTATTTGCTACAAAGGAGACTTTATCAGATGACATCTTTACTGGACTAACACTAGCAGAAACTCTACTATCTTTTTCCTCCTCTCTTGAATCTTCCCCTACAAACTCAACAGGTGTCGGTCGGCACTTGCGCAAGGAATCAGGAAACAAGCTCAAAATCAAGTCCACATTAGCAGCAGTATCATCTAACGGCGGGAACAACTCCTCCAACGTTTTAACTATACAAGAAGGAAGCAAGCACAACCTGTCAAAATAAAAATCAAGAAATATGGGAAGATGTAAGAGGAACACTAAGCAACCTCTACCTTGACGGTTCCAAGCGGACACCATCTCTTTGCCTCCCTCCAGACTCGCCTTCTTCACATAAAAATATTTGTATTTCCACCCTCTCTCCGCTGCGTCTAAACCCAAAACTAAGGGGTCTCTACCCGTCATGATCCTAAAATTATATCTACCATTGCCAAACGCCCTAATGTCGTAAACCAATGCCAACTCTTCTAACCCAGCAACAAACCCGTGCTCAGTTGAAATTTTGTCTAGGGTATGCAAGGTACGCCAACCGATAGGCATCAATTGACACTATGACAGTTGGGTGGCCTCAAAGAAGCGGGCGATTAAGGGAGAGAAGGGGAATTTCAAACCTATGGTAAAAGGGTACTCGTAAAAGCCTACCCAATCCTCAGAAATACAATCAGCACTGCAATATTCACCAGGCACTAGGAACTCTGCGTTGGGGGGAAATGCATTATTCCTCTTCAGAGCATCAACGTGGGATGCCCTGAAATTGCACCGTTCATCCCCTTTCTTCTTAATAAACCCCAGGCACTTAAACCCCTTAGTAAGGGATACCTCAACGTCTATTACTTTTTTGCCTTTTCCCATACTAACGACCGGAACAAGAAAAAAGAAAAGAGAACTCACCGTAGAAATGGGAAAAGACCTAGCGCCTGCTGATGGAGATTTTTGAAAAGGAAATTTGGTTTTTCTGCTTTAAATTGTGTAAATATGAGAAGACTGCTACAGGCGCCTACTAAGCCTATAATAGCCCTAATTTCTCGTAAACCGTGCGAGCCAACCACCTCATCAACTCCCTTACAAACCCGAGGTGACACTTGGCAAAATATTAAGACTTTCCGTATTCAAAGATGAAAAGCCTCAATATTTTGGAGGCAATTGTTTCATCCCAAAAATTTCACTCAAAGATGACATCTACATCTTGATCATTCACCTTGAGGTAACGTCTTGATTTACGTCTTGAACTAACGTCTTGTAATATATGTTGTATATTTCTCTATTTTTCAGGAAATAAGTTACGATTCAAATTGGATAACCTTATCTTTGAAGACCTTGTCAAACAGAGGGTTTAAACTTCATAAACGACCATAATTCCCATAGATACTAACGGCTGTTCATCATCAACTGAGGGCGAGATTCTAGGCGAAATATCAGGAAGAGCATTCAAGTTGTTGTTTCGGTTACACATACATATATATAAACCCTCTAGAACGCACATGTATTCACGTTACACACTCTTCTCTACTCTCATACTGCACTTTGTACTCAAATAACTACTAAATTCAATAACATTTTTTGGTTAAGGTAGGCTTTTCCTAAAGCCTCTCGAGGTTTTCCCTGCGAACGATTGTTCAAAGGTTTTCCTCGTTACATCTTCATTTTCATCTTGATTTGAGAGTTATATTCCATTTGTGCCCAAACATCCTTGATAGATAAATTTAATTGTTGAAATTTGTCCAAAACAGTTGCCATGGTCTTCTCTGCCATTAGAAATGCATTTGAAATGGGTGAGACTTGGTCTTTGATCCTTGCGTAGTAATGATCACCACTACATTTCTGACCTAATGTAACGCATCTAATGCAACGCCAGAGCTAATGTAATGCATCTAATGCAACGCCAGAGCTAATGTAACGCATCTAATGCAACGCCAGAGCTAATGTAACGGCTAATGGAACGACAGAGCTAATGTAACGCATCAAATGCAACGACAGAGCTAATGTAACGCATCTAATGCAACGTCATAGCTAATATAACGAGTCTAATGCAACGACAGAGCTAATGTAACGACATATTTTGATTAATGCAACGTCTTTGATCTCAGCGTTACATTGGATTTTTTGGCGTTACATTAGATTTTTCTAATGTAACGGCTAAATTACTAATGCAACGCCTAAACCCTAAACCCTAAACCCTAAACCCTTAACCCTTAACCCTAAACCCTGAACCCTAAACCCTAAACCCTAAACCCTAAACCTATATCCTATATCCTATACCCTATACCCTATACCTTATACCCTATACCCTATACACTATACCATATATCGTATACCATATATACTATATCCTATACCCTATACCCTAAACCCTATACCCTATACACTATACACTATAACCTATATCCTATATCTTATATCATATACCCTATACCCTATGCCCTATACGCTATACCCTATAACCTATATCCTATACCATATATCTTATACCCTATACCCTATACCATATACCCTATATACTATACCATATACTCTATAGGGTGTAGGGTATATGGTATAAGGTATACCCTATAGGGTATAGGGTATACCCTATACCATATACCTTATACCCTATACCCTGTACCCTATAGGGTATACCCTATACCATATACCCTATGCCCTATGTCCTATACCTTATACCCTATACCCTATATCCTATAGGGTATACCCTATACCCTATAAGGTATACCCTATATGGTATAGGGCATAGGGTATAGGGTATAGGGTATAGGGTATAGGGTATAGGGTATACCCTATAGGGTATACCCTATACCCTATAGGGTATGGGGTATAGGGTATAGGGTATACCCTATAGGGTATAAGGTATAGGGTATACCCTATAGGGTATAGGGTATACCCTATAGGGTACATGGTATGGGGTATAGGGTATACCCTATAGGGTAAGGGGTATACCCTATAGGGTATAGGGTATACCCTATAGTGGCATGTGGTATGGGTATACATATTATGAAGGGGGTATAGTGGTATAAATTTATACCACATAGAGTATGGGGGTATAGGGTATATCCTATAGGGTATGGGGTATAAGGTATAAGGTATACCCTATAGGGTATAGGGTATACCCTATAGGGTATAGGGTATAGGGTATACCCTATAGGGTATGGGGGTATAGGGTATAGGGTATACCCTATAGAGTATGGGGGTATAGGGTATATCCTATAGGGTATGAGGTATAAGGTATAAGGTATACCCTATAGGGTATAGGGTATACCCTATAGGGTATGGGGTATAAGGTATACCTTATAGGTTATGGGGTATATGGTATAGGATATACCCTATAGGGTATAGGGTATAGGGTATACCCTATAGGGTATACCCTATAGGGCATAGGGTATAGGGTATACCCTATAGTGTATGGGCTATAGAGTATAGGGTATAGGGTATACCCTATACCCTGTACCCTATAGGGTATACCCTATACCCTGTACCCTATAGGGTATACCCTATACCCTGTACCTTATAGGATATACCCTATACCCTATACCCTATAGAGTATACCCTGTACCCTATAGGGTATACCCTATACCCTATACCCTGTACCCTATAGGGTATACCCTATACCCTATACCCTGTACCCTATATGGTATACCCTATGCCCTATAACCTATACCCTATAGGGTATACCCAATACCCTATACCCTAAACCCTATACCCTATACCCTGTACCCTATAGGGTATACCCTATACCCTGTACCATATAGGGTATACCATATACCCTATACCCTATAGGGTATACCCTGTACCCTATAGGATATACCCTATAGGGTATACCATATACCCTATACCCTGTACCCTATATGATATACCCTATACCCTATAGAGTATACCCTATACCCTATACCCTATACCCTATACCTTGTATCCTATAGGGTATACCCTATACCCTATGCCCTATACCTTATACCCTATATCCTATAGGGTATACCCTATACCCTATATCCTGTACCCTATAGGGTACAAGGTATAGAGTATAGGGTATATGATATAGGGTATAGGATATAGGGTATATTATATAGGGTATAGGGTATATGGTATAGGGTATAGAGTATAGGGTTTAGTGTATACGAGGTTTAGGGTATGAGGGTATATTAATAAGTATTATTAATATTTTAAAAGTATTATTATTTTTTTTTAAATTTATTTTTGAATTGAGATAAATATTTTAGACATTTTTTGGTAAGGAAGTTTTTTTAAAAAAAAATATATAAAATAAGTTAGAAATTAACTAAATATTTCTATCAATTATTACTTAGGTATATTAATATTTCTTAAAATTTTAAATTATTAAATTGATGAGTATTATTATTAATTAATAACATTATTATTATTAATTATATAATAATAATTATTAATATATGCAATTATTTAATTGAAAAAGTCTAATATATTTTTTCCTAGTCAATTAAAATTTCTAATTATTATTTGTACTATTATTAATATTAATTAATTAATAAATTATATAATTAATAATTCATTAATAAATATTATTGATAATAAATATTATCAATATTATTATTATTATTATTATTATTATTATTATTATTATTATTATTATTATTATTATTAATTATATAATAATAATTATTAATATATTCAATTATTTAATTGAATAATTAACAATAAAAGTATATAATATAAAAACATTTACTTTTTTTATATTATGTATTATTACTAGTTATTTTAATATTATTATTAAGTATTATTATTAATTATATAATTATAATTATTAATATATTCAATATGTGATTGTATAATTAACAATAGCAACATTA
This sequence comes from Adenophora triphylla var. japonica, assembly GCA_022495995.1. Classification (NCBI taxonomy): domain Eukaryota; kingdom Viridiplantae; phylum Streptophyta; class Magnoliopsida; order Asterales; family Campanulaceae; genus Adenophora; species Adenophora triphylla. Next base: position 267,026 of record JAFEMH010003012.1, read on the forward strand.
TTTGTATTATTATTAAGTATTGTTACTAATTATATGATAATATTATTATTCTTGATATTAGGCATACTACTTTAACTAAAATTTGGGATAAATCAAATAAAAGCATGTAAATATTTTAGATAACTTTTTTTAAATTTAATTAATAAAAAAAAGTCTAAAATATTTTTTCCTAGTCAATAAAAATTACTATTTATTATTAGTAATATTATTAATATTATACTGTTTATATAATTAATATTAATATTAATTAATTAATCAATTATATAATTAATAATTCATTAATAAAAATTATTGATAATAAATATTATTATTCTTGATATTAGGCATAAATATTTTAGTTAGCATATAGTATAGTGTGAAACAAATATAAATATGTGTTGTGTCTTTGTTTGATTGGATCCCAAATTTCACGCGGATCATGAGCAAAGCAACATCTAACCGTTAAATACATTCGATCCAACGGTCCATAATAATTCAAACAAAACCACTTCCTTTTCCTTATTCTTCACATTTATTAACCCATTTTCTCTCTCCATTATTCTCCCTTACAGAAACACAAAAGTCTCGTCTGATCCTTCCCGTCCTCCGCCCCTAACATACTCCAATCCTTCATCGCCGTCGCCATCTCCTCCGACCACTTCCACGTGATTACTCCCTTCGAACAACACCTCCACGATCTCTCTATCTCTCACTCTCTCCACCTGGATGTTTCTCTCTCATCGCCATCACTGTCTACCAATCTCTTTGAAGCCCTAAAATCGCGAATCTCTGACTGCTGTGGATCGCTGGCCACCACTGCCACTCTTGGAACCGTTCCCTCTCACCGCTTTTCCTTCCCCGCCACTCCTTCATCATCTCCGGCGACGGCAACGGTAGATCTGGGTAGATATTGTGTGTGTGCGTGTAGATCTGGATTTTCTTCTTCTCTCTCTCATCTCCGGCGTCGGCAACTGTCTCCCTCTCACCGCTCTCTACTCGTCTCTACTGCCTCTCTGTCTCTCTCTCTCTCTCTCTCTGTTCTAGCAAGAAATAGCAAGGAATTACCACTAAATCCTTTTCAGCCTTCTTGGCTTCAATCATGGGTGAGCAGAGTTTATCTGGATTTCCATAGCAAGGAATTACCACTAAATCTGTGAGGACCCCGACCCGGAACCTACACGTGTCCCAAGCTGGAGCATCCTCAAACTAACCCAATTTTTCCAAATCTTTTAAAACTTTTATTTAACTTTCAAAATTAAATACAATTATTATAACCATTTAAAAATAAATCTACACCTTTTCATAATGGAGAAATAATTGACTAACTTAGAAAGTAAGAAACGGTTTTAATTACAAAAAGGCCTCGGTTATAACATAAAATAAAGATTTATAAATACAATTCCATAAATGAATCATACCAATGTACACTTTCTATACCAACCTAATCATACCCCGACAATTCCCACAATATAACTTCCAAACTCCTCACCGCCCTTACTTGGCCGGTCCACCTGTCTCAGAATCTAAAAACAGTAAAGGGAGAGGGGTGAGAATAAATCTCAGCAAGCTGTTATGAATGCAAAGCAAGATGCCAAACAAGATGCAATACATCAAAAGACATATCCACATAATCGAGAGGCTCCTCGCCGCCAACCTGTCCCATACCGATTGGAAACAACGACCAGCTCATCATGAATATATCACAACACATAAGTACGATAAAGTAACACTTAGAAGGATACTGATCCAAGGTTTTAACTCCAAAAGGATATACACATCCGAGCAGCAGCAACATTTGAAGAAGCGGTTCCGGAACCATGAACAATAACAGCACCATAGGGATTCGACACACGCTCATATCCCCAAAGTGAAACTAGACCATCTACCTCAAAAGAGATGCTAGCCCACTAATCCCACACAAGGGGGACAATGGGTTACCAATGTATGAATTATAATGAACTTGGCTCGGTGCCATTATAATTCCATAACATTGCCCAACAAACAAATACCAAATTTGATTTTTATAACTAAGCACAGTAATAACATACTTGCTTAACCAAACATTGTATGATCCAAAGTAGGGATACATACCACAATAGCATATCATGAAGATAGCAATACTATAACAAGTATTCAACATCTTAGCACAACGGCTATAAATCTCTCGAACCACATGTACAGGTTTAGGAATTCCAAAGTAGGGAATCCTACAACAATATAATATCATAAAGATAGAAATACTATAACAAGTATTCAACATATTAGCACAACGGCTATAAATCTCTCGAACCAATCCCAAAACAATTTAGAAATTCCAAAGTAGGGCATCCCAAAGCATTTATATCGAAATATATCAATGAGTCCAAACAAGATCGTCGAACAATTCCCGAGTCGTAATTAAAGTGCTTCCTTAGTTCCAATTAAACCCAAATTAAGGTGCCCTTAAATGATACAATTGCTCTAAGTATAACTTAGGTTAAAAGGATTAATTTCATATTCCGGAAAGGTTAGGTTCCAAGCTTTATATTGGTTAAGGATCATACTAGGAGGTTACTAGTGAAAATTCAAATAAACAGGGAACCGGGAAAAATTTCGCCAACATACGGGCGATCGTTTCTAACCACTTGGGCGACCGCCCAAGTGGACTTCAAAGGCAAATTTGATTCTGTGTCGTTGGGCGGCCGCTCAAGCCCCTATGGGCGACCGCCCAAGCCCTCCTCCAGCACAAAACTCAGATTTTGACCCTTTTTTGCCTAGGTTTCCATTCCTTCTAACCAAGCTTAATTCAAGAACACCCAAGGATGCTTTAACCTTACCAAGTCCCATTCCAAACATGTAAACTCAAAACCAAGTAGCCTTAGATTATTTATCTCTACCCATTTCACCCATTTCAAACTGTTTTTAAATGATCTTCCTTGAACCCTAACTTCAAAAATTTCATTTTCCAATCATCCAACTTCCATTAAGGTTTCCAAGGCATAAAATCAACATCATAGAACAAGGGTAATATTTAAAAGCTCATGAACAAGTAGGAGAAGGGAATCATAACAACTCACCTTAGGTTTTTAGAATGGGATGTTGATCTTCTTAGCTTGATTTGATCTTCTAGATGATCCATCCTCAAAAATGCTCTTGGACTTGAAAAAGGTGGAGAAATAAACTATCTATGGCTTGGGAAGAGGAGGCTTCACATGGAGCTTCCATGGAGGTTTTTGGCTAGGGAAAGTATGAGGTAAATGAATGAAGGAGGGAGGAGGAAGGAGGAAGTAAGGGGATGGGAGTTGGACACATGGCAAGAGGAGGGAGAGGAAGACCATTTTGGCCCCCCTCAAGAAAAGCTAAGGCTTTCAACCACAATTTAAATCATTCCCCCTAAATATTTATTCTACTCATTTTAACCTCCTCTCACTATTTATCTATTTTCTATTTTTATTATTCCCCATGGTTCTTATTTAATATCCAATAAATTCTTAAAAGATTCTAAATTTACTTCTCACCCAATTTATCTTAATTTAAGAATTTAAAGACATAATTGAACACATAAAGCTAACATAAATATTAAAAGCATATAATATAATATTTAAAATTAGTGCCTAGGGTTGGGGTCGTTACACTCACTCCCCCTTAAAGAAAATTCGTCCCGAATTTGACTATCACTTTCCTAACTGATCAACCCGCCTCGGTTACAAGTATACCTCAGACTTCAATTCCCAATTAGTCTCTTCAATGTTGTGATTCTTCCTCAAGATTCTAATTCCATTAATGACACGATTTTACAACTTAATTTTCCAAGAATACCTTCCCATCACTAACCCGAATTTTCACGACCTCAATAACTATATAAATGAATGAAAGTATTACAACTCATATAACCGGATACATTAAAAATATTACATTTAAAACCTTAAATACTCTATAAGCTGCTCCAAGCCCGTCTATGAGTCACATCACCAACCTTTTCTAAGACTCCACATGGATTACAACTTTGGCGCCAATTTACCTTAGGCCTTGCTTCTCTAACCTCACCCCAACAAATTAGAGATCGATATTTCCTTCCTGAACAACGCCTCATACGGTTTTATCTCAATGCTAAAATGATCCCTACTATTATACGTTCCCAACCACTGGTAACCATACGACCTATTGACTACTAAAATCCATTGTACATGCCCGTAGCATATCCTCAATTTTCACAAAGTTAAACTCAATAGCATTCTTACATTTCAAGAGGGCCTTCCCAATGATGTCTATCCAATCCATTTAATACTATGGGGTTTATACAATTAAACGATCTCCTAAGATTTATGAGGACTATATCAATGAATACCTCATCAAAATATACATATAATGAGTCGAAAATACAAATTAACTTTCTATAAACAAAATAACATACTCCCTTTTTACTTCCAAGGTAACCTAAATCACAAAATCCATCGTGATAATACTCTCAGCTCAATCTAGAACTCAAAATATATTAATAAAGCTTATAACGTCAAATTTCTATTTTCACATTTATGACCAACCCACCTTATGTCTCGACTCGCTTGAAATGAATTATCTTAATTATCTCATCCTCATTCCTCATGATACAAACATTAAATAACTGTCTACGAAATAATAAATGTAAACATGTCAATAAGACCCTGATTCCCATAAACGGAATACTAGTCGACTATATATCATAATTCAATGCACTAATTATGCTCAGGTCCAGTGACAGATCAATATTCAAATCAAATGGTTGGCCGCCCACAACGGAGCCGAACCAACTCCAAAACAAAACCGAGTCTACTGCGACCAACACAATAACAACCTCACAAATTATCAATCATTTCTCGGATCAAGACTTGAATACAATTAATCATTATAGGGGAACTAGGTTGCTTTTCTACTTACTTTTGTACAAATTATATCTTTAAAATACCAAGTCTTTCTAAAAATTACAACATCTTTCAAAATTCCAAAGGATAATATAAAAAGAGATTCAAAGAGACCCGAATGGTTTATTTATTTAAAACCGGCCCATACCAGTTTTAATTAACTAAACCACTCACAATTTAAGAAATTTCAAAAGATTGATAAGCTAACAAAATAACTCGAGTGATTTAATTATCTACAACCGTCCCATTCCAGTGGTGGATAATTAAATTACTCCCAGATTTTAAGGTACACAAAAACGGTTCACTGACTTTAATAAATCAAAATATCCCTGAAGGGTACAAATGCTCATACTGAGGTTCAATTTATAATCCAAAGTTGTAAAGCACTTTTAAAACAATTCCAACAAAATTATTCTTGTTTGACCTCTATTTATAGTATAGCCACCACTTATAATATTTATACTTAGTTAATTTCTCTATAAGAAAACACAATCTTGCCATACTATTACTATTTCCGATAAATAACACTAAAACAATCATTAAGCTCATAAGCTAGGTAAATCATCCATTATGTAATAAATTTTAGGTACTCATCTACTTTTTGGCGTTACATTAGGTATTCAACTACTTTTTAAATTGGCGTTGCATTAGGTACTCATCTACTTTTGAGCGTTGCATTAGGTGTTTATATAGTTTTAAAATTGGCGTTTCATCAGGTATTTACCTGATGCAACGCCAAAGCTCTGGCGTTACATTAGCTTACTATGTCGTTGCATTAGACCTAATGCAACGCAAGAGAATGCAACGGCCATTTGGCGTTACATTAGGCCTAATGTAACGGTTTTTGGGCCCTAATGCAACGAAAATTGGCGTTACATTAGGTCAGAAATGTAGTAGTTGTTGTGGGCATTTTTCAACATGGCGACATCTTCAATTGATCCTGCATATCGAGATGTCATTACACTGTAAGTATTGTTTTAATATTTACTTGTTCAATATTTCCTAATATTCTTATTCTTATTTTTCAGTAATTAAGAGAGGAATGCGGAACAATCTTCAAGCACGTTCAACAGACCTTCAAACGGCTAGGGCGACTTGGTCTCACGGAGGTTGAAGTGATAAACCAAAATGCCGAGATTATAGGAACCATATTGACTCTTTCATATCTACTTGTATTTAAGGGGAAATGGAGACGGAAAAACACATTCATGCTCATACGCACACACTCTACACAAAAAGCTCTTGTAATCCTCTCCATTGTCTTCCAAAGTTGTATTTGTGATCATTATAGTGAAACCTTTAAGGTTGGAGACCTAACTCCCGGGGTTTTTTCCAAAGAGGTTATCACCTCCAAGGTTTTCCTCGTTAACAAATCGTGTTGTCATTATCTCTTTTTCATTCTTTTGTTCCATATAATCGAATTCCATAGTTCCCTCCTTATTGTTCAATCCACACACTAAACATAGTTAAGATTCTACTTTATTGTTTTTTCTACCAAAACAATTTAGCGCCCATTGTGGGGCCTCGTGGTTTATCGGTTATTTGAAACATTTCCTAATCAAATTCACTATGTCTGCACCCCCCAATGTGTCCACCGCCGGCAAAGGTCCCGCCGTTGTTCCCACATCAGGAGGTAGAACCAGCTTGTTACCACCACCTCCTCAGACCGGGTCTCAGCCAACTCAACCTACGAAGACTCCACAAAAGGGGGCAACGTCTTCCAATGCAGATGCTGACATCCGGAGTATCTTGACCAGGTTGAATCAAAGGTTGGACCAGCAAGATAACAATTCGAAGGTGTTGACCAATTCCATGATTAAGATGCGGAAAGACCAACGGCTCATCGCATCTCGGCGAGAATATATCACCGCTGCGTGCAAGGATTCTCAACTTTGACAACACGTAGGATCTACATTTCGTAATGAATTCATTCCAATGGGCAGTCCTCCGCCGACATCTTTAATGATGTCGACATCTTTGCCCGGGGACACCCCATTGACGCCATCTTCCGCAGGATTCACCCCATTCATTCCATTTATAGACAACACTACCGTCACGACTACTACGAACGATTCTGTTTGCTAAATAATCTTTTCAATAATAATAATTTCAATCGTATTCCTATGGCCGACCCTTTTGCGGGAAACCCACTAGCTAAACAGATGCGGGATCTCGAAGCCGATAATGAACGTGCAGTGTAACTCCTCCAATTCAACCGGTGACCCAAAACCGTTACAATCAATCCTGGGCTTGTCCCAAAGCAATTGCAAATGTCGACATCCCGAAGCGTTTATTGCACCATTCATGAAGTTGTACGACGGCACCACGGACCTGCAGGAGCATAAGTTGCACACTATCAAGAAAAGATGGACATAATCCATATCACGCTTCAATACGGAGGCCTGCTTATGCAGGGGATTTGGATCCACCTTGTCCTGGACCGGCTCTCAAATGGCCGATTAGGCAACCCCAGGTTCAATTGGTTCATACGCCCACTCATCAACATGTTCTATAACCAATTCTCATGCGATCGACAATTTGAAAAGTTGACAAGTGATCTCTACAATGTGACCCAAAGCAGCCTAATGAGACTCACGAAGGATTATGTCCATCGGTTCAATAAGGAGGTGTTAGAAATTCCCAATCTTGACATGTCGACAAACCACGAAGCATTCAAAATGGGGTTGAAGAAAGATTCACGGTATTATCAAGATTTGGTAATGACTCCTTGTAAGCGGCTAGAAGAAGTCGGGAGCGGGCATTAAGGTTCATAAGACTCGGAGGAAGATGAGCTGCGAAGATCGAAGTCTTCATCCAAGATGTCGGAAACATATGACCATCCCGGCTGCAAAGACTCCGAATCGTCCCATCGCGAGAACAAACCCCGTCCCAATCCTTATCCGAGAATTGACACTAGCAAAATTAATTCGGTAGACGGTGAGGATGAAGATAGTGATAATGTGCCTAACATTTCTACATTATTGTTTTTCCGTTGACATTTCGGGTGTACTGTGCAATGGGCAACCTAGGAGACAAAGCCGGATGGCCAAAGAAACGGACAAAACCACGGGATGGCGTGACAAATCAAAATGGTGCGCTTACCATGAAGACTTTGGACACGTTGCGAAGACGCATCGCGTTAAGAAAGGAGATCGGTTACTTGCTCTCGAAAGGACATCTTAAGGAGTTGTTGGGATCCGAGAAGAAGAAGGCTGAAAATGCAGTAAGCTCCTCATGAAGCCGAAAGGCCGGTTTCTCCCCCAAAGATCAACAAAGGTGATCAACTTCATCGGTGGAGGCTCAAATATGTGGAACATCCTATTACGTCGCAAAATGACACGCTAAGGAGTCAAAAGAGGAAAAGCTGCAGAGACGGCCCGGGATGTCGACACCTTGCCCGGATCCAATTACCTTTGATGAAAGTGATCGTGATAACTTCACTGGAACCCCATCATGACGGTCTGGTTATTTCCTTGCAGATCGCTAACCATGTACAATACGACGTATTCTCGTAGATGGGGGCGGCTCCGTCAATCTTATTATGTTGGGTACCCTTAAGGAAATGAACATCCCGGAATCGGAGATTGTCAAAAAGTCTTCGATCTTTGGTAGGCTTCGGTGGTGAAGTCAAAGAAAGCGGTGGGGAGATAAAGCTTCCAATATACTCAAAGGGCCTCAACACCATGGAACGGTTCTCAAGCGTAATTGATTGCGCAACATCTTACAATGTCATTCTTGGAAGACCGTGGATTCACGGAATGAAGGCCGTACCCTCCACTTACCATCGGTGTGTGAAGTTTCCAACACCTTGGGGTGTCGCTAAGATTTACTGATGATCAACAGTGGCCAAGGAATGTTACAAAACTTCAATGAAGGCGTCTACATCTCCAAAACAAGCATAGCAATTACCGAGGAAAGTACGTGAAGTCCTGGAAGCTAGGGAGGATGATGTGAAAGAAGTATTGTTAGATCCTTCCAACCCGGACATCAAAGTACTTATTGGCACCGACATCCCGTCGGATATAGAAGAGAAGCTTGTGAACCTATTAAGAAGCGAGAATAAAGAGTTTCGCTTGGAAACATGATGACATGACAGGCATTAGCAAAGATGTCATCACTCACAAACTTAACGTAGATCCTAGCTTTAAACCGGTGCACCGAAACGTAGAAAGTTTGCGAAACCGAAATCGGATCATCAAGGAGGAGGTAGAGCGCTTACTCAAAGCCAACATGATACGGGAGGTCGATTATCCAAGATGGTTGGCGAATGTGGTTGTGGTAGAGAAGAGAAACGGGAAATGGCGAGTTTGCGTCGACTTCACCGACTTAAATAAAGCCACGCCCAAAAGATCCTTTCCCTTTGCCGCACATAGATTCATTAGTTGATGCCACCTCGGGTCACGAACTCCTCACTTTCATGGACGCGTCCTCGCGGATTTCAACAAATTCGGATGGAACCATCTCGACCAAGAGGACACCGCCTTCATAACCCCCCAGGTATTTATTGTTATATTGCCATGCCTTTTGGACTAAAAAATGCGGGTGCAACGTATCAAAGGCTGCGTCAACAAGATGTTTAAAGATCGGATTGGGGACACAATGGAGGTATACATCGACGACATGGTAGTAAAAATCCAAGAAGGCCGAGGATCACATAAGCAACCTCTCTCAAGCTTTTTGACATCTTGGATTGTTTCAATATGAAACTTAATCCGGCTAAATGCAACTTCGGAATGAAGGCCGGCAAGTTTACGGGTTATATGGTTACTAAAAGAGGCATTGAAGCCGCCCAGCAGGACAAATACGCGCTATTCTCAACCTGTCATCACCTCAATCTGTCAAGGACGTCCAAAGATTGACAGGAAAAATTGCCGCACTAACTAGATTCATTTCAAAATCCTCGGATCGATGCAAACCTTTCTACGACATCTTAAGAAAGAACAAGAAGTTCCAACGGGAGGAACAACATGAAGAAGCTTTTCGGGAGCTCAAAACTTACCTGTCGACACCTCCCTTATTGGCCAAACCTCGAGATGGAAGAACATCTTTACATCTACCTAGCGGTGTCAGAAGGCGCTGTAAGCGCGATCTTGGTGACGAGACGAGATGGTAATCGGCAACCCATCTACTATATAAGTAAGACACTCTTAGATGCTTTGAGACCAGGTATTCTCATTTACAAAAATTAATTTTAGCTTTGATAATTGCTTCTATTAAATTAAGGCACTATTTTTGAAACACATACTATTATTGTACGCACTAACTATCCTATTAAGAATGTCATGAGAAAACCGGAGATGTCGGGTCGAATGGCGAAATGGTCTCGTACATTACAATTAAGCACATACGACATCAAGTACGAGCCCGGAAGCGCAATAAAATCCCAAGCCACTGGCGATTTTGTGGGCGATTTCGATCCAACCCTACAACAAGAGGTGGAATTGGAAGTACAAAGCAACTTCAAGATGATGACATCCTAAAAATTTGGACTCTACACACGGACGGTGCTTCCAACATGAGAGGTACAGGTCTTGGAGTTGTACTAAAATCGCCACAAGGGGACGTAATACCACAATCTATCGGTTGCGGTTTCAAGGCTACCAACAATAAAGCGAGTATGAGGCTCTAATTGCGGGTTTAAGCGCAGCCCAAGACTTAGATGTCAAGCATATCCGGGTGTTCATGGATTCATTACTAATTTTTAATCAGTACAACGGGTCCTACGTCGCGAAGAACGCTAAGATGACAACATATTTGGAAATTGTAAAAATTATTTCGGCCAAATTCAAAACATTTTCCTTGGAAGAAATCCCACGGGAAGAAAATTCTCAAGCAGATGCTCTGGCAAACTTGGGTTCAGCCTTCAAAAGCTTCTCACAAACTAGTATCCCAATCATACATGTTGACGTCCCGGCCAATTGACCATCTTGAGATGTTCGCCCTGGATCTTGATGCCGACATACTCTGCCTCTCCCTATGACAACCTCTTGGGACGGCTCCTATTATCAAATATCTCTTAGATGATACGATCCCAGTCGAGGAGAAAAATGCAAAGAGCCTTCGAGGTAAGAGTATCTAAATATTTACTTATTGATAATCTCTTGTTTAGAAAATCTGCCGCAGTCACTACTTAAGATGTCTAGAGGCGGATAGAGCCCATCGGGTTCTCAAGGAGCCTGCACGAAGGAGATTGTGGAAATCATACCGGGGCAGAAGTTTACATACTAAAGCTCTTAGAATGGGCTATTTCTCTGGCCTACAATGAGAAAAGATGCCGTCGACTACGCAAAGAAATGTGATTCCATCAGCCAACGACATGGGGACATCCCGCACCGCCCACTGAATCGCTACATCCTATCCTGTCACCATGGCCTTTTATGTTTTGGGGAATGGACATAGTAGGAAAACTTCCCATAGCACCGGGGACGAGTATTTCTTTTGGCCATGACGAGACTACTTTTCTAAATGGGTAGAGGCAGAGGCATATGTGCAAGTTCGTGACAAAGAAGTGATATCTTTTATCAAAGGAACATATTCGGCCGATTCGGAATTCCATCGGGAGATAATTTGTGACAACGGCTCTCAATTCATCGACAAAGAGGACCCAAGATTTCTTGACATCTTGGAGTGTTAAGATAGTGACATCTTCGCCCCCTGTTCACCCTCAAGCCAATGGACGGGAAGAGTCTAGCAACAAAATAATAATCAGAACTTAAAAAAGAGACTAAAACCAAGAAGAAGGACGTTGGGCGTAAGAGTTAACAATGGTCCTATGGGGCTGACATGGACGACATCTAAGAATGCTCTTGAGTCAAACCCCTATTCACTTGTATTTGGGCCCGAATCCATTATTCCGGCGAAGTCCTTGTACCAACGGCAAGATACGGCTTGCGACATCGAACATAATAAAGACATCTTGATACATGACACGGATACTGTGGACGAGCTAAGGGACATGGCCAAAGTTCGCATGGCAAAGCATATCGGCAAAGGGTAGCCCGATCTTACAATAAAAACGTAAGGGTTAGAAGGTTTCAAGTAGGAGACTTAGTCCTACGAAAGGCATTCCAAAATACCCAGGGAGCCCAATGCAGCAAGCTCGCCCCAAAATGGGAGGGACCACTACTTAATAGATGCACAAGCCGGAAAAGGAGCATATCGCCTTGCAACCTTGGATGGCCAAATGATAGCAGTGAAGTTGGAACGCCATTCATCTCAAAAGGTATTACATTTAAATATGATTTCCCATGAACTCATCTTTCCAGGTATGAATCGTCTTTTAATTCTTCTACAACCTTTCTTTTCTCCTATGCATCTTTTTTATTATTTACAAGTTAAGATGTCGCTAATATACTTTGTGGAGAGACGTCAACCTTAGTTGGCGTCCGTTTTTAACGTGTTTCTATCTTATGCAGGTATTGACACATTTACATGGGGACATATCGAATGCACGCAAGGAACAACGATTTCTCCTCAGTTAGAGACGGCCATCTCTTCTCAAGTAAAGGTACACAATCCCTTCTAAGGTTTAAAGAGTTAATTACCTCTTTCTTAAGAAGTTAGGTTACCACACCTTCGCTGAGCGCAAGTTATCTCACTAATTGAGGTGTGGGGTGGGCCTATATGGGTAAACTTCATATATCTTACCCATTCCCACTCAGTTAGATGATTGATCTTAAGTATTATTCTTATGGTTATGGCATATTCGTGTCATCCTAAGTATCTACGGTTTATGGCATATACGTGTCATCTAAGTATCTACGGTTTATGACGTATACATGTCATCCTAAGTACCTATCATTTCGACATACTATCATGTCACCATATGTGCAAAACATACAAAAAATTATCCAAAAGAAACAAGCCTTGACGTGCTTGAAAACTATTAAACCATAACTAAACTAAAGCAACCATAAAGTATCCGAACTACCAACGAGAACGTGCACAAGTGTTGGACCAACCCAACTTACATAAAAAGATTGTCTTTAGTCCTTATGGACCCATTACAAACCAAATAAAAATAAAAATTGTCTTAAGGGATTCCACCCCAGTAAACATCAACAAAATACCAAGAACCATGTTGTTTTACCATCTTTTTGTTTAGGTGGCTTTTGCCGCAGGTGTTGCATGATCCGGTGTCACTTCTCCAATGCATCCTTGACAATCGTTTCATACGGACTTGTGACCGCCACCTTGTAGGCCCGACTCCTTTCCCTGATGATGCTGACCGTCCTTCAATGTCCTTCACATCTTCGCCTTATTGATGTAGGTATCGCACATTTCCCTCAACTATCCTAATTCATTAATTTTTCAAAAATGACTCTTACCCGATTTTCCAACGCCACGTCTTCCAAAGCGGTGAACCATTATATGAACCATTAATTCAAAAGAAAAACATTTTGCCTCTTCAGTTGCCAACATAGTCAAATGTTTTTGGGGACAAATTGTTGTGGGCATTTTTCAACATGGCGACATCTTCAATTGATCCTGCATATCGAGATGTCATTACACTATTAAGTATTGTTTTAATATTTACTTGTTCAATATTTCCTAATATTCTTATTCTTATTTTTCAAGTAATTAAGAGAGGAATGCGGAACAATCTTTCAAGCACGTTCAATGTACCTTCAAACGGCTAGGGCGACTTGGTCTCACGGGGGTTGAAGTGATAAACCAAAATGCCGAGATTATAGGAACCATATTGACTCTTTCATGTCTACTTGTATTTAAGGGGAAATGGAGACGGAAAAACACATTCATGCTCATACGCACACACTCTACACAAAAAGCTCTTGTAATCCTCTCCATTGTCTTCCAAAGTTGTATTTGTGATCATTATAGTGAAACCTTTAAGGTCGGGAGACCTAACTCCGGGGTTTTTTCCAAAGAGGTTATCACCTCCAAGGTTTTCCTCGTTAACAAATCGTGTTGTCATTATCTCTTTTTCATTCTTTTGTTCCATATAATCGAATTCCATAGTTCCCTCCTTATTGTTCAATCCACACACTAAACATAGTTAAGATTCTACTTTATTGTTTTTTCTACCAAAACAGTAGTGGATCCCTAAAAAATAGGAACGGTTGAATCTGCATAAGAAGGTTTGATCCTGAATCTTCAAATTGTTAGAAATAAGGTGTCATGTTAAAGATGATAAATAATCAAGATGCTGAAGGACCAGGTGAGCCAAGATGCCAATGTAGTGTTAAGTAAAATTCTACCCCAAACAATTCTCTTAAAATATTGGGTATGTTTTTTGCGGGAGGGAGGGGGTTATTTAGGGAATAATCCCAACAATTTCTAAACATTGCCCTAAAAAGTTAGGATCAACCATAGTTAGCTATATGTTGATTTAGTTTTCACTGTTGTGGGTGGCTTCGGGAGTAGATGTTTTCATTTATATTCATTAACAATGATATATCCCCCTTTTAATTAATGAATATCTCTTATGAAAAACTATTATTTTCTATTATATAGAAAAAACTAGTTTTTAATAAATGCGCGATAACATTTTATTAATTAACTGACAGTTTTAGTATTAAAGAGTGCACATTGTTGGTGTTTTTTTAGTGTCAGTATTAGTATTAAAGAGTATTAGCAGTGTTAATGTTAAAAAATGACATGTGAAGTGATAAAAAGTAATAGTTTTAAATTTAAAGAATGCAAGAGGTCTTAATAAGTTTCATTTATTTATAAAAGTGCCACCAGATAATTTTAAAAAAGTTATAGTTATTTATAAAAACGCCATCACGCATTATTTAAAAAGTGTTAGTAAATTATAATTATGACACCAATCGTTTTAAATTAAGTTTCAGTTAATTACGAATATGACATGTATATTACTAAACACTTCATTTTTGAACTGCTTGAAAAAACTGATTTTCTAAGATTTTAGCCAATTCATAAAGATGCAACCTCAACCTAACCTACACCACAAGTTGCACTAGCCAGTCGCCACCGAAAGCTGCAAATATTTTAATCATGAGTTTGTAAACTTTTCACCTGGTATAAACTCTGCACATGATGCAATAACTGGTTTTCTAAACCCACCAACACATGAGATTGCTATGTGTTAGACACGTGATTTATTATCTCTAACTAATTGATATGTTTAAATTGAGATAAGGGAAATTTGGAGGTTAAGTCAAATAGAGATTCTTATGTGAATGAGACTCTATGACTTAGCCCAACCAGTATTTTATAAATTAGGTCTCTATGGGAACCAACTTATACACAACACGTAATATTCCATATACTCCTCAGACTCTGGCAACCATCAAGTGCCTGGGATTTGGGAGTGGAACAACATTCAATATCCATCTTGTGATATTGAATCGGACGAGAAGAGGTGGTGATTGCAGAATCAAGACGATCGTGGTTCGTAGCACAAGCGAAATCTTCCGCACAACGAGCTCGGATTTAATCTATAAGGTATTCCGAGAACTCGTAGATAACTTATGTGTTTTCCTTCATTGGTATCAGAGCCTCAAAGCTTGATGCTCACCATTGATGTCTTGATTGCATAATTTTTGAATTTTTCGGATTTATTTTTCATCAACTGGATTTGATGATTTCGAAATTCAAATCTTGTCCGTTTTCTGTGTTTTTGATATCCATGCGTAGATAATAATGTGTTGAAAAATATACTAAAAATTCATCGAATTCGGCCATGTAAATTTTGAGTAATTGCAGTTTTAAGTTTCAGATTTTATGATTTTTTTGGTGATGTTCATGGCTGTTTTTGATGATGTTAAAGTCAGATCTGATAAAAAGTGTTAACATAAGTTTTGTTCTACGCTGTGAGATCTTTCTGTATCCACTTTAATTGTTTAATTTAGACTTAAATCAAGAGTTATGGTGTTATAAAGATGGGTCGGCGAAATACGTTTTTGTCAAATTAAAATCCTAATTTATTTTGAGAAAGACGATGAACAGTACCCAGTGTTGAAAAAGTCAAGCTTGCAAAGCGTCTGCTTTGATGTATGTGTATTGTGTCTGTTTCATGAGTTTTTTCAATATTATCCATTTAATTTGAGTATTTTATCGATTTATTTTAATCATGTTATTTTATCAATAATATTTTAACAGCTCAGAAAATTATGAAATTTTTATTGTATGGATATGATAGTGTTATACACTGTAGAAAATAATTTCGTAATTTTTAGTGTTACAGAAATATGTTTTCTGTATTTTTCATGTGTATTAAAATCATTAAAAATAATTATAATTTCAGAAAATTATGTAATTTTTACTGTATGTTTAATATGCTGTTACAACATGCTGAGATATTTTTTATAATTTTTTTATGATCAGAATATATTTTTCTGGAATTTTAAAGTATTCTGCTGTATGATTAATTCAGGAAAAATAGTTTTACTGTCCATAAAAATATGAAATTTTTTCTGTATGTTTAGAATAATGTTATACAGATCGCTATATTTTTTCATAATTTTTTGAAGAGCAGTAATCTGTTTCATGTATTTTTTGTATGTGTTTTCGTGTAAATTTTATTTATCAGAGTGAAAAATATTAATCAGAAAATTATGAAATTTTTTTTGTTGTTTAATTGCATGATATTGCACTGTTCTGAATTTTTTCAGATTTTTTGGCTTATCTGAAATATTTATGTGCTTTAAATGTCATTTTATGAGATATTTTCACAAATAAGTTTGCATGAAAACTATATCGGGACTACATGAAACCCGATGAAATTTTTTCGGACATGCTGGAATTATTTTAGAGTCAAAGCTATATGATAAATTCATTTTATCTAGTTTTATTTTTGTTCAAAAATTAATCCATAAATATTTTAATGTTTTTCATGCGCGGGTCGTGATTACGAGCCTCGCAGATTTTCCTTCTCGACGTTCTCGTCATGTTAAATGAGATTATATTTTTGGATTGAGTTTTTAGAACAAAAGGTGAATTATTATGTATGCTTAATGTCATCTTATGCAACTTGTAAATAGTGAAACAATACCTATAAATGTGAGTAGCCTAAGAATTATTCTCTAGTTATATGAGCTAGAGATAGATGAAAAATGAAAATTGTGATGACTTAATTCATAATTGGGTAATAGTGAAACAATGCCTTCGACTCTCTTTTTGGATCTCACAGATTCTTCATGGCTAATTTCCTTAGCGTCACAATATTCTAGGTTAGCACTTTTATTTATAGAAACAACAAACATAAACCCCAAGGATTACAATTCCTTTTCCAAGAAGTAAACAGCTTATGTCCAATAAAAGAATTATGTTGCCATAAGAAGTCTATGCCAAATTAGGAAACAAAATCAGCACCAGAATTACGTCTCGGCCGATGTTCTTTGTGATGTGCATGGCCGTGTGCACACACTAGCACGCCGATGCAAACAGTGTCGAACCTGATTTGCTGAACTCCACTGCGCAAGGCCGTGTGCATCACAATTCACGATCCTGCGAAGACACATCGACCAGAACATCCATTTTTGTCGATCCCCTTTCTTTTTTCCGTGCAACCTCGATCCTATAACCATAGTTTGTATCTAATCCCATCATTATTGGGTGAAAAGGGTGGTTTGTAGGGGTGAAGGTTAGGGTATATATATAGCTGTGATTTTGATGACCGTTTGAGTTAAATAAACGATAGGATTAAGAGTTTATTTGTTCGCTTTTAATGAATGAGTATTAATGAGATCTAAAATGAATTGAAGGCTATTTTAGTCATTCTTATTTGAAATTTTATCATTAAGATTCATTTATTAACAACAAACAAATACACCCCAAGTCTTTAAAAAGTGGGCAACGAAAAGAAAGGGATTTATATAAAGGGATTTATAGGTGTAGTCTTCATTTGTTTCTTTCTTGATCTTTGTTTTTTCTTATTTAGTCTTTTGTAAAAAAAAATAAGAATAAAAAAAATTAAAAATTGGATTTTCTTCTTCTTGTATGTTTTGACTTTATATGAGAAAGAACTTGATTTGGTCAAAACCTAGTGGGGCTTGGTCAGTTTTTCCTAACACAACACAAATGAAGTTTTGGATACCGGCCTGTTACAAAAATTGAAACATTAAGACCACATTGAAACAACTTGAAATCTGGAGGCATGATGGTGCAATCTGCCCTTTCTAGGAATAAATACTATTCCTCAACATCGTTTCAACAAAAGGCACAGTGAGGGATATAGTTTTTCCTTTTTTTCCTTTTTTGAACAAAAGAGGTCTGATGGTGCAATCTGCCCTTTCCAGCCCGTACTGTTGCAGAACCAACGATGGAATGTAAAAAGACGTCTGAGACAGCCCCGGCACTCTGACAACCAACAAACCCTCCTGAGCGGTCCGGCAAGTCTGTAACTTCCAGTGGGGAACCCACCATCGCAAGTGATGCGTGCAAAGTCTGGCCATTCAGAGCTCCGGCTCGGCTGATTACCCCTATCACCAGAGGACGTCGAGAAAAAGACCAAGCGTCACAAGACATTGGCACCTCGGGCATCATCTGCAGTCTCTCCCTCAACCACATGGTAAGCATAGCGGGACTCCCTCCCCACATGTATCGGCTACCGGTCGCCATCCGACCTATGCCCAGGAACGTCTCGCCCAAGACCAACGGCACGATGTCTCCCCCGCTCCGGCCTTTGCCTCACCGAGTCCAGTACACTTTGATGGCACACACACCGAGAGACGTGAATGTGAACAGTAGCAATCGCGCACGAGCAAACGCGTCCCACGCAAAGACGCTCCCCTCGGCTCAGGCAAATCTTTCGGGCGGCCCAGAAATGTCAACATAATCGGTATTCGGTATCGGCATCCCGTATGCTTCTCCGGTAGAGATACCAAGCAAAGTCACTAGCTTCTCAACAGTGGCCATGCCACCAGCATACGGAAGAACTAGCTATTCCGTCTCAGGTCCTCCCAGAATGGCCCGGAAATCTTCAAATGTAGGAGTGATTTCGTTGTACGAAAAGCTATACACGTTCCTCCGTACGTCTCGTAACCGCAGACGCCCATTTGCTCTCAAAAGATCCCAATCTGGCATGAGCTCCTTCAAAGCCCAAACAGATTTCATCCCGTAACAGCCTTCAAAAAATCCCTTGTTCTGCCTCGTGTGGTTCCGTACCCACGACTGAAAGTTTTCCAAGTATCGCTCTTGCATACGAGACGACAACTTAGGAAAGGGAGCCATGACAGAAAGTGAAGAAAATCCTAAGAATTGGAAAGGAATTCAGCCAGATGATCAAAGCAAAGGCGTAGTTCTTTACAAATTGCAAAGCTGAAACTGCAATTTAAAGGAATCTGAAAATTCACTCCTAGTCCGACCGGACTCTCCTTGCAGTTGACCCGGTCAACTCTGCAGCCAGCTGCTCCCAAATTGGAAGCAATTCCAAACAATCCCCTATTCACACCTTTATGAAACCTACGTGCTGCCCCTGGTTTCATTCAACCAATATCAATATCTCTTCTGCCCTGGGCTTGTGTAACAGTGCAATTAATTAATATTAGTGCATGCAGGCATAAATTTTGACCCGTTCAATTTTTAATGCATGTTTCATTTTATTTATCTTTTGATCAACCTATTTGCTTATTTGCCAAAATAACAAGAAGGTAATCACTAAATAAATGTACAAAGTGCAGGTTCCGCCCCAAGGGCGCCTTTTCAAATACAATTCAAAGTAATTTGTTCCGGACAATACATACATTTTGTCTAAACAAAGCAGTAAAAAGAGGACTACTCCGAGTCCTGCTCGTCATCCGAGCGCTCGACGTACCGCTCCGCCGCTGCCGAATCCGTCTCGAACAGAAAAGCCCCGAATTCCTCCAGGCGGGAATACGCAAAAGGCCTCCTCGGCGTATGCGAACTCGAGGACTCTCCTCTCTCAAGCCCCGAGTGTGAAGGAGGATGAGCTCCAAACCCTGCTGTTTCGCCCGCGAACTGATCAAATCCCCGTGCGAAGTCCTCTCCACCAGCCGTGGAAGCAGACGGACTTCTCGGCCTAGACGGCCTCGGCTCACGAACGTCCACGCTCCTCCGGGAACTGCACCGCATGAATGCCACGAGCCTCCTAGCGTAGTCGGCCCACCCGTCCACCAGCCTCATGGCGTCGTTGTACGTACGGCCAGACACCTGCGAACCAGGAAAGTCATCAGAAGACAAGCAGAAAGTACAGATGCAACATTTGCAGAATGCTACTATCAAAATCAAAAAGTTCTCACCGAAGTATTAGGGTCAACCCTATACCGTGGTCTCGGCTCATCTGGAATCGGGATCACCAGTCGCATGCGTGAACCGTCCAGCCCCTCGTACGCCAGCCTAGCGCGTGGGAGCGGGTAGTCTCGGGGACCACCAGGGACATCGCCCTCCCTATGCTGCACCTGCGGGCTCCTCAGCCTCATCCTCAAGAAAGTCTCATAGTCGGCCCCCGCTATGATGTACTCGGTATAGAACACGCCCTGTCTATACCCCTCCAGCTCCTCTATCGGCATCTCCCGAGGATGCTGCATGTACATAGGAGGATCCACCGGAACCATCGGAAGTGACCCAGGCCTATGCTGACGGGTCACCCTCTCCCCCAGATACATCGCGTCGCAGTGAAGTCCCACCAGGAGCTTCCGTCGCCGTGTAGTCTCACTAGAAATCTGAACCGCGACAGCATCGAACCTACCCCACCAGGTCAACTGGATCCTCTCGGAGAACTCTCGGTCCAGGGCCTGAGACACCTCCTCGTACGTCAGTCGCGTACCCACTCTCGACGAGACCGGCTTCTTCGCCCTCTTCTGCCAAACCAGCATGGCGGGGTACAAGGGTCGATACGCCTCCCTAATGTCCCATTGTTGCGGACTGAACACCTCATAACACCAAACCTGTCAAGCAAAAGGAAAGTTATGTCAGCTACAGAGTAGATACATACGAGTACATAAAAG
Source organism: Adenophora triphylla var. japonica (assembly GCA_022495995.1). Lineage (NCBI taxonomy): Eukaryota > Viridiplantae > Streptophyta > Magnoliopsida > Asterales > Campanulaceae > Adenophora > Adenophora triphylla. The sequence continues at coordinate 287,778 of JAFEMH010003012.1, forward strand.
AGACAAGGAAGAGAAAAAGATGTGAACTTACATCCAAGACAGGTGTGAAGCAACTCAGGGAGTTCTCCTCTCCTCGCGAGAACCTGTCCAAAGCATGATAGAGCTCGGCCAGTCCAGCCTCCCCCCATGCAAACCCCCTCACGGCATCCAAGTCTATCAGCGACCCGAGCAAAGGGAAGTAACAGGACGTGTCAGAAGTCGGGAACAAAGTCGCTGACAACGCGAACCAAATGAACCCTCGAGCCAGGCGCTCCGCGGTCATCCTCAAAGATTCAGCCAAGTAAGCAGCAATACCTTCCCTCAGATGATTCTCCATCGGCCTGTACCGAATGCCTAAGCCCCTGGCATCGGTAATATCAAAACCCAGCCTGCACAAGCTGCTCCGGGGTATAACCATCAACCCACACCAGCGTGTTGCCATAGGTCGGCAACCCAGTGATAGCGGCAAAATCCGTGGGAGTCACCGTCGCCTCCCCCCATCTGAAATGGAAAGTGTGGGTCGTATCCCACCAGTACTCGCTCAAAGCAACATACATGGACCTGGCCCTCGGTGTCGCAGCTATCGCAGCTACCGTACTGATGAACCCAGCCAATCCGGAGTCAACCACCAGCTGCCGTGGACTCCTCTCTCCCTCTCGAGCCACGTTCAGGAGAATCTCCCATAATGCTCTCACTGCCTCAAAGGCTCCCCGACTCTTCTGATTGTCGACGTCAACCTTCCCTTTCCCCTGCAGGTGAACAAGACAGAAGCAACGTCAACAGAATGCATGAACGCATGTCAAGAGGATGCAATGCAGCTACGGTTCTCATTCATTTCCTACATATATTTCCAATCTTTCGAAAACTCCGTCGAATCCGGAACTTTCAAAATATTTCGAAAACTCCGTCGAATCCGGAACTTTCAAAATCATGTCGAAAACTCCGTCGAATCCGGAACTTTCAAAATCTTTCGAAAACTCCGTCGAATCCGGAACTTTCAAAACATTTCGAAACTCCGTCGAATCCGGAACTTTCAAAATCTTTCAAAAACTCCGCCGAATCCGGAACTTTCAAAATCATCCGGAACTTTCAAAATCTTTCGAAAACTCCGTCGAATCCGGAACTTTCAAAATCTTTCGAAAACTCCGTCGAAATCGGAACTTTCAAATCCTTTCGAACTTTTCGAAAATTTACTCAATCCCGAATTAAAGCTACTTTAATTTTGGAAAATGCATCTAGACATGGAATTTTGCAATCAAAATTTTTGTGTCATCTACCCATAGTATCAATTGAACTACATCCTAGTCAATTTCGACAAAGGTTCATAGCAAAGCCAAAAGCCCCAATTCAAGCACCAAAATCCCTAAGTTCATTCCTAATCAAATTTCTAACATTTAAAGAATGCACATTCTTAAAATTAATGGAATTTGAGGGAAGCTTACTTGTCTTTCGATCCCTCCCTTGGAGTTGTGTCTATCCCTAGCCGGATAAAACTCCGCCGGATTCAATGGATGAATGATGGTTCGAATGGTCCGAACCAACCGCGTTCTTTCGTCATCGGTCCTTCCATGACGAGCCATTGGTTCCCAATCGCCTTCCATATCGATTTTCCTTCGCAAATTTGAGCAAATCTCACAATTTGGGTTGGTTTTTCTCTCCTCCTCTCTCTTCCTCGTCGGAAATAATGGTGAAAATGACAAAACTGCCTCGGCCTCGGCGCTGAAAAGGACATGGCCAATTTCAATCAAAGTCCGGCCGGACTCTTGTTGCACCAGAAAAATTTTTGCCACTTTGGCCCCTCAGCTTTATGCAGTTTTAGTTTTACCACTTTTGGCCCCCAAAAGTGTAAAATTTCCCCCAGTTAGACCTTTCTAACACCCCATCCCCCGAGGATAAAGCCCAGTTAGTTTTCACTAACGCTCGTCTCCAGACGTTAAATTCTCAGTTAGTTTTCACTAACGCTCGTCTCCAAACGTTAAATTCTCAGTTAGTTTTCACTAACGCTCGTCTCCAGACGTTAAATTCTCAGTTAGTTTTCACTAACGCCCGTCTCCAGACGTTAAATTCAATCCCCAGTTGACGTTTGACATTCAAAGCTCACTTCAATCCCCAATTTTCGTTTGACATTCAAACGCTCAATCCTGTCTCCGGACATTCCAGGTACGATTCCGTCTCCCGACATTAAAATTTCTAATGGTTTTCACCATCATATTTCCCCGGCAGCTGCAATAAGCCCGAACCCCAAGGCACGAACGCCTTGCAACAATCCCTCTTCGGCCATCCTCGTAAGCTCGAACATCTTTTCACTTCAGAAAGTGAACATTCATCTCCCCGGCCGCCAGTCGTAAGCCCGACCATCCCATTTCAGTGACCATCAAGGTAAGCCCGCACAACAATCCCTCTTCGGCCATCCTCGTAAGCCCGAACATCTTTTCACTTCAGCAAGTGAACATTCATCTCCCCGGCCGCCAGTCGTAAGCCCGATCGTCCCACTTCAGCAGCCATCAAGGTAAGCCCGCACAAAAATCCCTCTTCGGCCATCAAGGTAAGCCTGAACACTCATCCCCAGCAGGATTCTAAAGAAGAAGCATCGATCCCTCCGAGTTGTTAATGACGCCAGTTTAACACAACCGTTCTCATCATTGCAGCCCTATCCCCAGCAGGATAAAACTGGCAGCAGCAATAAGCCCAGTACCCAAGGCACGAATGCCTTCATGTCAGGATAAACGTGTCCTCGCAACTCCGGTTTGAGGCACCACACGCCCTCGTCAGCATTAGCAACTCCGGTTTGAGGCGCCACACGCCCTCGTCAACATCAGCAACTCCGGTTTGAGGCGCCACACGCCCTCGTATGATTCAGTAGCTCTGGTTTGAGGCGCCACAAGCCCTCGTCAGCATCAGTAACTCCGGTTTGAGGCGCCACACGCCCTCGAAGTTTACAGAAGTCCCAGGTTCAGACGCCTCACAATAGTCTCCCTCCAGGTTTAGACTCCTCCGAACAGTCTCGCTCAGGTCAAGGTCCCCACGCGTGGCCCTTGCACCTACGAACTACGATCGGCTTGATTCCCGCTCGGGATACGTAGGAATCCTTTCAATAAGGGTCCAGCCAGCTGACCGCCCAGGTCTCTTTCAATGTAAGGCATCCCGATTTGGATCCTTATCTTTTTTCAACGACCCCACCTCCTTCGGAGGAGACGTCGCTGAGGGGCTAACTGGAAGTACCCAAATCTGGATCGTCAAAATGCGTCAGAAAGTTAACCGAAATCCGTTAAGCGGCCGCTCCGGAGTTAACCGGAACTCGTTAAACTCCGTTGCCAAGCCAACGAGACGTCCCGGGACTGCCCCGAGCATCCCAACGTCGAAGCGTACTTGACACGTGTCATCACACGTAAAAGCACGGCTTTCCCTGAAAAACGCACTTTCCGGCACTTTCCGGGGGCATTTCGGACATTTTTCGGACTGTTATTTTAAAAAACGGATAAAACCGGGACCCGGGAGCGAACTCCCACACATTTGGTGAGTCATGGGACACGTGGCAAGCATGCCACAGCCCACCCATCATCCTTCAATCAGAAATCAAAGGGAAAAGACTAAAATACCTCTGGTATACAGTCAAAGTCCGGCCGGACTCCCTGTACACATTTTCTGAAATTGCCAGCAAGCCCCTCAGAATTCCAAAATACCCCAAAACCCTGGAAATCAGTCTAAGTCCGTCCAGACTCTTACTGCAATTTTCATCTATAAATAGAAGTGGCTGTCAAAGCCAAAAAGAGGAACAAATTACTCCCAAAATTCACTCTACACACGGCCCAAACTGATTTCACCCCTCCCGAGCTCCCGTTTTGTCTCGATTCGCGTGAAACTTCCGTATTTCGATCAAATACGCCCCTCATCACTTCGAAACACCCTTTCGAACTACTTTCCGTGTGCCGTACACACCTTCCGAGCCAAAGGAGTCGACCCTAGCCATAGGTATAACTCCCACTCTCTGATCTCTCGTTTCGTCTCGGTTTAGGCGCCAGTCGCTATAACCGTTTCGAACACCGTTACTGAAATGTAGACGCCTCCGTCTAACGGGGTCCGATACGTTTTAGCCCCTCGATCCTCTTCTCTTCCCGTTAGAGAAGTAATCGGGTTAAAACGGGGTTCCGACCCCGTTCCGTTTACTTTTTCTGTCATTTACCATTCCGGATCGATCGATCCGTTGATCGTCATTTATTTTCTGTCATTTACAAATCCGAGCCATTTTGGCTTGTTGATCGTCATTTACCATTCCGAGCCGATTGGCCTCGTCGATTGTCATTTACAATTCCGGATCGTTTGATTCCGTTGATACCGCTTTAAATACTTGTCATTTACAAAGTCCGACCCGTTTGGATCGTGATAGCATTTACTTTTAAAAGTCCAGTCGCAACCCGATTCGTTGATCGTATATCATTTAATACGTGTTTTTCCCGTAAAATCGTTAACAATGTAATGCCCGGTTCAAAACCGGAGTTCGTCCGTCGAACTCTCTTTCAAAACGCACGAAATGACGTTTGCCACGCGAACGCTCATCTTTCAAACTAAAAGCCGCTATTTGACATTCAAAATCATTTAATACGCTTTTTCCCGTAAAAATCGTTAACAATGACTCGCCTGGTTCAAAATCGACGCTCGCCACGCAACGCTCATTTCAAACTCAAAATCGACGTTTGCCACGCAAACGCTCATTTTCGTCTCAAACCGACGTTGTCATTCAAACGCCGCCTTTTCAAAAGTCACCTAATCAACGTTTGACATTCAAACCAAGATTAAGCTTGTCATCCAAGCCCCATTTCAAAAACACACACACACACACACACATTTTCGAGAAAGGTAGAAAGACTCGGGTTATACGAGGCGTTTCTGGTGATCTCGTAATACTCTTCCCGAAACGTAACGTGACCTCCGAACCTAACAATCTCTGGTACTCAAATCTTTTTACTCGTTTTTGCTACCAATAAAAATGACCCCCATTTTCAAAGCTTTTTTCTAAGTTTTTGCTACCAATAAAAACGACACTCTTTTTCAATCAAAAGCCTTTTCTCAACGTTTTGGGCTCCAAATACAAAACCGCGTGGCGACTCCTCATTTTTTTCCTTCCCATGAAGCGAGGTCTCGGACACCAACCCTCTCGCAAAGACAACCGCCCTTTCGTCCGCGCGAAAGTCCGGGTAATTTCAGGCACATTTTAGTATTTATATTTGTTCTTTGTAAGGCGTACTTATAACTACAACTAAGATGGATGGAGTTGCCGGTATTGTTCAAAGACGTACATTTACAATGATTACTTACATGATTTTCAATCACCTTTAGCGCTTTATACTTTTTGCAATCTAGGGAGGCACCCTACTTTAAATAGGCTCCCCCGAACCACATGCTCAGCTGGTATCTCGGCTTGCTAAAAGAAGAGGAAACCGAGAGCATGGGGTGTTGAACCATATGACATAGAGAGATGCCGATGCAAGCCGCAAAAGTCTTGCATACACAAAGGCATCAGATATACGAGTCGTCGATATCAAATTTCCTTCTGCCATATCGAGCAAAGTCTTTTTCTCTTATTATTGTGTAGCAGAATGCTGTTGCCAAATTACCTACCTCTCCACTAAGTATCTGAACAAGACACTTCCTCGAGTTGGCAAGGGTATTCTTGAAGTAACCTTGTTATATTCACATGAACAATTTAACACATTGAAAAAGTAATCTCCACTTTATGAGAATTTTTATTGTTTTCAAATTTATATGTATCAAGTTAAGTATCGTATTGGTAATCTTTGTTTCAATTTATTAAAAAATGCCTGTGTCATTGGGTCGTGCATGGATAGCCATGGCATGTGCTTGATAAGAAGAGAATGCTTCATGAAGCTAATCTTGAAGTTTAAATATCTCTCTCTCTCTCTCCTCTCTCTCTCACACACACACACACACTACTACTACTACACATATACACACACACTTCCCCCGTACGCTCACTCTCGCACACACTCACACATGCCCTTTGCCATGCTTTGGGAAATTTGGAGTTGGGTGCATTGAGTATTCTTGGCCTTCTGCTCTTGCCCCAATTCATGCAATCTCCATCATGAATATTGCACTGATGATCTCTAAACTATTGAATTGTGGACAACTCCATAAATGAAATGAAATGAAATTCAATGATTAGCACATTGATTTATACCTTGGAAATCATCCTCATATTAGATTTACCATAGTTCATGCACTCAGCATCTGTGTGCTGCGCTTAGAACAACCTGCTTTAAAAATCAATATGCACATAGCTGGCTTACTTACATTATTTGTGCATTCAGTTGTTATCCAGGTCATTCAAGAGCTAAGGTTTTGCACACAATTATCAAAATTCTAAGTCCGGTGAGCTTGGGTTATACTTGTTGTAAATTCCCAAAGGCGTTTTCTTTATATTATCTGATATTACACTGTCCGCAGTAGCCACATCTACCTCTATACTTTAGTTGAACTTGCATTACTCTTTACTAGGAGAGAGATTGCCAAGAGAGCAAAGTTACCCACTACACGGAAGCTTGTGCCGAGAAGAATGGAGATCCTCCTCACTCCTGGCCTCCCGCTTTATTCTAGGAGCTCCTAACATCGATGGTGGGTCAACTATACTCCTATGGTAGTTTCAACAAATCTTTGTTGATGATGATACGTGTGATGAACACATGGGTGATAAGCACATAGGTGATTATGAAGACTAATGTACCTAGTATATTTGTCAAAATATTTTGCAGTCTCTAGTGGTATTATATTAGGAATATAACGGTTGATTTACGTTAATCGGATTATGTGACGGAGGATGTCCATTTTTTTTGAGTTTATGATGGCGAGATGTGGATGTCACTCTTTTGAACAATTTTTAAACCTTTGATGTATGCTTTTGAAAATATAATATATTTACTAGTTATTATTATTTATGTATCAATTAATAGTATTGTTTTGAATATTAATCATCATTATTTTAGGAGAAAAATATTTTATATAAATAAGCAATGTGAGTTTACGCGATTGCAAAATCGGCCTTATATTGTTTTTACATTGATATTTGCGATTGCATTTGCCGATCTCCTTTTCAAAATCTAAGGCAATTGCATTTGCCGTCTCCACTTTTTAAAACCTAAGGCGATTGCATTTGCCGTCTCCTTTTCAAAACCTAAGGCGATTGCATTCTGTCGTCTTCTTTTTCAAAACCTAAGGCGATTTGCATTTGCTTAGTCTCCTTTAAAAACCTAAGGAGATTGCATTTGCCGTCTCCTTTGCCGAGCTAAGGCGTATTGCAAATGTAATTAAAATAATTAAATAAATAAAATTAAAAAAAACTCTTACGCGATGGAAAAAGCAATCGCGAAAAATAATTGACAAAGAGCGACGGCTTTTTTCAAATACCACCTTTTTTTTTTATCTTTTTCGCGACAAGGCTTTACGCGATTGCCATTGCGACGGTTTTCCCTGGTCGCGTTAACCTTCCGTGCGACAGCCTTCTAAGGGTTTCACGCGACTAAGCTTTTGGCACATCGCGGAAGACCGCTTTTCTTGTAGTGGCTCTCTATGGCATCCCACATCGGCTTTGCGGTTTTCGGATACATCACTTTTTTGAAGGGTTGAAACGGGGAGGGTTCTGAAATGATGTGCCTCGCTCTGGCTTTGTCCAAGGCAACTAATCTCTTTCTCTTCATCGACTCACTCATCTTTTTGGCTTTTTGACTTCTCTGGAGTTTCTCTACTTTTGGTATGGCTGGATCTGTGTTGGCCTTAAAACCATGGGAACGAGCAGACGTGATCACGCATTCCACCAGCATTTCATCAATAGTTTCCAAATGAATAAGCATTCAGCACTTCCAGATGTCGAAGTGGTCTTCGTCCAAAATTGGAATGTGTGAATAGTTAACAATTGTCATTGTCTTTGAGTTTGCCATATTTAATCGGCACACGGTACATTAGCTTGAAAAACAGTGGTTTTATAAATGTGTTGGCTCTGATACCACTTGTTGGTTCCAAAGGTGGCAACAAGGGTGAAAAACAACTAGAGGGTGTGAATAGATGTTACAAATTTTTGCCCGCTTTTAAAACTAAATCTCTAAGCTCACAAAACCTTTTGCGGTGTGTTAGAAAGCACCCAAGTAGAGTTGTAAAATGCACGGCGGAATATTTGAGTTACAAAGCGGTTTCGGAGAGGCGGTTTTGCAAAGCGGTTTTAGTGCGGTTTTGT
>JAFEMH010003013.1:0-295588 GCA_022495995.1 Adenophora triphylla var. japonica
GTCTCCCGAGTTAGCTCATGTTCCGATTGTCAATGAATTTAGTGATGTGTTTTCTAGCTTGATGTACTACATGCCTCGGATGCGTGAGATAGAGTTTTGTATTGACTTGAGTGCCCGGTACGCCTTACCTATCCTCACAAAAAGCACTTTCCATTTTATATCAGAATGGCTCTGAGTGAGTTAAAAGAGTTGAAGGTCAATTGCAAGAATTGTTAGACCGAGGTTTTATTCGTACTAGTGTGTGCTCAGTAGGGGAGCACCGGTCTTGTTTGTTAGGAAGAAGGATGGTACCTTACGATTGTGCATTGACTACTCGTTTGTTAGGTTCAAGCCACCGCATTAAGAATAAATATCCCCCTTCCCGCATATAGATGATTTTGTTTGACCAACTCCAAGGTTCCGTTATCTACTCAAAGCTTGAATTTTGAGAAGCGGATACCATCGAGTTGAAAGATTAGGCAGGATGATATTGCTAAGGACTGGCTTTCAGTACACTAGATATGAGTCAATTTATGAGTTTGTTGTGATGCCTTTTCGGGTTGACTAATACTCAGTAGTGTTTATGGATATGATGATAGAGCCGTGTCTTCCAAGCCTTATCTTGATAGCTTTGTAGGTAGTATTCATGAAGATGATATTCTTGTTTACTCTAAGTCTCGGGAAGAGCACGAGAATCATTTGAGGATTGTCTTGTCCATTCTTCGGGAGAAGCGATTTGTACGCTAAGTTCGGTAAGTGCGAGGTTTGGCTTGGCTTGAGCGATTTCTTTCTTGGGGCATGTTGTGTCGAGTTCGGGAATTTCCGTGGATCCTTCAAAGAATTGAAGCCGTGGTTAAGTGGAAGCAACCTTGACAGGCGTGGCCCAGGAGTCCGTAGTTTTCTTGGTTTGGCGGGAGGTATTATCGGAGAGTTACATTGAAGGGTTTTTCTCGGATTGCGGCTTCAGATTGACTAGGTTGACTCGGAAAGATGTATCGTTTGTATAGGATTCCAGGAGTGTGAAGCAAGCTTTGATGAATTGAAGAAAGAGAGGGTTGACAACGGCTCCTATTCTTCCCACCCTTCAGGATGGTTGCGAGAAATTTGTTATTTATAGTGATGCCTCGAAGGCGGGTTTTTTTTGGGATGTGTGTGTTGATGCACGAAATGGGAAAGTGATTGCGTATGTCTCTAGGAAGTTATCACCGGCGGAACAGATTACCCCTCACACTCGCTGATATAGGAATTGGCGGCGATTGTATTTGCGTTGCATAAATGGAAAGCACTTTATCTTTATGGGGCGAGATTTGAGAATTTTTCACCACGTCGTAAGAGTTTGAAGTACCTATTTACCCAAAAGGAGTTGAACAACGGAAACAACGAGGAGATGGCTTGAGTTCTTGAAGAAGGATTTTGATTGTGTCATTTCCTATCACCCGGAAAGCCGATGTAGTGAGCGGATGCGATTAGCCGAAGGCGTATTTGTGACTTTGAGTTCAAGGGAATTGAAGAGTGAGAGTAATTATTGCGAATGTTAGAGCCGTTCAGGCATTGTATGGAGATTTGAAAGAAGCTCAACAAGAGAGATCCGGAATTGAAGAAAATTTTAGATCCGAAGTGCAAAATGGGAAAGCCGGGGAATTTGCTTTGAATAAGAGATGGGATTTTAACTTTCCGAGGGAGAATTTGCGTTCCTTCATGCGGAGAATCAAGAAGCGTGTTTTAGAGGATGGCCATAAGTCTAAGTTTGCGATTCATCCAGGGAGTACCAAAATGTATCAAGACTTGAAGCGTGGGTATTGGTGGAATGGTATGAAGAGGGAAATAGCGGATTATGTTTCTAAGTGTTTGACTTGTCAACAAATCAAGGCCGAGCATCGAGAGACCGTGGGACTACTTGACCATTAGATATTCCGGAATGGAAATGGGAAGGGATCTCGATGGATTTTGTTTCGAGTTTACCTCTTACCGCGAAGAAGATGGATGCTATTTGGGTTATTGTGGATCGGTTGACGAAGTCGGCTCATTTCTTCCGGTGTCAACCAAGTTTTCGTTGGAGAAGATTAGCTCGATTATATATGAAAGAGATCGTTCGACTTCGTGGGGTTAGGTTAGTATTGTTTCCGACGAGAGATCCGAGGTTTACTTCTAGATTTTGGAGAGCATTGCATGAAGCCTTGGGTTCTAAGTTGTGTTTTAGTACGGCGTTTCATCCTCGAAACCGATGGTCGGTCAGAGAGAACTATTCGAGATACTTGAGGATATGTTACGGAGCTTGTGTGATGGATTTCCAATTATCTTGGGAGGATCATCTACCGTTAGTTGAGTTTGCTACAACAATAGTTATCGATCCTAGTATCGAGATGGCTCCGTATGAGCGTTGTATGGTAGGAAGTGTCGATCTCCGATGTGTTGGGACGAGGTAGGTGAAGCGAGACTTTGGGGCCGGTTTGGTTCGAGATTCTACGGAGAAGATCGAGGTGATTCGGGATAGATTGAAGACGGCTCGAGTAGACAGAAAAGCTACGCCGACAATAGACGACGGGATTTATCTTTTCGGGTTGGTGACTTTGTGTTCTTGAAGGTCTCTCCCAGGGACGGGGATTAAAAGGTTTGGTAATAAGGGTAAGTTGGCTCAGAGGTTTGTAGGGCCGTTTGAGATTCTAGAAGATAGGGAATTGGCTTACCGGTTGGCGTTGCCTCCGTCTTTCTCTTTGCTTCATGATGTGTTTCACGTTTCTATGTTAAGGAAGTATTGTCATGACCCCTCCCATGTTTTGAGCTCTCCTCCCGATGATGTCAGCGGACATGTCTTATGTTGAAGAAGCCATTAAGAGTCTTAGAATTCCAAGTTAAGGAGTTGAGAACTAAGAGTATCCCGATAGTAAAAGTCCTTTGGAAGAATCATACCGATCGAGGAAGCAACGTGGGAGCTAGAGTCGGAGATGAGGGCGAAATACCCTTGGTTGTTTGAGAATTCAAGTAAGTTTTCTTCTAAAATTCGGGTCGAATTTTCTTTAAGGAGTGAGTGTAGCGACCCGACCCTAGGCACTCATTTTAAATATTAAATTATATGCTTTTAATATTTATGTTAGCTTTATGTGTTCAATTATGTCTTTAAATTCTTAAATTAAGATAAATTGGGTGAGAAGTGGATTTAGGATCTTTTGAGAAATTTATAGATATTAAATAAGAATAAAGAAGAATGATAAAATAGAAAATAGATAAATATATGAGGAGGTTAAAATGGGTAGAATGAATTAATTAGGGGAAAGTTAATTTAGGTTGGGTGAAAGCCTCAATCCTTAGAGATTTGCATGGGGGCCAATATTAGTCTTCCTTCTCCTAGGCTTGACAAGTGTCACCTCCATTCCCCTCACTCTTACTCCCTTCCCCCTTCTCCTTCATTCAACTAATTCATCCTAGAAAACCTTAGAGAACTCCATGGAAGCTCCAAGCACCAAGTTTTGAAGCCCGAAGCAAATCCTCCATCAAATCCAAGTCTAAGAACATCCTTGAAGTTGGATCACCTAGAGGAAGCCATCAAGTTAGAAAGATCAATCTTTCCTTATAAAATCCAAGTGAGTTGTTATGATTCCACTTCTTCTATGTGTTCATGAGTTCTTTGATTATTGTTCTTGGCTTGATGATGTTGATTTCTTGCTTGGAAACCTAAATGGGAGTTGATTGATTAGAAAATGAACTTTGTTGAACTTAGGGTTTAAGGAAGAGAATCTAAAGGGTTGAAATGGGTGGGATTTGTAGGGATAATCCTTCTAGGGTTACTTGGGTTTGGGTTTATATGTTTTGAATGGGACTTGGTAAGATGAAGGTATCCTTTGGTGTTCTTGATCAAGCAATGGTAGAGGAAAGAAGAACTAGGGTTAAAAGGGTTAAAATGCGAAAAATAGGGTGGAGGAGGCTTGGGCGGTCGCCCGTGGGGGCTTGGGCGGCCGCCCGTCTTGGCGGAAGTCTCGAATTTCTTTGGAGTCCACTTGGGCGGTCGCCCAGTGATGAGCGGTCGCCAGTCTTGCGAAAACAACAAATTCCCTTGAAGTCCACTTGGGCGGTCGCCCCGAGTATGGTAAGAGTGATCGCCCGAGACCTACTGAACCAAATTTTCTTAATTTAAACTAGGATCGTTTAGCAAGTTTGTTGGCCACTTATAAATTAAGACTCCCTCGATAATTGAACTTGAACCTTCATTTAGGTCTTGTATCCTTGTATATGGAATTTGTAGGAGTAGGTTTATGATCCCTCATTTCCTTACTTGATGTTATATATATTGTTGTTGATATTGTTTAGTGTATTCATAGAATTGTTACACTTTGATATTGTTGGGCATGAGTATATATTACCATGTGGCTATTGTTTATCCCCTTTTTGTGGATTTTATTTCAAGTAACTATTATGTGCTTGATAATTTGTTAATCGGTGATATTGGGGGTATAACGTAATACGATCAATTATGGAAGTGTGACCTAATGTGATGGATTATGTTATACATGTGCCCGAGTCCCCTCCTGTGGCAGCGGAGTTGGGGGTTATAGCATCTGTATTGAGCGAAAGCCTTACGAGTTGCTACTATCTTATTTGGTTCCACTGAAAAATGGGTCTTATAAGATGTGAGTATTGCTTAAGCGGCTCACTTAAGATTGGAGTATTATTATACCCAATGTTGTACGACTATTGTTCGAGACGGGAAAAAGGTAAACCAAAGGTAATGTAAGGTGTTCTGAGTTTTCCAACGTGTTATGTGTTGCATCTATTTGGCATATTGTTGCATCCATAATAGCTTCTTTGAGATTTATTCTCACCCCTCTCCCTTCTTGTTTTAGATCTCGAGACGGGCGGACCGGCCAAGTAAGGACGGAGAGGAGTTTGGAGTAATCTTTTGGGTATTGTCGGGGTATGTATAGGGTGACGTATAAAATTGTATTTTGGTAATTCCTTTCTTGGAGTTTGTAATTATAAACTTTAAACTCTACGTCATAACCTTAATCTTTTGTAACTAAACCGTTGACTGTTTTCAAAGTTAGTTATCTCCTCCTCCGATGTGGAGTTGAGTGGAGTTCTTTTGAAATGTTATGTTATTAATGTTTATGTTTGAAAGTCAAAGCAAAGTTTTAAAAGTTTTTGTGTATTTGGGTTAGTTTGAGGACGCTCCAACTCGGGACACGTGTAGGTTCCGGGTCGGGGTCCTCACGGTTAATATCGAGCTCGGTTAGAATTCTCGGGTAGAGTCTAGGCGAGTGAGAGTGTGTGATAAGCGACGTCGAGTGTTTAATGCGGGGAGTTTGTACTAATGGCGGGTAATGATGGTGATCGAGAATGGGTTTGGGTGGTGTTGGTAATCCGAATGCCGAGATGATGGATATGTTTCGAGGTTTCTTCGGCATATGGCAACTCGGAATCGGAACCGAGAATCGGAAGTCAAGGCGAGCAAGGGCAACATGGTTTGGAGAAGTTCGTGAAGATGTCTCCTCCTAGCTTCAACGAGAGATCCGGATCCGGTGAAGGCGAGAGGTGGCTTGAGGCTATGAATAAGATTTTTCGCGGCTATGGAGAGTTCGGATGCGGAGAAGGTGAGATGTGCCGTTTTCAAGTTGGAAGGACCCAGCGAGCAACTTGGTGGGAGAGTAGTGAAGGATGGTTGGGGCCAGAGATTTGACACCACGAGACTTGGGAGAACTTCACACGCAAGTTCAGGATCACTTCGTGCCTATGGTTACTAGAGACAAGAAGGAAGGCGAGTTTACGAAAGCTGGAGCAAGGGACCATGACGATAGCGCGGTATTCGGCAAAGTTCACGAAATTGGCCCGATATTGTCCTCATTTGGTGTCGGATGAGGAGAGGCGAAGTCTACCGGTTTTGTGAAGGGTTTAAGGGTTGAGTTCAGCTGATTATTGATGCATAACCCGCCAACTTCCAGCGGCGATGAATATGGCGTATCGGATTGAGAATGACATAGAGGAGCATCGTGGTAAGAATGAAGGCGGGAACGAGGAATAGATTCCAAGGTCGAGGTTCGGGCGAGAATAGGGTGCGGCCAGGACATTTACTCGGGAGCAAATCGAGGAGGAAATGTGGCGACTCCGGCAAATCGTGCGACTCCGAGTCGGTTTGGGGACAGTGTGTGGTTATTGCAGAAGCTAGGGCATTCGGAGGACAAGTGTTGGAGCAAGCAAGGAAAATGTTTAGAGTGTGGGGGCGACGGGCCATTTAGGAAGAATTGTCCTAGGTGGCGAGAATAAGCAAGCGGACGGGTGCCGGATTTGGGGGAGAAGGTAGTGGTGTGAAGAGAGGTGTAGATGGGAAACCCAGATAGGGTGCAAGGTCGAGTGTTCGCCTTGGGTCAAGAGAGAGGTCGATCCCAATCTTTGTCATTAGAGGTATAGTTCCTGTCTCGGGAGTTAAGGCCCGCATTCTTATAGATCCGGGTCTTCCCATTCATTTGTGGCATCGCATTTTGCATTCTCATTGCATACTTTGCACGAATCTATGCCTTATGTGTTGGAGGTTTCTACTCCTATGGGAGAAGTGCCTCACATCTTCTTTGATATATCACTGGTTGTGATGTGACTATATGTGGGCATGTATTGCCGGTGGATTTGGTCGAGTGCAACCAAGTGATTTTGATGTGATCCTTAGGATGGATTGGTTGAGTCGGTGTCATGCTATGGTAGTATGTCGTAAGCGAGTCTCATTTGCTATGCACGATATGCCTACTTTTATATTTGATGCGGATAGATCTATGTTCGGTTTACATGTTATTTCCGCTTTAAAGGCTAGGAAGATGCTATCTAAAGGGTGTGCGGGTTACTTGGCTTATGTGGTAGATTCCAATAAGAAGTCTCCCGAGTTAGCTCATGTTAGGTTGTCAATGAATTTAGTGATGTGTTTTCTAGCGAGTACTCTATGCCTCCGGATCGTGAGATAGAGTTTTGTATTGACTTAGTGCCCGGTACCGCACCTATCTCTAAAGCACCCTATAGAATGGCTCCGGCCGAGTTAAAAGAGTTGAAGGTCCAATTGCAAGAATTGTTAGACCGAGGTTTTATTCGTCCTAGTGTGTCTCCGTGGGGAGCACCGGTCTTGTTTGTTAGGAAAAAGGATGGTACCTTACGATTGTGCATTGACTATCGTTTGTTGAACCAAGCCACCATTAAGAATAAATATCCCCTTCCGCATATAGATGATTTGTTTGACCAACTCCAAGGTTCCGTTATCTACTCAAAGCTTGATTTGAGAAGCGGATACCATCGGTTGAAGATTAGGCCAGGATGATATTGCTAAGACAGCTTTTCGTACTAGATATGGTCATTATGAGTTTGTTGTGATGCCTTTCGGGTTGACTAATGCCCCAGCCGTTTTTATGGATATGATGAACCGTGTCTTCAAGCCTTATCTTGATAGCTTTGTGGTGGTATTCATAGACGATATTCTTGTTTACTCTAAGTCCCGGGAAGAGCACGAGAATCATTTGAGGATTGTCTTGTCCATTCTTCGTGAGAAAGCGGTTGTACGCTAAGTTCGGTAAGTGCGAGTTTTGGCTTGAGCGAGATTTCTTTCTTGGGGCATGTTGTGTCGAGTTCGGGAATTTCCGTGGATCCTTCAAAGATTGAAGCCGTGGTTAATTGGAAGCAACCTTCGGCGCGGCCAAGGAGTCCGTAGTTTTCTTGGTTTGGCGAGGTATTATCGGAGGTTCATTGAAGGGTTTTCTCGGATTGCGACTCAGTTGACTAGGTTGACTCGGAAAGATGTATCGTTTGTATGGGATTCCAAGTGTGAAGCAAGCTTTGATGAATTGAAGAAGAGGTTGACAACGGCTCCTATTCTTACCCTTAGGATGGTTGCAAGAATTTTGTTATTTATAGTGATGCCTCGAAGGCGGGTTTGGGATGTGTGTTGATGCAAAATGGGAAAGTGATTGCGTATGTCTCTAGGAAGTTATCACCGGCGGAACAGAATTACCCTACTCATGATATGGAATTGGCGGCGATTGTATTTGCGTTGCATAAATGGAAGCATTATCTTTATGGGGCGAAGTTTGAGATTTTCACCGATCATAAGAGTTTGAAGTACCTATTTACCCAAAAGGAGTTGAACAACCGACAAAGGAGATGGCTTGAGTTCTTGAAGGATTTTGATTGTGTCATTTCCTATCACCGGGAAAGCCAATGTAGTGGCGGATGCGATTAGCCGAAAGGCGTATTTGACAGCTTT
The DNA here is from genome assembly GCA_022495995.1 of Adenophora triphylla var. japonica. Classification (NCBI taxonomy): domain Eukaryota; kingdom Viridiplantae; phylum Streptophyta; class Magnoliopsida; order Asterales; family Campanulaceae; genus Adenophora; species Adenophora triphylla. The sequence continues at coordinate 8,207 of JAFEMH010003013.1, forward strand.
GAGTTCCCGAGAATTGAAGAGTGAGGTAATTATTGCGAATGTTAGAGCCGTTCCGACATTGTATGGAGATTTGAAAGAAGCTCAACAAGGAGATCCGGAATTGAAGAAAATTTTAGATCAAGTGCAAGATGGGAAAGCCGGGGAATTTGCTTTGAATAGAGATGGGATTTTAACTTTCCAAGGGAGAATTTGCGTTCCTTCATCGCCGGAAATCAAGAAGCGTGTTTTAGAGGATGGCCATAAGTCTAAGTTTGCGATTCATCCGGGGAGTACCAAAATGTATCAAGACTTGAAGCGTGGGTATTGGTGGAATGGTATGAAGAGGGAAATAGCGGATTATGTTTCTAAGTGTTTGACTTGTCAATAAATCAAGGCCGAGCATCAGAGACCGGCGGGACTACTTCAACCATTAGATATTCCGGAGTGGAAATGGGAAGGGATCTCGATGGATTTTGTGTCAGGTTTACCTCTCACCGCGAAGAAGATGGATGCTATTTGGGTTATTGTGGATCGGTTGACGAAGTCGGCTCATTTTCTTCCGGTATCAACCAAGTTTTCGTTGGAGAAGTTAGCTCAGTTATATATGAAAGAGATCGTTCGACTTCATGGGGTTAGGTTAGTATTGTTTCCGACAGAGATCCGAGGTTTACTTCTAGATTTTGGAGAGCATTGCATGAAGCCTTGGGTTCTAAGTTGTGTTTTAGTACGGCGTTTCATCCTCGAGCTTAGATGGTCGATCAGAGAGAACTATTCGAATACTTGAGGATATGTTACGGGCTTGTGTGATGGATTTCCAATTATCTTGGGAGGATCATCTACCGTTAGTTGAGTTTGCTTACAACAATAGTTCTCCAGTCAGAAAGTATCGAGATGGCTCCGTATGAGGCGTTGTATGGTAGGAAGTGTCGATCTCCGATGTGTTGGGACGAGGTAGGTGAAGCGAGACTTTGGGGCCGGATTTGGTTCGAGATTCTACGGAGAAGATCAAGGTGATTCGGGATAGATTGAAGACGGCTCGAGTAGACGAGAAAAGCTACGCCGACAATAGGAAGACGGGATTTATCTTTTCGGGTTGGTGACTTTGTGTTCTTAAAGGTCTCTCAGGACGGGGATTAAAAGGTTTGGTAATAAGGGTAAGTTGGCTCCGAGGTTTGTAGGACCGTTTGAGATTCTAGAGAAGATAGGGGAATTGGCTTACCGGTTGGCGTTGCCTCCGTCTTTCTCTTTGCTTCATGATGTGTTTCACGTTTCTATGTTAAGGAAGTATTGTCATGACCCCTCCCATGTTTTGAGCTCTCCTCCTGATGATGTCAGCGGACATGTCTTATGTTGAAGAACCATTAAGAGTCTTAGAATTCCAAGTCAAGGAGTTGAGAACTAAGAGTATCCCGATAGTAAAAGTCCTTTGGAAGAATCATACCGTCGAGGAAGCAACGTGGGAGCTAGAGTCGGAGATGAGGGCGAAATACCCTTGGTTGTTTGAGAATTCAAGTAAGTCTTCTAAAATTCGGGTCGAATTTTCTTTAAGGAGTGAGTGTGACGACCCCAACCCTAGGCACTCATTTTAAATATTAAATTATATGCTTTTAATATTTATGTTAGCTTTATGTGTTCAATTATGTCTTTAAATTCTTAAATTAAGATAAATTGGGTGAGAAGTGGATTTAGGATCTTTTGAGAAATTTATAGATATTAAATAAGAATAATGAAGAATGATAAAATAGAAAATAGATAAATATATGAGGAGGTTAAAATGGGTAGAATAATTAATTAGGGGAAAGTTAATTTAGGTTGGGTGAAAGCCTCAATCCTTAGAGATTTGCATGGGGGGCCAATATTAGTCTTCCTTCTCCTAGGCTTGACAAGTGTCACCTCCATTCCCCTCCTCTTACTCCCTTCCCCCCTTCTCCTTCATTCACACTAATTCATCCTAGAGAAAACCTTAGAGAACTCCCATGGAAGCTCCAAGCACCAAGTTTTGAAGCCAAGCAAATCCTCCATCAAATCCAAGTCTAAGAACATCCTTGAAGTTGGATCACCTAGAGGAAGCCATCAAGTTAGAAAGATCAATCTTTCCTTATAAAATCCAAGTGAGTTGTTATGATTCCCTTCTTCTATGTGTTCATGAGTTCTTTGATTATTGTTCTTGGCTTGATGATGTTGATTTCTTGCTTGGAAACCTAAATGGGAGTTGATTGATTAGAAAATGAACTTTGTTGAAGTTAGGGTTTAAGGAAGAGAATCTAAAGGGTTGAAATGGGTGGGATTTGTAGTGATAATCCTTCTAGGGTTACTTGGGTTTGGGTTTATATGTTTTGAATGGGACTTGGTAAGATGAAGGTATCCTTTGGTGTTCTTGATCAAGCAATGGTAGAGGGAAAGAAGAACTAGGGTTAAAAAGGGGTTAAAATCTGAAAAATGGGCTGGAGGAGGCTTGGGCGGTCGCCCATGGGGGCTTGGGCGGCCGCCCATCTTGGCAGGAAGTCTCAATTTCTTTGGAGTCCACTTGGGCGGTCGCCCAAGTGATGAGGGCGGTCGCCCATGCTGGCAGAAACAACAAATTCCCTTGAAGTCCACTTGGGCGGTCGCCCAAGTGGTAAGGGCGGTCGCCCAAGACCCTGAACCAAATTTTCTTAATTTAAACTAGGATCGTTTAGCAAGTTTGTTGGCCACTTATAAATTAAGACTCCCACTCGGTAATTGAACTTGAACCTTCATTTAGGTCTTGTATCCTTGTATATGGAATTTGTAGGGTAGGTTTATGATCCCTCATTTCCTTACTTGATGTTATATATATTGTTGTTGATATTGTTTAGTGTATTCATAAATTGTTACACTTTGATATTGTTGGGCATGAGTATATATTACCATGTGGCTATTGTTTATCCCTTTTTGTGGATTTTATTTCAAGTAACTATTATGTGCTTGATAATTTGTTAATCAGCTGATATTGGTGGTATAACGTAATACGATCAATTATGGAAGTGTGACCTAATGTGATCGGATTATGTTATACCTGTGACCGTCCCCTCCTGGCCGCGGGTTGGGGTTATAGCATCTGTATTGAGCCAAAAGCCTTACGAGTTGCTACTATCTTATTTGGTTCCACTGAAAAATGGGTCTTATAAGATGTGAGTATTGCTTAAGCAGCTCACTTAAGATTGGAGTATTATTATACCCAATGTTGTACGACTATTGTTCAGACGGGAAAAAGGTAAACCAAAGGTAATGTAAGGTGTTTACAGTTTTTCCAACGTGTTATGTGTTGCATCTATTTGGCATATTGTTGCATCCATAATAGCTTGCTGAGATTTATTCTCACCCCTCTCCCTTCTTGTTTTAGATCCCGAGACGGGCGGACCGGCCAAGTAAGGACGGAGAGGAGTTTGGAGTAATCTTTTTGGGTATTGTCGGGGTATGTATAGGGTGACGTATAAAATTGTATTTTGGTAATTCCTTTCTTGGAGTTTGTAATTATAAACTTTAAACTCTACGTCATAACCTTAATCTTTTGTAACTAAACCGTTGACTGTTTTCAAAGTTAGTTATCTCCTCCTCCGATGTGGAGTTGAGTGGAGTTCTTTTGAAATGTTATGTTATTAATGTTTATGTTTGAAAGTCAAAGCAAAGTTTTAAAAGTTTTTGTGTATTTGGGTTAGTTTGAGGACGCTCCCAACTCGGGACACGTGTAGGTTCGGGTCGGGAGTCCTCACGGTTAATATCGAGCTCGGTTAGAATTCTCGGGTAGAGTCTAGGCGAGTGAGAGTGTGTGATAAGCGACGTCGAGTGTTTAATGCAGGAGTTTGTACTAATGGCGGGTAATGATGGTGATCAGAATCTGGGTTTGGGTGGTGTTGGTAATCCGAATGCCGAGATGATGGATATGTTTCGAGGGTTTCTTCAGCATATGGCAACTCAGAATCAGAACCAGAATCAGAATCAAGGTAGGCAAGGGCAACATGGTTTGGAGAAGTTCGTGAAGATGTCTCCTCCTAGCTTCAACGGAGATCCAGGATCCGGTGAAGGGCGAGAGGTGGCTTGAGGCTATGAATAAGATTTTCGCGGCTATGGAGAGTTCGGATGCGGAGAAGGTGAGATGTGCCGTTTTCAAGTTGGAAGGACCCGCAGCCTTTGGTGGCGAGGTAGTGAAGGATGGTTGGGACCAGAGATTTGACACCACGAGACTTGGGGAGAACTTCACACGCAAGTTAGGGATCACTTCGTGCCTATGGTTACTAGAGACAAGAAGGAAGGCGAGTTTACGGCTGGAGCAAGGGACCATGACGATAGCGCGGTATTCGGCAAAGTTCACAGAAATTGGCCCGATATTGTCCTCATTTGGTGCCGGATGAGGAGAGGCGAGTCTACCGGTTTGTGAAGGGTTTAAGGGTTGAGTTCAGCGATTGTGTATGCATAACTTCGCCAACTTCCAAGCGGCGGTGAATATGGCGTATCGGATTGAGAATGACATAGAGGAGCATCGTGGTAAGAATGAAGGCGGGAAACGAGGAATAGATTCCAAGGTCAAGGTTCGGGCGAGAATAGGGTGCGTAGAGGACATTTACTCAGGGAGCAAATCGAGGAGGAAATGTGGCGACTCCGGCAAATCGTGCGACTCCGAGTCGGTTTGGGGACAGTGTGTGGTTATTGCAAGAAGCTAGGGCATTCGGAGGACAAGTGTTGGAGCAAGCAAGGAAAATGTTTAGAGTGTGGGGCGACGGGCCATTTCGGAAGAATTGTCCTAGGTGGCGAGAATAAGCAGCGACGGAGTGCCGGATTTGGGGGACAAGGTAGTGGTGTGAAGAGAGGTGTAGATGGGAAACCCGAAGATAGGGTGCAAGGTCGAGTGTTCGCCTTGGGTCAAGGAGAGGTCGATCCCAATCTTTGTCATTAGAGGTATAGTTCCTGTCTCAGGAGTTAAGGCCCGCATTCTTATAGATCCCGGGTCTTCCCATTCATTTGTGGCATCGCATTTTGCATTCTCATTGCATACTTTGCCTGAATCTATGCCTTCTTCTACTCCTATGGGAGAGTGCCTCACATCTTCTTTGATATATCCTGGTTGTGATGTGACTATATGTGGGCATGTATTGCCGGTGGATTTGGTCGAGTTACCAATTCGTGATTTTGATGTGATCCTTGGGATGGATTGGTTGAGTCGGTGTCATGCTTTATGGTAGGCTGTCGTAAGCGAGTCTCATTTGCTATGCCTGATATGCCTACTTTTATATTTGATGCGGATAGATCTATGTTCGGTTTACATGTTATTTCCGCTTTAAAGGCTAGGAAGATGCTATCTAAAGGGTGTGCGGGTTACTTGGCTTATGTGGTAGATTCCAATAAGAAGTCTCCCGAGTTAGCTCATGTTCCGGTTGTCAATGAATTTAGTGATGTGTTTTCTAGCGAGTACTCTATGCCTCCGGATCGTGAGATAGAGTTTTGTATTGACTTAGTGCCCGGTACCGCACCTATCTCTAAAGCACCCTATAGAATGGCTCAGTAGAGTTAAAAGAGTTGAAGGTCCAATTGCAAGAATTGTTAGACCGAGGTTTTATTCGTCCTAGTGTGTCTCCGTGGGGAGCACCGGTCTTGTTTGTTAGGAAAAAGGATGGTACCTTACGATTGTGCATTGACTATCGTTTGTTGAACCAAGCCACCATTAAGAATAAATATCCCCTTCCGAATATAGATGATTTGTTTGACCAACTCCAAGGTTCCGTTATCTACTCAAAGCTTGATTTGAGAAGCGGATACCATCAGTTGAAGATTAGACCGGATGATATTGCTAAGACAGCTTTTCGTACTAGATATGGTCATTATGAGTTTGTTGTGATGCCTTTCGGGTTGACTAATGCCCCAGCCGTTTTTATGGATATGATGAACCGTGTCTTCAAGCCTTATCTTGATAGCTTTGTGGTGGTATTCATAGACGATATTCTTGTTTACTCTAAGTCCCGGGAAGAGCACGAGAATCATTTGAGGATTGTCTTGTCCATTCTTCGTGAGAAGCAGTTGTACGCTAAGTTCAGTAAGTGCGAGTTTTGGCTTGAGCAGATTTCTTTCTTGGGGCATGTTGTGTCGAGTTCGGGAATTTCCGTGGATCCTTCAAAGATTGAAGTCGTGGTTAATTGGAAGCAACCTTCGACTGTGACCGAGGTCCGTAGTTTTCTTGGTTTGGCAGGGTATTATCGGAGGTTCATTGAAGGGTTTTCTCGGATTGCGACTCCGTTGACTAGGTTGACTCGGAAAGATGTATCGTTTGTATGGGATTCCAAGTGTGAAGCAAGCTTTGATGAATTGAAGAAGAGGTTGACAACGGCTCCTATTCTTACCCTTCCGGATGGTTGCGAGAATTTTGTTATTTATAGTGATGCCTCGAAGGCGGGTTTGGGATGTGTGTTGATGCAAAATGGGAAAGTGATTGCGTATGCCTCTAGGAAGTTATCACCGGCGGAACAGAATTACCCTACTCATGATATGGAATTGGCGGCGATTGTATTTGCGTTGCATAAATGGAAGCATTATCTTTATGGGGCGAAGTTTGAGATTTTCACCGATCATAAGAGTTTGAAGTACCTATTTACCCAAAAGGAGTTGAACAACCGACAAAGGAGATGGCTTGAGTTCTTGAAGGATTTTGATTGTGTCATTTCCTATCACCCGGGGAAAGCCAATGTAGTGGCGGATGCGATTAGCCGAAAGGCGTATTTGACAGCTTTGAGTTCCCGAGAATTGAAGAGTGAGGTAATTATTGCGAATGTTAGAGCCGTTCCGACATTGTATGGAGATTTGAAAGAAGCTCAACAAGGAGATCCGGAATTGAAGAAAATTTTAGATCAAGTGCAAGATGGGAAAGCCGGGGAATTTGCTTTGAATAGAGATGGGATTTTAACTTTCCGAGGGAGAATTTGCGTTCCTTCATCGCCGGAAATCAAGAAGCGTGTTTTAGAGGATGGCCATAAGTCTAAGTTTGCGATTCATCCGGGGAGTACCAAAATGTATCAAGACTTGAAGCGTGGGTATTGGTGGAATGGTATGAAGAGGGAAATAGCGGATTATGTTTCTAAGTGTTTGACTTGTCAACAAATCAAGGCCGAGCATCAGAGACCGGCGGGACTACTTCAACCATTAGATATTCCGGAGTGGAAATGGGAAGGGATCTCGATGGATTTTGTGTCAGGTTTACCTCTCACCGCGAAGAAGATGGATGCTATTTGGGTTATTGTGGATCGGTTGACGAAGTCGGCTCATTTTCTTCCGGTATCAACCAAGTTTTCGTTGGAGAAGTTAGCTCAGTTATATATGAAAGAGATCGTTCGACTTCATGGGGTTCCGGTTAGTATTGTTTCCGACAGAGATCCGAGGTTTACTTCTAGATTTTGGAGAGCATTGCATGAAGCCTTGGGTTCTAAGTTGTGTTTTAGTACGGCGTTTCATCCTCAAACCGATGGTCAGTCCGAGAGAACTATTCAGATACTTGAGGATATGTTACGGGCTTGTGTGATGGATTTCCAATTATCTTGGGAGGATCATCTACCGTTAGTTGAGTTTGCTTACAACAATAGTTATCAGTCAAGTATCGAGATGGCTCCGTATGAGGCGTTGTATGGTAGGAAGTGTCGATCTCCGATGTGTTGGGACGAGGTAGGTGAAGCGAGACTTTGGGGCCCGGATTTGGTTCGAGATTCTACGGAGAAGATCAAGGTGATTCGGGATAGATTGAAGACGGCTCAGAGTAGACAGAAAAGCTACGCCGACAATAGACGACGGGATTTATCTTTTCGGGTTGGTGACTTTGTGTTCTTAAAGGTCTCTCCGAGGACGGGGATTAAAAGGTTTGGTAATAAGGGTAAGTTGGCTCCGAGGTTTGTAGGACCGTTTGAGATTCTAGAGAAGATAGGGGAATTGGCTTACCGGTTGGCGTTGCCTCCGTCTTTCTCTTTGCTTCATGATGTGTTTCACGTTTCTATGTTAAGGAAGTATTGTCATGACCCCTCCCATGTTTTGAGCTCTCCTCCCGATGATGTCCAAGCGGACATGTCTTATGTTGAAGAGCCATTAAGAGTCTTAGAATTCCAAGTTAAGGAGTTGAGAACTAAGAGTATCCCGATAGTAAAAGTCCTTTGGAAGAATCATACCGTCGAGGAAGCAACGTGGGAGCTAGAGTCGGAGATGAGGGCGAAATACCCTTGGTTGTTTGAGAATTCAAGTAAGTCTTCTAAAATTCGGGTCGAATTTTCTTTAAGGGGGAGTGAGTGTGACGACCCCAACCCTAGGCACTCATTTTAAATATTAAATTATATGCTTTTAATATTTATGTTAGCTTTATGTGTTCAATTATGTCTTTAAATTCTTAAATTAAGATAAATTGGGTGAGAAGTGGATTTAGGATCTTTTGAGAAATTTATAGATATTAAATAAGAATAATGAAGAATGATAAAATAGAAAATAGATAAATATATGAGGAGGTTAAAATGGGTAGAATAATTAATTAGGGGAAAGTTAATTTAGGTTGGGTGAAAGCCTCAATCCTTAGAGATTTGCATGGGGGGCCAATATTAGTCTTCCTTCTCCTAGGCTTGACAAGTGTCACCTCCATTCCCCTCCTCTTACTCCCTTCCCCCCTTCTCCTTCATTCACACTAATTCATCCTAGAGAAAACCTTAGAGAACTCCCATGGAAGCTCCAAGCACCAAGTTTTGAAGCCAAGCAAATCCTCCATCAAATCCAAGTCTAAGAACATCCTTGAAGTTGGATCACCTAGAGGAAGCCATCAAGTTAGAAAGATCAATCTTTCCTTATAAAATCCAAGTGAGTTGTTATGATTCCCTTCTTCTATGTGTTCATGAGTTCTTTGATTATTGTTCTTGGCTTGATGATGTTGATTTCTTGCTTGGAAACCTAAATGGGAGTTGATTGATTAGAAAATGAACTTTGTTGAAGTTAGGGTTTAAGGAAGAGAATCTAAAGGGTTGAAATGGGTGGGATTTGTAGGATAATCCTTCTAGGGTTACTTGGGTTTGGGTTTATATGTTTTGAATGGGACTTGGTAAGATGAAGGTATCCTTTGGTGTTCTTGATCAAGCAATGGTAGAGGGAAAGAAGAACTAGGGTTAAAAAGGGGTTAAAATGCAGAAAAATGGGGTGGAGGAGGCTTGGGCGGTCGCCCGTGGGGGCTTGGGCGGCCGCCCATCTTGGGGAAGTCTCAATTTCTTTGGAGTCCACTTGGGCGGTCGCCCAAGTGATGAGAAAGCGGTCGCCCGTCTTTGGCAGAAACAACAAATTCCCTTGAAGTCCACTTGGGCGGTCGCCCAAGTGGTAAGGGCGGTCGCCCAAGACCCTGAACCAAATTTTCTTAATTTAAACTAGGATCGTTTAGCAAGTTTGTTGGCCACTTATAAATTAAGACTCCCACTCGGTAATTGAACTTGAACCTTCATTTAGGTCTTGTATCCTTGTATATGGAATTTGTAGGGTAGGTTTATGATCCCTCATTTCCTTACTTGATGTTATATATATTGTTGTTGATATTGTTTAGTGTATTCATAAATTGTTACACTTTGATATTGTTGGGCATGAGTATATATTACCATGTGGCTATTGTTTATCCCTTTTTGTGGATTTTATTTCAAGTAACTATTATGTGCTTGATAATTTGTTAATCAGCTGATAGTGGGGGTATAACGGAATACGATCAATTATGGAAGTGTGACCTAATGTGATCGGATTATGTTATACAGTGATCGTCCCCTCCTGGCCACGGGTTGGGGTTATAGCATCTGTATTGAGCCAAAAGCCTTACAGAGTTGCTACTATCTTATTTGGTTTCCTGAAAAATGGGTCTTATAAGATGTGAGTATTGCTTAAGCAGCTCACTTAAGATTGGAGTATTATTATACCCAATGTTGTACGACTATTGTTCAGACGGGAAAAAGGTAAACCAAAGGTAATGTAAGGTGTTTACAGTTTTTCCAACGTGTTATGTGTTGCATCTATTTGGCATATTGTTGCATCCATAATAGCTTGCTGAGATTTATTCTCACCCCTCTCCCTTTACTGTTTTAGATCCCGAGACAGGCGGACCGGTCAAGTAAGGACGGAGAGGAGTTTGGAGTAATCTTTTGGGTATTGTCGGGGTATGTATAGGGTGACGTATAAAATTGTATTTTGGTAATTCCTTTCTTGGAGTTTGTAATTATAAACTTTAAACTCTACGTCATAACCTTAATCTTTTGTAACTAAACCGTTGACTGTTTTCAAAGTTAGTTATCTCCTCCTCCGATGTGGAGTTGAGTGGAGTTCTTTTGAAATGTTATGTTATTAATGTTTATGTTTGAAAGTCAAAGCAAAGTTTTAAAAGTTTTTGTGTATTTGGGTTAGTTTGAGGACGCTCCAACTCGGGACACGTGTAGGTTCCGGGTCGGGGTCCTCACAGAGTATTTATATAACTTGAGAAAAACATCTCTCGTGTCTTTTTATCCTGCTGCAAACTCTATTTACAAACTGTTTTTATGTGTTGTTCGTCTGTGTTATCATATGTGTTACCAAGCACTTTGGATAACACTTGTTTTCAGTAGGGCTGTGTACAAATTCACAAATGAAATAGAATAAGGCTCCGTTTGTTTGATGTAAAACATTTTCCGGAAAATGTTTTCCTTGTTTTCGGGTGTTTGTTTCAAGTAAAATGTTTTCCGAAAAATGTTTTACCTACTTTCGATTGTTTGGTAACCACTTGTAAAAGAAAGTCAAATGTAAAACATTTTACAAGGATGTAAAAAAAGGAGGTTTTCTTTGTAAAATGATTTACCAATTTCAAATTCGTAAATCATTTTACAACTCTTGTTCTTGGCCTTAATGTACAACTCATATTACGCTCGGTACAACATAATAATAATAATAATTAAAAAAAAATTTAACTGCCCCCACCCACCCCACCCTACTTCCCCCCAAAAAAAAATTTTTTTTTGGAAACCGCCACCACCCACCCCCCCTACCCCACCCCCACCCCCCAAAAAATATATTTTTTTTATTTTTTTTTTTTGGAAACCGCCCACCCACCCCGCCTACCCCACCCCCCACCTCCACCCTATTTCATTTGTGAATTTGTACAACCCTACGAAAACAAATTATTTTTGGAAAAAATAATTTTCCAAAAATTTTTTTTTGGAAACCGCCCCACCCACCCCCTGCCTACCCCACCCCCCACCCCTCCCAAAAAAAAAAAAAATTTATTTTTTTTTTTGGTAACCGCCCCACCCACCCCCTGCTTACCCCACCCCCACCCACACCCCCCAAATTTTTTTTTTATTTTTTTATTTTTTGGAAATCGCCCCACCCACCCCCGCCTACCCCACCCCCTACCCACCCCCACCCCCCACCCCAAAAAAAAATTTTTTTTTTTTGGAAACCGCCCACCCACCCCCGCCTACCCCACCCCTACCCACCCTACCCCCAAAAAAAAAAAAAAATTTTTTTGGAAACACCCGCCCACCCACCCCCAAAAAAAAATTTTTTTTTTTTTGGAAACCGCCCCCCTACCCACCACCACCCCCCAATTTTTTTTTTATTTTACACCCCCACCCACCCCCAAAAAAAAAAAAATTTATTTTTTATTAAAAAATTAAAAAAAAAAAAATTGGGGGGGAGGGGGTGGGTAGAAATGGGGTAAGCGCAGGGGTGGGTGGGGCTGGTTTCCAAAGTTGATTTAAATTAATAAAAAAAAAGTGACATTTCCGAAAAATATTTTCGTCAAATTTGCCAAACAACTGAAAACAAGACCATGATATTTTACAAGAAAACATTTTACATGGAAATCTTTTTACAAGAAAACATTTTACAAGAAAACCTTTTTACATGAAATCATTTTACATGAAAACATTTTCCGAAAAATGTTTTACGCGAAACAAACGGAGCCTAATTTTGATCAAGATTTTCCTACAAGTAATCTTCTAAGAGCTGTAAACTATCTTCAATGCATTGACTCTCAAACGAGAACTATTGAAGCCAAACTGAGGGCATATCATGACATGCATTTCAACAACATTAAAGATGTACTCCAAGAACTCACTTCAACAATCTATCTGGTTATCAAGAAACACCAAAATTCTTAAAACACAACCTTAGAGTGAAGTTGGTATCAACTAAGCAAATAACTAAAAATCAGACACTACAATGGACTCAATTTACAAGATAAAATTGAAATTACGATGAAAAATGCAAGCTTACTGATACACTAACAACAAAAAGAACATAGAGACATGAATACCTGATAATGGAGGTGAGACCATTCATGCAAGCGCTTACTTGTAAATCCATTTCAGTTTGATTTTCTTTCTAGGGCACAGGACTGGAAATTTGTTATTGCTCCAAAAATTGTGAGGTGATTTCAGCTTCTGAACAGCGTCTAGATTCATAACCCCAAATTTCCTTTAGTGCAAGTTAGTATGGGACGGAGTAAAGTTGTTATGGGAAGGACAGTGACTTGTTCAAAACCATATTAGAGGTCAAAACATAACAGAAATGTAAGTTCCATTGCTGAAATTAGAAACATCAAATTGTTGTTAAAACACATCACAGATTTACACCATATTAAATCCTAACCACAAACCATACCAACAATTCCCAAAAACAACTACCAAATACTGATTAAACCCTAAAATTAACCAAGAAATTAAGCTCTCTCGCCTCGGATTCTCCTAGCCAATTGAATATCCTTAGGCATAATAGTAACCCTCTTAGCATGAATCGCACAGAGATTAGTATCCTCAAACAGTCCAACCAAATACGCCTCCGCCGCCTCTTGGAGAGCTGCAACGGCACTGCTCTGGAACCTCAGATCGGTTTTGAAGTCCTGTGCGATCTCACGCACTAGCCTCTGGAATGGAAGCTTGCGGATGAGAAGCTCGGTGCTCTTCTGATACTTGCGGATCTCACGGAGTGCAACTGTTCCTGGACGGAACCTGTGTGGCTTCTTCACTCCTCCGGTCGCCGGAGCTGATTTCCTGGCGGCTTTGGTGGCTAGCTGCTTCCTCGGGGCCTTTCCGCCGGTCGATTTACGAGCTGTCTGCTTGGTACGTGCCATTTGTGTGTGTGTGTGTGTGTGTGTGTGAGAGAGAGAGAGAAAGAGAGAGAGAGAGGAGTATGGGATTGAGAAATTAGAGGGATAAATATATAGAAGAGAAGATTTAAGAACGCGGGATTTTTTATATTTAGTGGGAGGTTTGAATATTTTGTAGGGATTGATATGGGCCGTTGATTCTCAAGGATATATCATTGGATTTGACGGTTAAGATGAGAACTATAGGGAGCTAGGTGACTACGATCCGCGTGCATCTCTAAGAACGAATAGAGAGTTGCCACTATGTATATTATTTCTTTTTCTTTGCTCGTGCTTTTTTGTAGTATTTTGTTTTTGTAATAAGTATATTTCGCGCTTTTTATTTTATTTTCCATAAACATGAAAAATGAAAATGTCCTTTTATACGATGATTTAGGATTTAATTTATATTTCTTTTTTGAGATTTTGTTCAAAAACAATAAATTTAATACATTTATATTTTCATCGTTTCAAAATTATTATCCTTTTTAAAGATAATAATATTATTCCAAAATGATTATCCATTTTAAAAAATTAGTACAATCACCAATACAAAAATTATTTTGTCATTTGAATGTTTATTTTATAAATATATAAGTAGATGGGATAACAAAGGTAATTATGTATTTTATCACTAAAAAATCTTAAGCTAAGTTAATTGTTCAAATTTTCTCTCAAATTCAAAAAACGGACGGCCATTATTTTATTGAGAGTAGACGATCTGGAATGAAGGAAATAATGGTTTACTATTCGTCCCTGCGTCTCTTGAAAGACGCGTCTTTTTTTAATGGTTAGATAAGACGTGTTTTTAAATGTATTGTGGCATTTTACAAATAAGTGATGCGGTAAAAATCAAAGTTGTGACTAACTATATGACTAACAAACTTTCTATTTATCAAAGGTTTACGTATATCAATATTAAAGGTTTCTAGTTATAAATCAACAAACACTACCACTGCCCATCATTTAACACTTCATTTCTACAAACTTTAAAGGCAGTTTGAGAGCCTAAAGAACGTCACTTGTGATTTTTAAACCCATAATCACGGCGCAAAGCCCCGTGACTTTTGTAGTTCTTGACATTTCCTTCATAAAAAACCTTTTGAATATCGGTATCAAAGGTTTTGAATATCAAACTCAAAGGTTTTGGATATTCATAATACTTTAACACGGAAGGTTTGCTACACACTGAGTTCATGACCAATAAAACCTTCTGGATATCAAGGTCAAAGGGTTCTGTATATCAGTATATCCAGAAACATTTGAGGTTGATATTCAGAAGGTTTATTGGTTATGATCTTGTTCAAATATTTTTTAATTAATATCTAGAATACTTTAATATTGATATCCATAAACCTTTAATATTGATATCAAGAAAGCTTTAATATTGATATCCAAAATACTTTAATTTTGTTATCCAAAATCCTTTGAGATTGATGTTGGAAATAGATAACGGAAAGTTAAGTTTGACTTAACGTTGATCTAGTTTCTAACGGAAGTTCGTTATTTGTTAACGAAACTTGTTACAAAATGTATTCTACATTTGTTGTAGATTATTAAACTCATTTAATGTCTCTAAACCGTTTAGGGTGAATGAGAATTAATGACAAGTGTTTTTTGTAACTTAACGAGAGTTAAATAAAGGGTTAAAGTTAACTTGGGTTGACTTGGACTGATCCAAATTGGTTTGGGTCACAACTGTTCCCAAAAAGGTTTTCGTGACCTTTCGCTTCGGGCTTCAGCGCGGTCGCGCTCCAGCCTAGAGCGGCCGCGCTGATTTAAGGTTAAATCTTGGCCTGGTCTCGGCATGAGAGCGCGGTCGCGCTCAAGGGAAGAGCGGCCGCGCTCGTGGGCAGAATCTGAACAGTTTTGACACCTCTTGAAGTGAAAAGCCATGAACCCTTTAAATCTCTTTAAATACCTTCCCTCCGAATTTCAATTTACACATACAGTCATTTGAGCCTTCCAACCCTCTAGAGAGATAGATTAACATAGCCAAATCATATCATCTTGTTGCATCAAATCTTTTCAAGTCCAAAGTTCAAAACATTGAGTTGTTCGTTAGATTAGTTATATTGGAGTGCTCCTTATAACTAATAGTTAAGTCGTTTTATCTTACGAGAGTTTTGTTATTCAACCGTAAGCACCTGTGCGGGACAAATAACTCTTACGGAGATTGTATATAATACAAGACTCGACTTGTTTCTAGTTTTCCCAATCTCCGTTATTTTCTCCGTCAGATTTTCTGTTAAGTTCTTGAGAAGCCATACATAAAGTCCAACAATCGTAAGAGTTATTTGACGCTTCTTCAAGATTATCAAGAGATGGCAAACGAGAAAGACACCACTTCATCAAGTCAAGGGAATGTGACGCCTCCTACACAAGGTGACGCTACATTCAACCATGTTGCTCCCGCTCCTACAACTCATCACATCAGTCATGGTGAGAAACCCGCGAAATTCACCGGTGTGGATTTCAAGAGATGGCAACAGAAGATGCTCTTCTACTTGACCACCCTAAGCTTGCACCGCTTCTTAAAGGAAGATCCTCCGGCAGTAGAAAAAGGTGATCCGGACCCTCAAAGGCAAATGGCAAAGGAGGCTTGGGCTCACGGTAATTTTCTTTGTAAGAACTATATCTTGAATGGACTTGACGATGCACTATACAATGTGTATAGTACAGTCGAGTTAGCCAAGGCGTTGTGGGACACCTTGGAAAGGAAGTACAAGATCGAGGATGCCAGGTCAAAGAAATTTGTCGTCGGTAAGTATCTTGACTTTATGATGGTCGATTCCAAATCGGTAACAACTCAAGTAGATGAATTCCAAATCATTCTACATGGGCTTGATGCCGAGGGGATGATCATGAATGATCCTTTTAAGGTGGCTTCCATCATTGAAAAGTTGCCTCCTTCGTGGAAGGACTTTAAGAACTATCTCAAGCATAAACGCAAGGAGATGTCCTTAGAAGACATTGTTGTTCGTCTTCAAATAGAAGAGAACAATAGAATGAATGAGGCCAAAGTTGCTAAAGGCAAGATGGAGGCAAAGGTCAATCTCGCCGAGGCTAGCACGAGTGGCACAAGAGAAAGCATTCAAACCGCCGGAATGCTAAGAAAGGGAAGAAGAAGACCTCTAAAAGGTTCAAGGGGTCTTGCTATAATTGTGGCAAACCGGGCCACTTGTCAAGGGATTATCGTCTCCCGAAGAAAGAGGCAAACAATGTTGACCACATGGACCTAGACTTTGCAGCGGTTGTCTTTGAAGCCAACGTTGCAAATTTGGAGGAGAACCCTAAAGCATGGTGGATAGATACCGGTGCTACCCGCCATATTTGTGGTAACAAGGAAAGTTTCTCCTCCTATACTCCCATCTCCGGAAGAAATCTTTACATGGGAAATTCTGCGACCTCCGATGTTCAAGGCATTGGAAACGTGATTTTGAAGATGACTTCCGGAAAAGAAGTAACCTTGTTGGATGTGCTGCATGTTCCAGACATCCGTAAAAATTTAGTGTACGGCGCTTTGCTTAGTAAGGCCGGTTTTAGATTAGTATTCGAATCCGACAAATTTGTACTAACCAAGAATGGTTTGTTTCTTGGAAAAGGTTACCTCGAGGAGGGCCTTTTTAAATTGAATGTAATGACTGTAATCCGCCAAAGTGCGATGAATAAAAGTTGTGTTCCTTATGTTTACTTGTAAAAAGTTCTAATTTATGGCATGATAGATTAGGACATGTAAATCTCGACACCATTAAGAAATTAGCGAGACAAGATTTAATCCAAATGACTAAATCCGACTCGACTAATAGGTGCGAAGTTTGTGTTGAGGCAAAAATGACAAAGTCGCCATTTAATGCCATACAAAGAGACACGACTCCTCTCGAGTTAATTCACACCGACATATGTGATTTAAAACTAGTGCAAACTCGAGGAGGTAAAAAGTACTTCATTACATTTATAGATGATTGCACTAAGTACTGTTATGTCTATCTCTTAAGAAGTAAGGATGAAGCCTTAGGGGCTTTTGAGACTTATAAGAAAGAAGTTGAGAATCAACTTAACTTGAAAATTAAGAAGATTAGAAGCGATAGAGGTGGAGAATATGAAGCACCGTTTGAAGGATTATGTTGGGAATCCGGCATAATTCATCAAACAACGGCTCCATATACCCCTCAATCTAATGGAGTTGCTGAACGCAAAAACCGTACTCTCAAAGAGATGATGAACGCACTTTTGATCAGTTCAGGTTTACCCGACAACTTGTGGGGGGAAGCAATACTCACTTCTAATTATGTTCTTAATAAAATACCCAAGAAAGGTATTGATAAAACGCCCTATGAATTATGGCATAATCGTAGGCCATGTTTTAAATACCTTAAAGTGTGGGGGTGTTTGGCCAAGGTTGAAGTACCTAAGCCTAAACAAGTCAAGATTGGCCCAAAGACCATTGGACCGTGTTTTTATTGGATATGCCAATAATAGTAGTGCCTATCGGTTTATAGTGCATAAATCGGACATTCCGTATATGCACGTAGGAACTACTATAGAATCAAGGAATGCGGTATTCTTTGAAAACATTTTTCCGGTTAAGGACAGGAAAGATGTAGGTTCTAATAAAAGAACACATGAGTCTACAACTGGTCCTTCTCAAATAGAAGATGAAGAGCCGAGACGTAGCAAAAGGGCAAGAGTGGAAAAGACTTTTGGTCCTGATTTTCTATCTTACATGTTAGAAAACGAACCATCAACTGTTAAAGAAGCTTTATCCGGTCCGGATAGTTCGTTCTGAAAGAAGCTATTAACAAGTGAAATAGAATCCATAATGCTCAACAATACTTGGGAATTGGTTGATCTCCTCCAGTTGCAAACCATTAGGTTGCAAATGGATCCTTAAACGGAAGTATAAGGCGGATGGATCTATCGAAAAGTACAAAGCTAGGCTAGTTGCCAAAGGCTTTAGACAGAAAGAGGGATATGATTTCTTCGATACATACTCCCCTGTCACAAAGATCACATCTATTCGTGTTCTCATAGCTATTGCAGCAGTGCATAATCTTGAGATACACCAAATGGATGTGAAGACTGCTTTCCTTAATGGAGAAATTTACATGGAACAACCCGAAGGGTTCGTGGTTCCTGGTAAAGAACGAAAGGTGTGTAAACTTGTAAAATCCTTGTATGGACTAAAACAAGCACCTAAACAATGGCATGAGAAGTTCGATAGAACCATGTTATCGAATGGATTCAAGATCAATGAATGTGACAAATGTGTCTACATTAAAGGAACATCTGAATCATTCGTTATCGTTTGTCTTTATGTAGACGACATGCTCATAATGGGAAGTAATCATGATTTAATCATGAATACCAAAGGCATGTTAAAGAAGAACTTTGACATGAAAGACATGGGATTAGCTGATGTAATATTAGGGATAAAGATCTCTAGAACATCTGAAGGATTAGTTCTTTCACAATCCCATTACCTAGAGAATGTTCTTCGGAAATTTAATGTCTTTGATGACCCTCCGGCTAAGACACTCCGTAGACTTGGCTCTACATTTAGCCAAGAACAAAGTGGGAACCAGCTTCTCAACCGGAATATGCAAGAATAATTGGCAGTCGATGTACTTAACAAATTGTACTCGTCCGACATTGCATATTCAAAGTGAGCAAACTAAGTAGGTTCACAAGCAATCCTAGTACCGATCATTGGAAAGCACTAATGAGAGTACTAAGATATTTAAAGTATACATTAAACCATGGGATACTTTACAATAAATATCCAAAGCAAGATTAGAAGGATACCGTGATGCCAATTGGATATCGGACACGAAAGACTCTAAATCCACAAGTGGATATGTATTCACTATAGGTGGAGGAGCAAAGTGTCATGGAAATCCTCCAAACAAACGTATATAGCCGATCCACGATGGAATCCGAGTTTATCGCGTTAGATAAAGCCGGGGAAGAAGCAGAATGGCTTAAGAACTTCCTAGAGGATGTTCCTTGTTGGAGCAAACCCGCCTGTGTACTAATCCATTGTGATAGTCAATCGGCAATTGGAAGGGCACGAGAATAGTATGTACAATGGTAAGTCTAGACATATTCGTCGTAGACACAATACCATTAGACAGTTGATCAAGAATGGCGTTATCACCATTGATTATGTAAAATCATGTGATAACTTAGCGGATCCCTTTACCAAAGGTATAAATAGAGATCAACCGTATAAACCGTTAAGTGGAATGGGTTTAAAACCCACAACAAAAGAACTTATAGTTTGTGAATGTGTGCCCCAAAATTTTTGTTTATTGGAATTCACGCGAGTTTGAAGACATCCGAGTTATTTGAAAAACGGAGTCGCCACGCCATTTTGATTACCTCAAAACTTTGAAAAAAAGGTTTTATGGGTTCGGAGGTTAAGTTACCCCTTGGGAAGAACGTTTGGCGTTCACCCAAAGTGCCTTGCCGGAGCAAGTCTCCCTAGATTTCATTAATCGTGTTTGCTTGCGTGCTTTCTTTGTGTGCATGTGTTTGAAAATAAGGGGGAATGTCCCAAGTTATCTTCCGGACGTACAAACCATTTGTTGGTTGTCGCTCGGGATTCCTTGGAATTTATGTATTTGGGATTATGATCCCGTCCTCATCTTATGACTTATGATCATCGCATTTTAAACCTCGGGACCCTCGGGACTTGCGTGATCGAGAGAATGACTCTCTTTTGGGTCAAAGATGAGGTTCTTTAGGAAGGAATGTCCTTAGCCCATCAATCCTACGCTTTAAGACGGTCGAGCTCGTATAGAGGCTTCATACTCATTCTTAAGCGATAATTGGAGATATAGGGTTCAAGGTTATCCTTTTCCTAAAGAAATCATGAACCTTTAATGGAAGGAACGATGCAAAGATGAGAACTTTTACACCGGTCCGTTCCAAGGTTAGGGGAAAAGGGGAAATGCATGATAAAAATGACTCTTTAATGAAAAGATGACACTTTGGTTATAGCAAATGATGCTTTTTGATTGAAAGAAATGATCTTTATGCAAATGATGCATAAAGATAGCATTTTTATGCAAATGATGCATTAGAAAAGGGGGTTTTGATGCAAAGGATGCATTTTTATTGAAAAAGATTTGATCTTTATATGCAAATGATGCATAAAGATAACATTTTTATTGGAAAATAGGGATTTTAGGTGCAAAGGATGCACCTTTATGAAAAAGACTACATTTTTATGACAAATGAGGTCTTAATGCATGCAAAAAAGGGGAAGGGGATGATAAAGATGTGATCTTTAAGCTACCAAGTCCCAAGCAAGATATATGAATGCAATGAGCAAGTATATCAATTAAAATGCAAGGTTAGGGCGTGCGAGGTTACCAATGACTTCCTTTGCTTCTCGGGACGGAGCTAGGAGGAGAGGTTGATCTTTGGTCTTCAAGGAGGAGGGATGTAGCTTCTTGGCCTTCCTTCTTCTTCTTCTTGAATTCAGCAGCTTTCTTCACGTATTTCAGAGTGTATTGTGTATTTTTCTCATATATTGTGTGTGTTGAAATGGGTAGAGGAGGGCTCTATTTATAGCAGCACCGGATAAGGCTAATGAAGCCGTGCGGCTGCAGCCCTTCGCAAATGAGGCCGTGCGGTCTTATCCATAATGACTCGGCATTCTAGAACCATGCAAGGTGGCATTATTCTAGAATCTTCTCCCTAATTAAGAAAAACGTGTTTTCTTAATTCAGAAGGCTCCCTACAGCCCTTATTTTAATTTGGGACTGCTTTCAGGACATTTCCGGAACACTAGGAAGGTCCGGGAATTACCGGAAATTTACCGAAATGTCGGGAAAATTAACCTAAGGCATGAGCAGATTTGGGTACTTACAGAGCCCTCGGCAACGTCACTTGCAAGGCGAGTGGGGTTGTCGATAGAAAAGGATCCGATCTCGGCGAATGCCGAGACGGATTGGGAGACCAAGGTGGTCGAGTGGCTGAACCTTTGGAAGGCTACCTACGTATCCGGAGGAATCAAGCCAGTCGTAGTTCGGATTAGGATCCGCAAGGAAGGAAGAAGAGAAACTTGGTCTCTTGCCGGGAAAAAGAAGAGAAAATGACCTAGGAGGTCAAGCAATTGATCCTACTGGGGACATGCTAGGAGTGACCCGGGTGGTCGAATATTTGAACTTTTATGAGGGGGCGCTTTATCACTGAGGAGTGACAAAGAAACAGGGTGACCAAAGTGGTCGAATGGCTGGACCTTTTATAAAAGGCTACCTACGTATCCCGGAGGAATCAAGCCTTGATCGTAGTTCAAGCATCACTAGATAGTTAGGAACGATGTCTAGGATCCTTGAGATTTTGACAATTCGGAGGCTGTCACCTGATGAAGCTAGAGCTTATGGCGCTATCTCTTTATGACGGAGATAGAGGTAACTTAAGTTGGGAAACTTGGGCGTACGTCACTATTCGCGGATAGTGGTATCACAAGTTGAAATGATTTGGGCATACGTCACTATTCGCGGATAGTGGTAGCACAATTTGAAATGATTTGGGCATACGTCACTATTCGCGGATAGTGGTAGCACAATTTGAAATGATTTGGGCATACGTCACTATTCGCGGATAGTGGTAGCACAATTTGAAATGACTTGGGCATACTTCACTATTCGCGGATAGAGGTAGCACAAGCTGAAATGAATTGGGCATACTTCACTATTCGCGGATAGAGGTAGCACAATTTGAAATGACTTGGGCATACTTCACTATTCGCGGATAGAGGTAGCACAAGTTGGAATGACTTGGGCATACTTCACTATTTGCGGATAGAGGTAGCACAAGTTGGAATGACTTGGGCATACTTCACTATTCGCGGATAGAGATAGCACAAGTTTAGAGTTCTGACAATTCGGAGGTTGTCACCTAGTGTTATCCCGTTATAACAGAATTCACGGAGGTGGGAATAGAGCTTGATTGCTTTAGATGAGAGATATTTTCGAAAAGATGTTATCTTGGTTAAAAGATAACGGAAATTGCATGCCCAGGTGGAAGGTCCGGGCAGGATTGTAATTTACGCTCATAGCGAATGAGGCCGCCGCATGAGATGGAGAAAAAGAAGCCGTACGGCTAGAGACCCTGTTTTTTCCAGATTATTTAAAACAGATTTGAACGGGCTATTGGGCATTTGTTGCCGCCCACTTCAGCCGAGAGAGAGAGAAGAGAGAGAGAATTTCGAAATTCTTCAACCCCTTTTTGCTTCCCTTTGATTTGAGATGGATCCGGAGGGCAATCCCATACCGAGGCAAGCAAGGAGAAACATCTCGGCGGCCGCGAGAAGGAGGAGGAAGGAGCTCGTGCGGACGGAGAGGAAGTATGACTTCCTTACGCCTCCATCGGAGCTTTACCCGGGGAGAAGGGAGCACAAATCGACGAACCCGCGATCGGTTGGGGTAAGCATTCTCATTTTGCTCAAATCCGATGATTTTGCTTGATTTTTGAATGATTTAGGGCTTGACCCGAATTATAGGATTTTGAATGATTTTTTTGAATGATTTTGAGATGCATGAACAACCTATGAGGTTAAGAATGTGCAATGTGCAACTTGTTTGATGAAAATTATGAGAATGACTCACTTTTTTCTCGCAAAATGAAGTAAGAATGAAAAATTGTCTAAATATGAGACGGAGCTCTTGCCTTGTGCTAGAACTAGGTCAAAATTCTGATTTTCAATGAGAAAACATGATTTTGAAAATGATTCATGCATGCCATTTTTTTTTGAAAGAATAATGCTTATGTGCAAAAAATTGTGATTTTGTGCTTTAGGAAAGCAATGACGCGTTTCAAGTGATGAAAGACACGTTTTTGATGCAAAAGATATGCTAGAAAAACTTTTATGAATGCTTTTCTTTTGAAAATATGTGCACTTTTGAATATATGCATGCTTTTGAAATGATATGAAGGACTGACGCTTCTTTTTGATGTGCTTGTCTACAGGAGAACAAGTCTAGAGGACCGTCGGAGATTGCAGTTAAGCTTTGGCAGAGGATGCCGGATTTTGAGAAGAATGGGGTAAATCCCAAGCAGCTGGTGAGGGCTACCGGCCTGGATGCATTTGTAGAGGCCATCGGCAGGGGTGTTCACATCACCTCTAAGAGCAAGGGCTTGGTCCAGGCCCTTTCTGAGTTCTGGTGGGACAGTACACATAGCTTTCACCTGAGCTGGGGAGAGCTGACAGTGACTCCTGCCGATTTCACAGCTATTACTGGCCTACAGTTCACCGGGAGGCCTGTGACTTGGAGGGACCACATCACAGCGGAGGAGTTCCAGGCTTTGGTAGGGTTTGAGCTGATTCCCAAGGGGCTGGGGATGGAGACACGGAACGTCGAGGTGGCAGTTCAGACTTGCATGCAGAATTTTGCTGCTAATGAGGTGACTGCCCAGCAGCTGGCTAGAGCATTCATATGGTTGATGCTATCAGTCACCATTTTTGCTAATTCTGGGACGCTGGCCATGACTTGCCTCCTCGACTCTTTGGAGGATGTTGATGGGATAGGGACGGTCTCTTGGGGAGAGGCCGGATTGGCGGAGCTCTACTTCTCTTTGGACATGTACAGTCGGAACAAGGCTGCTTCCATGGACTGCTTCTCATTTGCCCTTGAGGTAGTCTCCTTTCTTTTCTCTTTTCCTGTCTTGAGACTTTTATGAGAGAAAATGACCTTTTGATGTTTTGAACATGCAGGCCTGGTTTTGCGAGGTGATCGGGTTCTTCCCTTGGAACCAGCAGAGTGATGTCACCATCTTCCCTGCTATGGTTCGCTGGAGGGGAGATGCGAGAGATAAATTCACGGGGAAGACCCGGATTACCTTCGACTACAAAATGGTGAGGCCGGTCATCAACAGGGATGGGCACGATGGAGTGGACTTCTACCCCTGGGGCAGGTATCCAGAGATTTTGCTGGGAGATGCCATCGAGGTGACGAGGCAGAGGAGGTGGCTCACAGGGCTGACATGTGATGTCATTTACTTGGGGGACCGCTTCTCGAGGCAGCATGGCCATGTCCCTCCATTGGACGCCATTACTCCTCAGGATCCTCCAGCACGGATGCTGCAGCCCAGGATTGGCAGAGGATGAGATAGCGAGGTACCAGGCGAGGCGTGGGCTGCGGAGGAGTATTTTGATATGGGTACCCCCTACGCAATGTGTTTGTGGAGCAGCGCTTGAGGACGCCACAGAAGCTAGTGAAGGCTGGCGGTCACTCGGGGATATGGGGAGGATGAGCCTCCGACCCGCCGATCCCTCCTGCGCATCTGTCCTATGTGATCCATGGAGTGCCGAGGAGGATGAGGATACCTGTCCCCGATGCTAGGGAGCCCCAGTACACCTTGCCGCCTGATAGCACTGTAAGTGTACTCTTAGGGTCTTATTCCCTTTTTAGCTTTCAGATTTTCTGCTTTTGCAATTTTCTGAGATTTTCTGAGATTTTTCTCTTCCTTTTCTCAGGTTCCAGCTCGTACTTACGATAGGCTGGTCAGGCAGAATAGGGGCTGGAAGGACATGTGCCGGTCTCTTCTGAGGAAGCCGCCTGCGCTTCGAAGGCGGCGCGGATGCACAGGAGCCTGGGCGCAAGAGACGGCACGTCGGGGGCACAGCGTCTACCTCATCGGCCTCGGAGTACTCTTCCAGTGCCATGCCTCGGGGGCGGGGACCCAACGCTGACATTCTGGAGCAGCTGGCTGAGTACGGGCACGATAATGTCCATTTGTCTGACTTGAGCGACCAGGAGGACTTGATGAGGGAGGCTAGCATTTATGAGCTGAGTAGCGATGAGGAGGAAGAAGAATCGGAGGCCTAAGAGGTCTCTAGAATAGATTTGGAACAAAAACAAACAATGAACAATTTTTATGCACAACTTGTTTATTTTTTGCTTTATTTGGGCGCCGATGGGGCGAAAACATTGTATTTACATTTTATTTGCTTTTCTAATTCATGCTTTTTCAATTTGCATATTATCTGAGCCTTGGGGCGACTTTTTTGCTTGGAATTGGGGCTGAAACTGGGCCAAAATGATTTATAATGGTGTATAAATGCTTGAATGGCTTCTGGATATGTTTCTGTACAGGTTTTGGTTGAAAAAGTGGGGTGAAAACTCCCTTGGGCAGCAACTTTGGTTGCTGCAGAATTTTTTCTGCAGAGGGCTAATGTAGCCGTGCGGCATGGCCTTGATGGCAAATGAAGCCGTGCGGCTAACAGTTCTGTCTGAGCTGGTTATTTTCTGAATAAAAGCAAGGCTTGGCCATTTCATTTCATTTTCACTCTAGACTTGTCCCAATTGTTCCCAGAGCATATTTTGGACCTAAAAGCACCATCTTTGAACACTTTGCGATGGAGAAGCCCGTCAGATTGCAAAGGGGGAAGCGAGACCATTTTCTATCCGGTCTTCAATCTTGGGCGAGACATAACTTCCAAAATCACAAGGGACTGCTTGATTCTTCCTTCAAGATCAAGTCTTTATGGCATTTGAGGGATCTCCCGCCCGATTGGGACCTGTTGAGAGCCGCAGCAAAGTTCTGGGACGTCCGGAGACATGTTTACTGCTTTTCTTACAACGAAATTGTCCCAACGCACGAAGACTTCAGAGCCTTGATTGGGGGTCCCGAGACTGAGGCTATATCTATTCCGCTGATCGGAGACGCGCCAGTGACGGTAAAGCTTGCATCTTTTCTGCAGATTCCTTTGGGAGAGGCTGAGAGGATGATGGTAGCCCCGGATAGGATTGACCTTTCTGATATCCCGGGCAGGTTTGGGTCTCCAGATATGGCTGCGACCACGGTGGCTATGGATGCTTTCATTCTCTGCGTATTCTCTATTTTGTTCACTGCTGAGTCCGTGGGGATCTGTCATAGTGGCCTCTTGGACATGGTCAGAGACTGCAGGGCTGGGAAGGATATTGTCCCGCTGGTTTTGGGAGAGACATTTCATGGGATCGATAGGATGGCTCGGGGAGACCGTTTCATGAGGTCCGGGAGTCCGGCTATGTTGACTCTGTGGCTGCAGGAGAGGCTCGGGGCTTTGCCTGGGGCTTTGCCGACTCAGTGCCCTTGGGTGATTTCTCGGAGAGGTGCACCTGGCAGCGGAACAGGGTAGCTGGGAACTGATGATGGCTAGGCTATCCACTTCGGACATCCGTTGGTGGATACCACACTGGAGGTTGCAGGCCAGGAGGATATTTCAGGAGTCTTATGCTGTGAGGGTTCCAGGATTCTGCTGGTCGTCCTTCTACATACCCTGCTTGGTATCCAGGCAGTTTGGGGCTTTACAGGAGCCATTGAGTGATTGGGAGGACATCCGGACCATGGAGGTGGTGTCATTGGATATGAGAGATCCAGCCAGCTTCTCTTTCTTCTCGAGGGCTTGGACACATGCTGCTTTCCCACCCAGGGCTATCTTCAGGAGCAGGAAGAGCACCATCTTGACCACTGTCTACTTGGACTGGTATGAGAGGGAGATGGGAGCGACTCAGGCTATCTTGGAGGATAGACGTCGAGCTTTATTGGGAGCCAGCTGCGACTCGAGTAGGACTCTGAGGGAGACTGAGGCTAAGGCGAGTTGCCATAACCAATCAGGTGACTTGGTCAGAGATATGGAGGCTCGGTACAAGAGATTGTCCGAGGTCGCTCCTTTGACTGAGGCTCAGAGGGAGGAGGTGCGGACTCGTGCTCGTATAGAGAGAGCGCTTATTGACACGGGGTTGGTAGAGGCTCCAGCGAGGATACCAGAGATCGGGATGAGGGATACCGACATTATTGAGAAGAAAAGGAAGAAGACTCGACGAGGCCGAGGAAAAGGGAAGAAGACTGAAGAAAACTCAGCGAATGACGACTGACAAGTCTTTTCTCAAGATCCTCTTATTGCCATTTGCAAACACATTAGTTTATTTAGGCATTTTGTTGTATTTTAGATCTTTTTAGCAGGTTAGCAGAGTTAAGAGGTAGACCGTGCTTGAACTCATCAAGAAGTTTTTAACTTGTAATGAACAAGGCATATTATTTTAGAAATTAATCAAGACACATTTCATGGAAATTCAAATGTCTTTATTGATTGGGACCCGTTTTATGAAAACTGAAATGCCCTTTACTATTTAGGACGCACTTCATGGAAGCTTAATCGTCCTTTTTATTATTTAGACCGAACCATATATGGCTGCCTACGTTCCCCTTTTACAAGAAAGGCTAAGGGGCTCAGGTCTTCGTAGTTCATTCTGGTGAACCAATTTTTTATGTGCAGCCCTGTCTTTTGCCTAGACCGCCCTTTTTGGGGTTTTCAGCCTAGCTGGGCATTACTCTTTTTGCACTAAGATTTTTTTTCTTTTCCCTTTTTTTTTATTATTTTTTTTTTATATGTGCAACCCTGTCTTTTGCCTAGACCGCCCTTTTTGGGGTTTTCAGCCTAGCTGGGTATTACTCTTTTTGCACTTTTTTCTTTTTTTTTATCAGACATAGTATCTTCGGAGTTTATCACCGTTGACCGGGTGGACAAAGGGATTGCCATCCAAGTCTGCAAGCTTCATTGCTCCTCCTGACGCATTTTCTGCACCACATAAGGGCCGATCCAGACGGGTTCCCATTTTCCCAGGGGTTGTCTGGTAGGGGCTTTACTTTCAACACTAAGTCGCCCTCTTTGATATCTCTCGGCCTTGACCTTTTTATGAAATGCTCTGGCCATTCGCCTCTGGTAGGCTCGGGTGTGTTCCATGGCTTTTAGCCTTCTCTCGTCAAGCAGGGCTAACTCATCATGCCGGCTGCGCAACCATTCCACTTCATTGACACTGTTTTCCAGGAGGACCCTTAATGACGGGATTTCCAACTCCACTGGTAACACTGCTTCCATCCCGTAAGTTAGGGCAAAAGGAGTTTCTCCTGTGGGCTGTTCTGACAGACGTTCTGCAGCCCCCGGAGCGCTAGGTGCAGCTTTTCGGGCCAATCACGACCACGGGTGGCCATCTTCCTGATGATCCGCTCGAGTGTCTTATTAGCGGCTTCCACGGCTCCATTGGTTTGAGGTCCGTACGGGGACGACTTGTGGCGAGTAACTCTAAACACCGACGGCGGTCTCTCGCAAGTCTCCTTCGAAGTGTGACCCATTGTCAGAAATGATCTCGTTGGGCACCCCATATCTGCACATTATGTTTTCTTTGATAAGACTCGGCCACTTTCTGGAAGTGAGGACCTTGTAGGATTTGGCCTCTACCCACTTTGTGAAGTAGTCAATGGCTACCAACACGAACTGGTGCCCATTGCTTCCTCCCGGGATATTTTCCCTATCACGTCAATGCCCCAAGTTGCAAACGGCCAAGGAGTCGTCATGCAGTGCAGTCATGAGGTGGGAGATGGTTGAGGTTGGCAAACCGCTGGCATTTGTCGCAGGTTCGGACGTGTTGAACGCAGTCTGTTTCCATGGAGATCCAGTAGTAACCCATTCTGAGGATCACTTGCATCAGGGCTCTGGCATTCATGTGAGGACCGCAGGGACCATTGTGGACTTCGGTCATCAACTCTCTGGCTCTTTCTTGAGTGACACATAAGAGGAGTGGTCCTTGATACCGCTTCTTGTATAGGTTGCCTCCTAGAATGACATAATGAGAAGCCAACCTTTTCAGGGCTTGTAAGCTCTTGGCTCCGATACCTTCTTTTGGTCTACCTTCTTCGTCTCTGAAAGCTGACTCTCCGTCTTTGAGGAATTGGTAAATCTGATTGTACCAAGGTTCCTTTATAGGCTCAGGTCCCAGGTCCACTTCACAACAGAAAGCTGGGGCTTCTCTTCTACCCACTCTGAAGGGCTTTATGGCTTTTCCCTCGGGGATCTCTACCAATGAGGCTAGAGTAGCTAGGGCATCTGCGAATCTGTTCTTTTCCCTCGGCAAGTAGTGGAAAGTCACTTCTCTGAACTGTCCGGTCAACTCCTCCATATGGGCATGATACCGTTGTAGATTAGGGTCCACAGTCTTCCACTTGTTGGAGACTTGGTTGATGATCAGGCCGAGTCTCCGTAAACTTCGAGCTCCTTGACATTTCTTTCTAAGGCGGCCTCCAAACCAGCAATGCAGCTTCATACTCGGCGGCATTGTTCGTGGCGAAAGTTCAACTTGAGGGCTATGGGGGTATGCTCATCTTTCGGATCGACCAATAGCATTCCTACACCATTTCCTCTTTTGTTAGCGGCTCCGTCAAAGAACAATTGCCATCTATTTTCAGGCTCAACTGCAAAGATCCCTTCATCTGGAAATTGGGGTTCAGGCCCTTTGTCTTCATTACTTGGGAAATTCGCCAGGTGATCTGACAATGCTTGACCCTTGATGGCCTTTCTGGTCACATAGTTGATGTCGTATTCTGCCAAGAAGAAGGACCACTTTGCTAAACGCATCGATAGGGAAGGTTTGTCAAAGATGTACTTGATGGGGTCCATTTTCGAGACCAAGTTCACAGGGTGGGCTTGCATATAATGCTTCAATTTGCCGACTACCCAGACCAGTCCTGCACAAGTCTTTTCACATGCTGAGTAATTGAGCTCACTCCCCTTGTAGCTCCGACAAAGTAAATGGCATTTTCTACCCGAGAGTCTTTCTTCTCTTGAGCAAGCATAGCCCCAACTGCCGTGTCTGTGACAGTGAGATAGAGCAGAAGAGGCTTCTGTCTATGTGGGGGGCATAGTACCGGGGGATGTACTAAGTATGCCTTGATCTGGTCAAAGGCATCTTGGCATTCTTCGGTCCATTCTGTGTCCACATTCTTCTTCATGAGCTTGAAGATGGGCTCGCACATAGTGGTCAACTGATTGACGAAACGGCTAATGTACTGCAATTTACCCATGAAGCTTTTGACTTCTGTCTGGGTTTGAGGTGGCCTCATATCCATGATAGCTTTGATCTTTCGGGGGTCAACTTCTATACCTCGCTCCGTGACCATGTACCCGAGCACTTTTCCCCTTGTCACTCCGAAGGTGCATTTGGCAGGGTTTAGTCTCATGGAATGCTGTCTCAGCCTCTCAAAGAATTTTCGTAGGTCAACAAAGTGCTGCCCACCTTCTCCTTTGGAGTGGATTATCATGTCATCTACGTAGACCTCAATCTCCTTGTGGATCATGTCATGAAAAAGTGCGGTCGCTGCCCTTTGGTAAGTAGCCCCGGCATTCTTGAGCCCGAATGGCATTACTGTACGGTGTGGTGAAGGCTGTCTTTTCTTGGTCTTCCTCGGCCATCTTGATCTGGTTGTAGCCTGCAAAACCATCAACGAAGGATTTGACTTCGTAGTTGGCAGTGGAGTCCACCAGGATGTCTATGTTTGGCAGAGGGTAGTCGTCTTTGGGGCTGGCCTTGTTCAGATCTCGGAAATCCACACAGCAGCGCACCTTCCCATTGGCCTTGGTTACGGTCACGATGTTGGACAACCATGTCGGGTATTCAATAACTCTGATGAATCCTACCCGCAGTAGCTTCTCAATTTCTTCTTTGACCTGTAGAGACCATTCCGGCTTGATCTTTCTCAGTTTCTGCTTTACTGGCTTAGCATCTGGTGCTAGAGGGATTCTGTGCTCTACTATCGAACTGTCTAGCCCCGGCATATCTTTGTATGACCATGCAAACACGTCGATGTATTCTCTGAGCAACTCGATTAGTCTGTCCCTTTCAACCCCCTGGAAGAAGCTTCCAATCTGTGTCTCTTTAGGTTCCTCAATAGTACCCAAGTTCACACTTATCAAAATCTCCTCGGCAGCTTGGGCCCGGTTTTCCTCTTTTTCTGAAACCTGCTTAAAGATTTCTTTAATGTATTGTTCGTTTAGTGTGTTTGCATCTTGTTCAAATGATTCATTATTAACTGTTGTTAAGTTTTGAGTTAATTTATCATTTGTTAAGTTGGCAATAAGAGGATAATCAGAAAGATTTGTCATTTCATTCAAGATAAGGGGAAAGATGACATCGATTACATTTTCATAATCCTCGGGCGTGAGGCCTTCGGATGACTCTGAGGACTGGAATTCGAAGATTCCTGACTCAACTGAATAGACAACACTGACTCTGGACCCTACACTACTTATTGACTCGAGGGGGACTTGACAAGGGTTGGACCGGGATCTCACTCCTTCTTGCTGTTGCCCTGGGAAGTAGCAGTCTTGCCAGCGTTGTCATTTGATTGTGCACTCTGCGGATCATTATTGCCTTTGTTGACACCAATTCCATAGGAAGTACTCGGCTGATCCGCGTAATCTCCTTTCGATCTTAACTTCATCCATTTGTACTTCCTGGGCAAGAGGACTCTGGCCAAGGCTTTCAAGATCTCGAGATACAGCTCTCTTCATCCCACAAGTCTTCTGGCTTGTTCACTCTTCTCTCTACCTTTTCCCAAACAGGGGGTTGGGAATGATCCTCGGGAGTAGTAAGAGCCATTACAAACACATTATGCTCGTCATGGGTAATGAAGGGTTCTGGAGAGACTTTCATTATCATGGCTTGTTTTACTTCAAACTCGCAGTCTTCATAAGTGAGCCTTTCTTCTGTAATCTTGACCATGGTTACTGGTTCGATGTCGTAGAAAAGAGGCCGAGCTCGACAACATTAACGAAATCGCTCCGACTATGGGTCCAAACCGTCCCTCCATGGCGGCGGCATTAATCGATCTTTCCATTTCCCTTGTAATTCAAAGATAAGGAACATTGAATTTCGTGGATATCTATGACCACCGGATTTCCAAAACCATTTCCATTTGTTCCTCCGAACTCGATCATGTTGACTCGGTTGTTAGCAGGAAGAGGATTCTTGACCACATTGGGACCCCGAGGTGGTTCTAACTTGCCTTCTTCAACTAGGCGAGAGATCGGGAGCTTCAGTAGGTGCAATCATTAGTGTTATGGCCATGATAATTGTGGAAAGCGACAGTGTTTGGTCTCGTCCATTCGATACCGGGGTTTCGGGTTTCCGGTTTTCCAAAGGTCTCGATGAGTCTTTGGGCTACCAAACCGTCGAAGACCTTTTTCTAGTGGCATTCCGAAATCTTCGCCAGTATAGAAAGGGAGCTTTGGCTTTGCAGCAGCCTTGGCCCGCATTCTCGTCCCGCTTTCTCATTCTGAATGTAATTAACGGCGCCAATTACTTCTTTTCCTTTTATGGTGACAATGGGGCATTTGACACCTGCTTTGTAGCGATAAGAACTGGGTTCTGTGGCCGGGCCATATTGAAGGCATTCTCAAACTTGGTGCCAGCATTTACCATTGCCCGAAGGTCGGGATAGTAGTAATTGCCAATTTGAACTCTTAGTTGAGGTTTCAGCAAGATTGGAAGATCTCCATCCTGTTCCTCTTCATTAAGTGGGGTCATCATTTCACCGAGCTTCCAATTCCATCTCTTGTAGAATTCACTTACCGGCTCATCTCGAACGTTGTAGGGTACCCCGTAGGTCATTCCTACTGGTTTCCCAATTCAAATTGGCCTTATACTTTTCTAGGAACGCTTCTTTGATCTCGGTCCCAAGTAGCTCGGGCCTCTGGTTTCACATGCAGTGAACCACCTAAGAGCCGAACCTTTTAATGATAAACGAAAATGATCGGCCATTTGTTGTTGTGTACAATCTTTGGCTCTCATGGCAAGAATGTAACTTTCAATGTGAGTCCGGGACAATCGGTCCGTTGAACTTTTCAATTTCTCGGCATTCGGAATTTTGGAGGGAGAGGGACAACTTTGTTGGGATCGGTGATCTGGTATGCCGTCCTCTTGGTGTCTATTTCCCCAAACTTCTCTTGCATGGACCTAACTTGTTCCCTTAGCCAAGCCATGTCGTAGTCGGGGATGATTTAGGATTGCTCGATTCCGGAGAAGGCTTATCTCGACTTGGGTGGAAGGACAGTGGGTGGCACAGTGGTAGCCGGTACCAAGGCTTGGGGATCTTTGGAGGGGAAGTAAGTGTAAACTTGACCAGTCCCGTGTTCCCGTGAGACTGGCGGAGGCATAGGAATTAGGCTCATAATTTCCGAAGTAGGAAAAGGATACGGAACCTCCCGGGGTCCCGTGGGCAAAGTTGGAGGTGGAAGATCCGCTGTGGCGTGACATGAATTGAGAGGGTCATTGAGCTGATTTTGAGGCCTAGGAATGCCCGGGATGGCCCATATTGAGGAGAGGGAATGAATCCCATGGGGTAATGCGAGGCCGTAACCGGATAGCCGAGGCGTTTGCTTTCTGTTGGTAGGGGACAAAGCTAGGTCTCACTTGAGGAGGTGAGGGTGTTGGGATCCCGATGGCTTCGAGATGTTGGAAAGGACTCAAGAGGGGTAATCCCGGATAAGGGATCGTATGAGGATGGAGGAGGGCATTGGTTATAGGTGGATGGAGCCGAGATGGTCGCTTCTGGAGGCTCATCTTCTATCATCACCAAGGAACCGCTGGGCTCGACCACTATTTGAACTCCATGACGACGAAGCGCTTCGATGAGCGTGGCTTGCTGTTCCTCATGGGTCTTACGATCGTTTTCCAGTGGCTAAGGTTAGCTCTTCTTCCCTAGTCATCTGGTTACCCAAACCAAGATCAAGTTTGGTCAAATCGGTCATTCGACTCTCTCGAACCGATGAAACCGAGGATTCTCGCGAACCTGTCGAGGATTCTGCGCTAACAAGTCGCCGACCCGGTGTTCTCACCCACTTCTTTCTCGCTGCGGGAAAGGGATAGGAAAGGTTTAGACTCGGGTAGGTGTTTAGGTCAAGGCTCGTGCAATATGCAAATTAGAATCTTCAAGTTTACTTAAAACAATGTCTTTTATTAATATCTATTTGGTTGGAAAAGGGGTTCTCGCCCTTCTTTTTCACAACTACTCTAGATCCTGGATCAGTGGGTTCCGTCACTACGTCTATAAGCCCCTCGTATTCCACCCGTATTTCGACCTCCCAGGGTGGGCGGCCCGGGCGAGGGTCCTATAGGGCACGCGGATCCCACCGACCGAGAGTAAAGAACGCTCCTATCGTGTCTAGCGGGTCATAGGACCTTTCAACGCACGAGCGATGCGGATTATAGTCAAGGCAATACCGGAAAGTCTCGTCTCTCGCCTTGACGGATCTTTGATGAGTTTCGCTTGAGCGAATGACGGTTTTTGACTTTCGGTAATGTCCGAGAATATAATAGGCATGGGTCGGGCGGCAAAGCCGGATGACACAAAGTGTCACATTGAACTTCGTTGCATACGCAAAGTGCGCGAGTCGGAATCGAAGTCAATGCCGGTCAAGATCTTGCCAATTTTTCCTTGTCGGAATTTTGGCAGTAGCTTCGCTTGAGCGAAAGATCTTTTATTTTGGCAAAGACTTGGTCTTGACTCTTATGCATTCCGTGCGGGTCAAGGTCAATAGTCAATGTCGGAGTCAAGATCCCACCGATTTTTCCTTGTCGAATTTCGCGAATTTCGCTTGAGCGAAAATCTTGGTTTCCGTTATGACCTAAGGCTTGACCTTTACGAAGGTATGCAACTGGGCTATATGACACGGACTAGACCAAAAACCAACCAAAAGTCACGGTTTTTTGAAACGTGTGACACGGACCGTGCATTGGTCGACACCGGCCGCCATGGGAGGTTGGGATGATTCCGTGCGCGCCCGGAGCATCGTAAGGTCAGTCCGTGATCGCACTGAACCACCCTCGGGCTCAAGGACGTGCGTGCAAAAGTGTACAGATATATCAAAGTGCGCGTAGTGTGCGGTCTCCTAAAAATGTTCCTTTTGAGTTAAAACAGAGATTTTCATAAATGTGTTTTAAAGGAATGATTTTCGGGACGGGGAAAATGCAACACATAAGCATCGTAAATTTTTCGGGAGCCCCGGTCAGTCATGGAGCCGAATAGCCCCAAGCCGCTAGGACCGCCAGATTAACCATGGTTTTTCCCGGTGGAATTGCCACCGAGGTCGTATGGTCGAATCCTATGAGGATTAGCCGTACGACCGCATGGATCAATTTTCCAGTTCCACTCCTTTTGCTATTTTTCGGGTTATTTCCCGTTCAAAGTATGCACAGATTCCAAGATGCAAATGATGCAATGCATGGTAAAAGAAAGCAAAGACGATTAATGAAATTGGCGATGGGAGTCTAACCCGCTCAAAGGGAAAAGCTTTTTGTATTTTTTTTCAAAAGTTTTTTTTTTCGAAAAGGGATACTGGTACGTGGGATTGTTAAACCACCTTGTTATCCCAAGCCCCGGGTTAGGAGCGATACAGAAGGGTAAGTGGGGTCCACCTATATACCAAGTATCGACTTTTGTTTTGAAAATAAAACTTTTCTCCTTTGGGATGATCCCCAGCGGAGTCGCCAAACTGTGAATGTGTGCCCCAAAATTTTTGTTTATTGGAATTCACGCGAGTTTGAAGACATCCGAGTTATTTGAAAAACGGAGTCGCCACGCCATTTTGATTACCTCAAAACTTTGAAAAAAAGGTTTTATGGGTTCGGAGGTTAAGTTACCCCTTGGGAAGAACGTTTGGCGTTCACCCAAAGTGCCTTGCCGGAGCAAGTCTCCCTAGATTTCATTAATCGTGTTTGCTTGCGTGCTTTCTTTGTGTGCATGTGTTTGAAAATAAGGGGGGGGGAATGTCCCAAGTTATCTTCCGGACGTACAAACCATTTGTTGGTTGTCGCCGGATTCCTTGGAATTTATGTATTTGGGATTATGATCCCGTCCTCATCTTATGACTTATGATCATCGCATTTTAAACCTCGGGACCCTCGGGACTTGCGTGATCGAGAGAATGACTCTCTTTTGGGTCAAAGATTAGGTTCTTTAGGAAGGAATGTCCTTAGCCCATCAATCCTACGCTTTAAGACGGTCGAGCTCGTATAGAGGCTTCATACTCATTCTTAAGCGATAATTGGAGATATAGGGTTCAAGGTTATCCTTTTCCTAAAGAAATCATGAACCTTTAATGGAAGGAACGATGCAAAGATGAGAACTTTTACACCGGTCCGTTCCAAGGTTAGGGGAAAAGGGGAAATGCATGATAAAAATGACTCTTTAATGAAAAGATGACACTTTGGTTATAGCAAATGATGCTTTTTGATTGAAAGAAATGATCTTTATGCAAATGATGCATAAAGATAGCATTTTTATGCAAATAATGCATTAGAAAAGGGGGTTTTGATGCAAAGGATGCATTTTTATTGAAAAAGATTTGATCTTTATATGCAAATGATGCATAAAGATAACATTTTTATTGGAAAATAGGGATTTTAGGTGCAAAGGATGCACCTTTATGAAAAAGACTACATTTTTATGACAAATGAGGTCTTAATGCATGCAAAAAAAGGGGAAGGGGATGATAAAGATGTGATCTTTAAGCTACCAAGTCCCAAGCAAGATATATGAATGCAATGAGCAAGTATATCAATTAAAATGCAAGGTTAGGGCATGCGAGGTTACCAATGACTTCCTTTGCTTCTCGGGACGGAGCTAGGAGGAGAGGTTGATCTTTGGTCTTCAAGGAGGAGGGATGTAGCTTCTTGGCCTTCCTTCTTCTTCTTCTTGAATTCCCAAAGCCAGCTTTCTTCACGTATTTCAGAGTGTATTGTGTATTTTTCTCATATATTGTGTGTGTTGAAATGGGTAGAGGAGGGCTCTATTTATAGGCAGTCTGGATAAGGCTAATGAAGCCGTGCGGCTGCAGGCCCTTCGCAAATGAGGCCGTGCGGTCTTATCCATAATGACTCAGCATTCTAGAACCATGCAAGGTGGCATTATTCTAGAATCTTCTCCCTAATTAAGAAAAACGTGTTTTCTTAATTAGGAAGGCTCCCTACAGCCCTTATTTTAATTTGGGACTGCTCTGGGACATTTCCGGAACACTAGGAAGGTCCGGGGAATTACCGGGAAATTTACCGAAATGTCGGGAAAATTAACCGGAAGGCATGAGCCAGATTTGGGTACTTACAATAGCGGACACTCAACCTTGAGAAATGGAGATCCCAGGCCCTTGGTTCAATGAGACAACCAAGTTATAAGTTCTAGTAGAGTTACTTGGAAACAACAACTCGGTTTATTAACCTGGAGATGTTGAATACTCATTCCCAGAACATCCAAGTACAAGCACATGCAGCAGTGGTAAGGGTAAGTTGAGAAAACATTTAATGATTTCTATACCTACGGGTGGAGTAGTGCATGATACTCCTTATAGTGAGAATCACCTATATAAGCGAGAGGTAATTAGGCCGCCTCTAAATGAACGCTTATGAATGAGATACGGTCCAGGGCCAAAATGGACAAAACGTGAGAACAACAATTGTTAGAGCTATTATTATGTGAGTATTATTGTCTTGGTATACACCCGACAGTCACTGGTTCAAAGCGACTCGCTACCAAATGGCTAGTATATCCGATAATATTTCACTAGGGAAGATTCAAGGCCACAAGCTATCTATCCCGATGTAATAATAGTTCGCCGGAACTTTGGACGAAATTGCATACATGCATTAATTGTCATTCATGTGGGGGATTGTTGGAAATAGATAACGGAAAGTTAAGTTTGACTTAACGTTGATCTAGTTTCTAACGGAAGTTCGTTATTTGTTAACGAAACTTGTTACAAAATGTATTCTACATTTGTTGTAGATTATTAAACTCATTTAATGTCTCTAAACCGTTTAGGTGAATGAGAATTAATGACAAGTGTTTTTTGTAACTTAACGAGAGTTAAATAAAGGGTTAAAGTTAACTTGTGTTGACTTGGACTGATCCAAATTGGTTCGGGTCACAACTGTTCCCAAAAAGGTTTTCGTGACCTTTCGCTTCGGGCTTGGCGGTCGCGCTCCAGCCTAGAGCGGCCGCGCTGATTTAAGGTTAAATCTTGGCCTGGTCTCGACATGAGAGCGCGGTCGCGCTCAAGGGAAGAGCGGCCGCGCCGTGGGCGACCGAACAGCTTTGACACCTCTTGAAGTGAAAAGCCATGAACCCTTTAAATCTCTTTAAATACCTTCCCTCCGAATTTCAATTTACACATACAAATATTCGAGCCTTCCAACCCTCTAGAGAGATAGATTAACATAGCCAAATCATATCATCTAGTTGCATCAAATCTTTTCAAGTCCAAAGTTCAAAACATTGAGTTGTTCGTTAGATTAGTTATATTGGAGTGCTCCTTATAACTAATAATTAAGTCGTTTTATCTTACGAGAGTTTTGTTATTCAACCGTAAGCACCTGTGCGGGACAAATAACTCTTACGGAGATTGTATATAATACAAGACTCGACTTGTTTCTAGTTTCCCCAATCTCCGTTATTTTCTCCGTCAGATTTTCTGTTAAGTTCTTGAGAAGCCATACATAAAGTCCAACAATTGATATACAGAATGTTCGTTGGTAATGGACGCAAACCTTATGAATATCAATCTCAAATATTCTGAATATCCATATCCCTTTGAGCTTAATATGCAGAAGGTTTGTTGGTCAAAATCCAGTGCGCACAAAGTTTTATTTATCTATAAAAATGTTATTGTGCACGAATTTTCACTTATTTACAAAAATGTTATCACACATTTTAAAACACATTTTTCCTGATCACTAGGAAAACGCATTTCTGACTTTTTGCCTAGATTTTGTGCACATGAATGGAGACTTATTTCTTCCACTGTTTTTTTTTAATTATTTTACTTTTATACTAAATACACCAATCAACTTATTAATTTCCCACTCATTCTATTTTCTACTTTATGTTTTATAATTACAACACCTTTTCCTACTAATTATCTCTCCTATTTTTCTATAAATTTTGTGTTCGATTTTTTTTTCCATTCACGTGAGACGAAAGAAGAATACCATATTACATTATTGTTATACGTACAATAACAATAACATAGAGTACTTGTTTTAAAATGTATTATTATTTACTAATATAACTATATTTACATGGATTACTTGTTTTAAAATGTATTATTAAGTCATAATTACGCTCCTCGAATGACGATTGTTTGTGAACGTTGGAGGACATACTAAGAAAAGTCAATATCTCTTTACTCTAAAAAAATCTGTCAACAATGAAATTTTGGGCAAAAAGAAGAAAAATAAAGAAATCGGAACAAAGAAATGTCATTGTAAGTTTAAGTTGATCGCTAAACAAGTAAATGTTGATGGTTAATAGCAATTAAAAGTAGTATGTGTCGTTCACAATCATCTGATATATCAATCCATGTTAGGTCAATCGGATGTTGGTAGATTACAGAAACAATTGGAGGAGTACGTGATAGAAATGTCACATGCAAATAGCCGGCCAAAGGATATTTTATATGGCTTAAAAGAGAAATTTTCGGAAAACAAATCATTAATACGTACTATTTATAATGCGCGCGTGAAGAGCAAGGCAACTGAGAATGCAGGTCGTTCTCAAATCTAACAACTCATGTTTAAATTGAATGATCATGGTTATCACTTCGAATATTGGCAATTCGAGCATGCAAAAGTCATTAAGGAGATATTCTTTGCTAATCCGAAAAGCATTGAATTGCTGAAAGCATTTCCATACGCCTTATTCATGGATTGCACTTATAAGACAAATAGGTACAACTTACTTCGCTTGAGATTGTGGGCGTGACATCAACAAAAATGACCTTCTTAATTGTTGTTAGGCTGAGAAAAAAACAAACTACACATGGGCATCAGTTGGTATCAGAGCTCGGTTATAAACAACCTTCTTAGTGTTGTTTAGTCCGTGGGTATTTTTGTCTCGGTTTAAAAAATCATTTTATCCGATTCTTTCTCTTCTTCTCCTATTTTCTTATCAAAAAAAAAAAAAAAAAAAACAATTTGTCATGGACATTTCTTGGCCTTTTACTAGTACCATCACTCAAGAACAATTTCTTGATTGGTCCCTACCTCCAATTTTTTATGAATATCCTCAAGATCAAAAGGAATTTTCTTTCCATGAATTCGAATATTGTTCTCCTCCATGTTTTGACAAATGTGTGGGTTATTGTCAAATTTGTGAATCTATTTCATGTTCCTTGCCTTCGAAAATTTTAAATGTTTTTCGTAAAATTTCATTAAATCGAGCAACTGATACTTTTGAAAATATTAAACTTGATTGCTTCTACCAAGATCCATTTGATCTAGATTATTCAAGTATTTCCGTTTCTAGGTTCATCAACAAGTTAATTATTGATCATTTTCTCACAACTTATTGGAGTGAATGGATGGATGTGGTCACAAAGGCGATAAAATTTAAAGTTTGCCGAGTATACAAAAAGAGAATTCAAAATCTATCAATCCAAATGCTTGAAAGATATTCTACAGATTCTAGAGAGGCGTTGGCTAAAATTCGAGGACGAATTTTCTCCAACCAAGGGAGAATGATGCGAGAACCGAATGGTTGGTATTTGACAAACTCAACAAAGTCTGTCCACTTGAACCGGATGTATCTGTCAATATCCTCGGTCAAACATTACAAATAATATATCATTGGAAAGGTCTTTGAGTGTAGTTTCTACAGCACTTTTCGAATTGGAATTTGGAAGTTTCTAGAGGGAGTTATGACTGTTTGACCTCAGGGTAGTCTGAAAGCCAAGTACATCTAAAATTGGTCAAGTCTTCATGTTCATCAAGTCTCTTAAAATTTCTAGGTTATCTTATCTTTTTATCGTAATTGTTTAATCAATATTTTAGCATCTTTTGTATTCCTAGGCTTGGAGGGATGTTCCAAGTAATTATAAATAGGCTACAATTATCATTGTAAGGGAAGAAGTTTTGATAAAAAAATCGAGAAGTTGTTTTCTCTCTAAAAAATTTTACCGGTATTCATTGAATCAACGGTTCAACTTCGGTGTCTTTCATTATCCAGTGGGTGTGTTTGTTGTATGCGTACGCACGAGTGTGCATCAATATCTACTTTCCTTGTCTACAGTGTTCCAATCTTACTACAAAATAATTCTCCAACTTATCTAAAGTTCAAATTTTACTGTCACAAATTGTTAGTGTAAACTTGTGTGTTACCACAAGTGCTATCACTGAACATCATGTGTTACCCAATGTGCTACCCGACGAAGAATTTTTAAATAATTGCACATTTCTTTTCATAAATAAATTTTATCCCATATATGTATTTGTAAGTCCAAATTTCAGGCTAAACTAAGTTGGATTGAAGAGCAAGAAAAGTGGAATTGGTTGAAGAACAAGTTACCGGACCTAATTTTAGCAGTCGGAACAGTAACGATGAAAGTGGCCCCGTCTTTAGGGAGATTATATGAGCAAATACCTGAACCAAAATATGTTATTGCTATGGGAGCATGTACAATTACCGGGGGGATGTTCAAGATCGATTCTTATAGTACTGCTGGGGAGCGGATAAGCTAATTCCCGTGGATGTCTATTTGTCGGGCGGTCCACCTAAACCGTAAGGCTATAGAGGATATAACAAAACTTCGGAAAAAATCTCTTGAGAAATCTACGCATATAGAATTAGGTCGCATCGAACGAATCGGGCTTTTACTACCAATCACAAATTTCAAGTTGGACGGAGTAGTCATACCGGAAATTATGATCAAGGATTTCTTTATAAACCGCCATTGATTTCAGAGAGACCTCCCGAAATATTTTTCAAATACAAAAGTTAAAGTTAAGTTTCTTCCCACGGATTAGAGAATTAGACACGATTCTTTCATACAGAATCAAATCGAATAAAAAGGATGGATCAATCTTCTTAAATTTCATTGTAAATGTATGAAATACTTATAGAAAAAATGCGGGAGAGAGAAAAAAGATGCAGTGTTATTTGCCTGCTTGGCTAGTTAAGCATGGGAGGTTCAAGTGGCATGGGTGAGACTTTCGGAATACCAACCGGCATAAAATGAAAGACAAAATACGACTATATTCACTTTGATGTGGAAACGTAAGAAGGGTTTTCTAGTTTTTCGAATTTTGTCCTTTATCAAAAATTCATAAAGAAAGACAAAATGAATAAGGTCAAATTATTTGAAATAGGCCCTTGTAATGATGAATTTGGCAAGGTCAAAAACGTGTGAAAAACAACAAACACGTGGTAGACTTGGTTATAGGAAGTTGTTGTTGTATCTAGAAAAGTACAAGGCTGGAAATGCAAGAGAGTACAAGAGGTTGGAGCATGGACTTGGCCTCCAAGTTTGCGGTTGCTACAAACATTGGAGTGGACTCTTTCTTGGCTCAAATTGAGGAGTGTAGCTCGACAACTCTCTCCACTCACCCAAGACAACGTGGGATGTCCTCTTTGAGTAGTCTTCAAGTATTGAAGACTATAAATATGCAATGATGTGGACATTTGAATATAAGTCGAACATTTGCACACATTCAAACACAAGAGACAAATTACTTCTGATGCAGGAGGAGTCCACCCAAGCGGCCGCCTGAGGAACCACCAGGCGTACGCCTCAAGTGCAGGGGATGGGGAGGAACCTTCGGGCTTTGAGGCGGATGCCTCAGTCCTCTCCATGCGGGCGCCTCACGCTATTGACGGGATTGCCGATGTTTGCGCTGAATACCGATCAGCCGCCGCTATTTTAATTTTATTTAATTAGGGTGCTGATGTTTGCGTTGGAATACTATTGCTACTATTTTAATTTTATTTTACTTAGGGGTACTTTAGTCAATAGGATTTTAATTAGGTCATTAGGGTTTTATTTCTAGAATGTTCTTTTACTAGTATAAATAGTTATGGTAGGGTTTTTGTAAAAGACAGTTTACAGCTTTTGATTAATTAAATTTCAAAGAGTTTTCTCTTTATTCCTGGTGGATTCCAGATTACTGCTGGTGGATTTCAGTATTGTGTTTGAGGATCCTTCGCTTGAAGGGTTCTTGTGATTAGTGCGCTAATCACGAAATTTATCCGGCTTCCGTGCTGCGTTCCAGTATTGTGTTTGAGGATCCTTCGCTTGAAGGGTTCTTGTGATTAGTGCGCTAATCACGAAATTTATCCGGCTTCCGTGCTGCGTCAGTTGGTATCAGAGCCAGGTTTTACCCTGTCTTTTCATCACTGATTGGTTATGGGGTACCAAGCAACAAAGGCAGATGCGGATGGCGTAACCACCGCTATTGCCGCGTTGGAAACAAAGGTTGCAGCGTTGGTGGCTGCCCAACAAGGTCACAACGCTCGTGCTAAAAAAAATCGTAGGGGCGAGGGAGACAGGGAGGTTGAACCGGTTCGTCGTCGCACACAGATTGATCTAACGAAGAAGATGGCAATTAATGGAGGTAACACTGCTGACACCCATGCTCTTCTTGTTAAAATTAATTGTAAGCTTGATCGTGCTCGACAAAAGGAACAATATTTTCTAGAGTTCGAGGACGAAGAACTCGACGGACAAGCATGATCGACTTGTGCGTAAATATAAATCAATCGTAGATCTGAATCGAGCATCAAGGGAGCGAGTGCTTAGGTAGCGACATAGGATGGAAGCCAAATATTATGCTGACAAAGCCGATCACTACACTGCCAAGATTCAGAAACTGAAAGCGCGTAGATCTGCAGTCCATGAACGTGCTGAAGGAGAACGTCGGGGCCAGCCCGAGGTCTTGTTGCGTATCAACAAAATTGATGTTCAAGAAGTTCCGTAAGTCGACAAATCCGTCTTTCCCGCAGCTCTTGGCCGAATATGAAGAGAAGGTGGAGGAAGGGGCAGATTTATGTGCAGAATACGAGATCCTTCAGGTATGTGAAATTGTTCCTGCAAGTATTATGGTTCCTACAAATATTATGGTCCATGATCTTGCCCTAGTTGAGCCCATGAATAAAGATGTGGGTGGTATTACTGGGTCTACACCATCGATCTTTGAGCATGTCGTGGGTGTAATTGATTAGACAAAAGAATTTAAATACGATGATATTTTTGATCATGGGGAGACTGTGGAAGAGTCCATGGAGGACACTAGTTTTTCATTCATTATGGGCTCTGAGGAAGATGGAACGAACGATCAACGGATGGATGGGATTGGTAGTCTTAATTTTCATCCGGACAAAATTGGTCTACCTCAAAACTTTCAAAAGGGGCGAATGTATTCAAAATACTTGTTTCATTGGGACGGACAAGTGTTAAAATTCTTTCCGAAGGCAAGAAAAGCATTAATTTATTCAAAGTATTTGTTCTTCTGGGGCGGATCTTGCCAAATATCAGATATGAACTCGGGGTCGAGTTCTTTTGAAGAGTGGTTGACTGATGCAGGAGGAGTCCACCCAAGCGGCCGCCTGAGGAACCACCAGGCGTACGCCTCAAGTGCAGGGGACGGGGAGGAACCTTCGGGCTTTGAGGCGGACGCCTCAGTCCTCTCCATGCGGGCGCCTCACGCTATTGACGGGATTGCCGACGTTTGCGTTGGAATACTGATTGTTGCTGCTATTTTAATTTTATTTAATTAGGGTGCTGATGTTTGCGTTGGAATACTATTGCTACTATTTTAATTTTATTTTACTTAGGGGTAATTTAGTCAATAGGATTTTAATTAGGTCATTAGGGTTTTATTTCTAGAATGTTCTTTTACTAGTATAAATAGTTATGGTAGGGTTTTTGTAAAAGACAGTTTACAGCTTTTGATTAATTAAATTTCAAAGAGTTTTCTCTTTATTCCTGGTGGATTCCAGATTACTGCTGGTGGATTCCAGTATTGTGTTTGAGGATCCTTCGCTTGAAGGGTTCTTGGTTCTAATAGATTCTTCCTTCTGTAAGTGCTCCAATTTGAGCTTGTTAGTATTTTCGTTAGAAAATTAACGAAAGTTTTAACATTCCTAACATTCCTAACATTTCCTAACAATCCTAACTTTTCTAACAAAGTGAGGGCAAAATGGG
Source organism: Adenophora triphylla var. japonica (assembly GCA_022495995.1). Taxonomy (NCBI): domain Eukaryota; kingdom Viridiplantae; phylum Streptophyta; class Magnoliopsida; order Asterales; family Campanulaceae; genus Adenophora; species Adenophora triphylla. The sequence goes on from JAFEMH010003013.1 coordinate 53,095, forward strand.
CATTGCTATTTAAAGATAAACCTTCAAAGGAATCTTAAAAAAGCAAAAGAAATGAAAAAAACCCGAAACAGCAAGTTGAAAAACATTTTCTGCTGGTATTTTTGAATTATATTCCTTGTGTCCAAAGCCTGGAGCAGCATTTTGTTGGTGATTTTAGTATCACTCAACTTATTTTATTGTAATGGTGATTTACTAAGAGATCAATGTGATTCGTATTAGACTCGGATACGAGTAAGGGAAAGTGTGGAGTACACACTCGTTTGAGCTAAAACGAAGTCAACCTCGATAAAGAAGTAAAAGTTAAAGGGTAGCACATTTTGCTGATGTGCTCGGCCGAGCAGAGTCCTTGACTCGGCCGAGCAGAGCATAGCAGATTGTCCAAGTTTCTGGACAGCCTTGCTCGGCCGAGGTATATGCCTTGCTCGGCCGAGCAGTATGAACAGCACGGCCATGCAGTTCAAATGACACGGCCGTGCAGCTGGGCAAATTGTCATGGGACATCTTTGCTCGGCCGAGCGAGTCCCTTGACTCGGCCGAGCAAGCCTCCCGAACAAAAAGTGTCGCCTCAAACTGAAAAGACACATCGCTTGGCAAAAGTCATGTCTTTTGGTTATACCCTTTAACTAATACCTCTCCATCTGTATATATACAGGGATTGATCTCAGTTGTAAATACATGAAAAACTCAAGTGATACAACAATAACGAAAGCAAAACAATTCTCTAGTTTTTGATTTGTTCTCTTTGCCTAGAAAACAAATTGCGTGATTGTCTTATCCCAATAAAGATTTTGTGTAACCCAGGCATTAAGGGTCAAAATACTTTATTCGGAAAGTGGATTATACACGATTCAATCACATATCCGGCCTCAGTATCAAGATCAAGACCCTATATTTCCCCTACAAATGAATAAAGTATTTGGTGATACTCATGGCTGGTGGAAGTACTTTGAAGGAGATGACGAACAAGTTTGGAAAGCTAGACAAATTTGAAGGACAAGACTTCAGGCGTTGGCAAAAGAAGATGCACTTCCTTTTAACTACATTAAAGGTGGTGTATGTTCTTTCTACCCCTATTTCGGAATTGCTTGAAGATGACAACTTGGAGGCAATCAGACGTAGATCAAAGTGGGAAAACGATGACTACATCTCGGGCAGAGGACACATATTAAACGGTATGTCCGATTCTCTCTTTGACATCTATCAAAATGAGGAATCGCAAAAGAGTTATGGGATTCTCTTGAATCCAAGTACATGGCAGAGGATGCTTCTAGTAAGAAGTTCCTTGTGAGTAATTTTAATAATTACAAGATGGTCGATTCAAGACCTGTCATGGAACAGTTCAATGAACTCCTTAGAATCCTTGGACAATATACACAACACGGGTTGAAGATGGATGAGTCAATATCGGTTTCAAGTGTGATTGATAAGTTGCCTCCCTCCTGGAAGGATTTCAAACACACTTTGAAACATGGTAAAGACGATCTATCTTTGGTTCAACTTGGTAGTCACTTGCGCATAGAGGAATCTCTTAGGGCGCAAGAGGATGACAAAGGCAAAGGAAAAGAAGTTGCTGGACCCTCGGTCAATATGATTGATGAGGGTGGAAACAATAAAAACAAAGGAAAGAAACGTAGTTTCAATGATAATAGTTCTGGTTCCAACAAGAAGCCTAAATTGGCATGTTGGAAGTGTGGCAAATCTGGTCACTTTAAGAAGGATTGTCGTGTTGGAAACAACAAGAAAGGCGCAAGAACAAGTGGTTCGGGAAAGGGGTCTAAGGACCATTCTCAAAACCAAGGTCAGATTTTAATACATAGTTGGAACAGATTTATTAAAAATTCTGTTTCACTAATTTCTGAGGCATTTTATGTGCAGGATGATGCTATTGCGTGGTGGATTGATTCCGGTGCCACAACTCATGTTTGTAAAGATCGTTGTTGGTTTAAGACATACGAACCAATGGAAGACGAATCTGTCCTTTACATGGGTGATGACCATTCCGCTCCTATTCAAGGAAGAGGAAGCGTGGTGTTGGAATTCAGTTCGGGAAAAACTGTTTCTTTGTTTAATGTTTTATATGTACCTAAACTTCGTAAGAATTTAATTTCTGGTCCTGTCTTGAACAAATGTGGATATAAATAAGTGTATGAATCCGATAAGTATATCTTATCGAAGTCTGGTGTATTTGTAGGATTTGGTTATTATAACAATGGAATGTTCATGTTGAATTTAAATAAAATTCCTGTTAACTCTAGTTATGTTTATATGACTTCCTCTGTTGTTGTTAATTCCTCATTATGGCATGCTCGGTTAGGACATGTGCACTATAAAAGAATGCTTGAAATGTCCAAAGATGGTTTGATTCCTGTTATTGATAATAATACGGAAAGGTGTAATACTTGCATGTTAACAAAAATCACTAGGAAACCTTTTAAAAGTGTTACAAGGAATTCTCAGAAACTTGAATTAATACATAGTGATTTATGTGATTTTCATGCAACTCCATCTTTAGGCAATAAAAAGTATATTGTCACTTTTATAGATGATGCTTCTAGGTTTTGCTATATTTATTTGCTGCATGCAAAAGATGAAGCCCTAGATAAATTTAAAATTTATAAAACCGAAGTTGAACTTCAACTAAATGGCTTGATTAAAACCTTACGTACGGATAGAGGTGGTGAATATTATGATCCTAAATATTTCCAATCCGTAGGGATAATTCATGAGACTACGGCTCCTTATGTACCACAACAAAATGGTGTGGCTGAAAGGAAGAATAGAACTCTTGAGGAAATGGTTAATGCCATGTTGTCTTACTCGGGTTTGAGTGACGGGTTTTGGGGTGAAGCCATGTTAACGGCTTGTCATCTATTGAATAGAGTTCCTAATAAAAGGAACAAGATTACCCCATATGAGCTTTGGTATAAGAAAAGACCAAACTTGACATTTTTGCGAGTTTGGGGATGTAGGGTCGTGGTTAGACTTCCGGACCCTAAAAGGAAAAAGTTGGGATAAAAAGGTATTGATTGCATCTTTGTTGGATATGCTGAGCATTCCAAGGCATATAGGTTTTATGTTATAGAACCTAATGAATTCATTTCTATAAACACAATTATAGAATCAAGAGATGCAATCTTTGATGAGAATCGTTTCTCTTCGATACCTAGACCCAAGGATATTATACCAATGTCGGCTGAATCTCAAATGGATGATCATTCAATTGATGTACCAAGTGAGACACCCGAACCTCGTAAGAGTACAAGAGTAAGGAAAGTTAAATCATATGGTTCTGATTTTCAACTATATTTAGTTATGGGATCAAGAGATCAAATTGAATCTCAATACTCTTACTGCTATAGTATAGAGGAGGATCCAAGAACCTATGATGAATCAATAAAATCTCGAGACGCTGGTTTTTGGAAAGAAGCCATCGATGATGAGATTGGTTCTATTGTGGAAAATAATACATGGGTCTTGTTTGATTTACCACCAGGCTGTAAACCTTTGGGGTGCAAATGGATCTTCAAAAAGAAGATGAAAGTCGATGGAACTATTGACAAGTTTAAAGCTCGATTGGTAATCCAAGGCTTTAGAAAAAAGGAAGGGATCGATTACTTCAATACCTATGCACCGGTTGCTCGTATCACTACTATTAGATTTCTGATAGCTTTGGCAGCTATTCAGAATCTATTAATCCATCAAATGGATGTCAAAACAGCATTCTTAAATGGTGATTTGGAAGAAGAAGTATATATGAAGCAACCTGAAGGATTTGTTATGCCAGGTAATGAGCATAAGGTATGTAAGTTAATTAAGTCATTGTATGGGCTGAAGCAAGCACCTAAGCAGTGGCATCAAAAATTTGATGAGGTTGTTTTGTCGAATGGTTTTGTATTAAATCAGTCCGACAAATGTGTATATAGCAGATTTGATGAATCCGGTAAAGGTGTAATCATCTGTCTATATGTAGATGACATGTTGATTTTTGGCACTGACCAAAATGTAGTTGATAAAACTAAGAAGTTTTTGTCATCAAAGTTTTCTATGAAGGACATGGGAGAAGTCGATGTAATTCTTGGTATAAAGATTAAACGGATGAACAAGGGAATTGCAATATCACAATCTCATTATATTGAGAAAATTCTCAAGAGATTTAATTGTGATAATTGTTCTAAAGTTAGTACTCCCATGGATCCTACTGAGAAACTTGTATCAAATACTGGTAAACCTGTGTCACAGCTCGAATACTCAAAAGCCATTGGCAGTTTGATGTATGCTATGACGGGCACTCGACCTGATATTGCTTATGCAGTTGGAAGATTGAGCAGGTTCACTAGTAATCCTAGTAGACAACATTGGCAAGCTATAACAAGGGTGTTCAAGTACTTAAAAGGTACTATGGACTATGGTTTGTGTTATAGTGGACATCCTTCTATATTAGAAGGTTATACCGATGCTAGTTGGATCAACCGAGAAGATTCATCTTCTACTAGTGGTTGGGTGTTCTTGCTTGGAGGAGGTGCCATTTCTTGGGCTTCCAAAAAGCAGACATGTATTACACATTCTACAATGGAATCTGAGTTTGTAGCATTGGCTGCTGCTGGAAAAGAAGCAGAGTGGCTTCGGAACTTGATATATGAGATTCTATTATGGCCAAAACCGATATCACCAATGTCTATCCATTGTGATAGTGCTGCCACCTTGGCTAGGGCCTATAGTCAGATTTATAATGGCAAGTCTAGACATTTGGGTGTCAGACATAGTATGATTCGGGAGTTAATCATGAATGGTGTGATATCAGTTGAGTTTGTTCGGTCGCAACAAAATTTGGCTGACCACTTGACGAAGGGGTTAGCTAGAGACTTGGTAAATAAGTCTGCAATGGGAATGGGATTAAAGTCCATTTAATCCTCTAATTGTGAGATACCCAATTCCCTTCTAATACAACGTTAGAAGCTTGAATTCAATGTGGAAAGCTCGCAGTTGGAGATTGGAACACATGTTATTATATTTCCCAAGGTATGTGTTCAGACCTGCAAGTAAAGGTTAGGTTGAAGAATATCTTCTTAATAGTTCCTTTGGAAAATTGCAAATGCAGGTGCAAGATTAAAAGGAACTACCTATGTGGACATGAAGTTTTGCCGCTTCAAGAAGCTAGGACTTGGCTTCCTATATGTTCACTATTGGATATGGACACATGGCTTGTAATAGTGTCAAGATTAAACAAAGAGAATTGTACTGAACTTATGTGTATAGTATCTTCAGGTATTCATATGAGTTGACGGGTTCAATCGTTACGACACCCCGATTCTCGAGTATTTGAAATGTGTATTATACTAAGATGAAAATTCAATCGCAAGACATTTTCATTTATGCATTCGTTTGTTTCGTTATTTATAAAGTTTAGTAAATCAAAGGATTACACTAAAATGGAGGGGATTTGTTGGTGATTTTAGTATCACTCAACTTATTTTATTGTAATGGTGATTTACTAAGAGATCAATGTGATTCGTATTAGACTCGGATACGAGTAAGGGAAAGTGTGGAGTACACACTCGTTTGAGCTAAAACGAAGTCAACCTCGATAAAGAAGTAAAAGTTAAAGGGTAGCACATTTTGCTGATGTGCTCGGCCGAGCAGAGTCCTTGACTCGACCGAGCAGAGCATAGCAGATTGTCCAAGTTTCTGGACAGCCTTGCTCGGCCGAGGCATATGCCTTGCTCGGCCGAGCAGTATGAATAGCACGGCCGTGCAGTTCAAATGACACGGCCGTGCAGCTGGGCAAATTGTCATGGGACATCTTTGCTCGGCCGAGCGAGTCCCTTGACTCGGCTGAGCAGTTCCTGAACAGGTGTCAGTTCAAACTGAAAAGACACATCGCTTGGCAAAAGTCATGTATTTTGGTTATACCCTTTAACTAATACCTCTCCATCTGTATATATACAGGGATTGATCTCAGTTGTAAATACATGAAAAACTCAAGTGATACAACAATAACGAAAGCAAAACAATTCTCTAGTTTTTGATTTGTTCTCTTTGCCTAGAAAACAAATTGCGTGATTGTCTTATCCCAATAAAGATTTTGTGTAACCCAGGCATTAAGGGTCGAAATACTTTATTCGGAAAGTGGATTATACACGATTCAATCACATATCCGGCCTCAGTATCAAGATCAAGACCCTATATTTCCCCTACACATTTAATGAACAGTGCACGCCACCGATCCTATCCGCGCGGATGACTCTGCATTTTCAGAGGGCTATAAATTGAGCCCTCCAGTCACAAAAATGAAGAGGAACAAGAACACAATTCACAGCATTTGGCGAAAATACTTGAGAAAACAGTGAGAATTTTATAAGAATTGTCACCTTTTTTCTCTTGAATCTTCCCAACTTTCACTCACTCAAATCAAACCTAAACACTCTTGCATCCAAGCCTTCAAACACAAAACACAAAGAAGATAGGTATAACCTCCCTCTTCTTACCCTAAATCTCTCATCCATGCATGCATTTTCAAGCTACAAAATGTAGTTCATTCATCTTCTTGTCTTAGATCCAAGAAGATCACCATGGAAGTTCATCTCCATGGATGATCTTCTACAAGGATCAACATTTTGTTCAAAGTGTTCTTACTTTCTTGCAAAGAAAACACATTTTCAAAACCCTAAAAACCATCAAGCACCAAATCTTGATTTCAAAGGATAAAATTCCCCTTCCCAAGCAAATGAAGTGCTTAGTCCTAATGTACCCCAAGGATGGTTTGGTATAGTTGATTCACCACTAAAATGTCAAGTGATCACTAACCAAAACCTAGGGAAATGGGGACAAGCATGGATGCAAAAACCCCCCTTTAAAATCATGTTTTCTTTCTTGAGAAGTTGCTGTCCAGTAGCAATTTTCCAAGACCCCAGTCCATTGTCTCAATTTTTGGACACAGATAAACTTGGAATTTGGTGTTGACTACAAAACACTTTTTGTAGCCAACATCTAGAGCTTTCCAGAAATATTTTTACTTTATTTTTTGGGTGAGTAAAACTCCTCTTTTCAAATTTTCTTTTAGAGGCCAGTTTATCAGCCTCTGGAAATCCAGATTGCATATCTGAGATTTCCAGAAGGTTTTGACCCCTCAAATCTTCTCCAAAATGGAAAATTCCTTCGTACAAATCTTATTTAAGGTGTCTGGAACAACTTTAATTCTCTGAGTTTATCCAGATTATGAAGTTTTAAGGCCCTTGAATCCATTTCAAAATCAAAGGTCTACTGCCTTTTTCATTCTGGCAGAAGTGACTCTCAACTTCAAAAGGTCTTTTGAGTACCAAATCTCAATCCAAAAATCTTTCAAAAAATCATGGGATCAGTTTAAAGTCTTAAAAAGACATCCCAATTTTTACTTTTCTGAGTTTCAAATTATTTTGGCCAACACACACACTCACACACACACACAAATGATTTTCAGCTTGGAAGACTCGTTTTACGAGGCATTCCGGGTGCACACTAACGTCCTTCCCGGCGTGTAACATGACCTCCGAACCCAAATCTTTAATCACGGGCATTTTTCAAAGTTTTGGCCCTTAAAACAAAAATGGCGTGGCGACTTCGTTCTTTTTCCGGGTTTTATTTGATTTTTTCAAAGAAACGCAAAAATCGAATTTTTTCCCGCGAGAAATTTTAGGTGGGCACATCATCACAGTGGCGACTCCGCTGGGGATAAATAAGTTTTTTTTCTAAAAAAAAATGATATTTGGTATATTGGTGGAAACCATTAAACTTCCCGTTATCGCCTCCTAACACGAGTCGGGGATAAATTGTGGTTTAACAATCCCACGTACCAGTATCACCGTTTTAAAAAAAAAAGAAAAAAAGCTTTTGAGGGTCAAGCTTCCGTCCCGGCTTTGAAAATCATTTGTTGTGTGTGTTGATTTTTGCACGTTTTCGTGTTGTTTTGGCCGCCTCGGAAAAAGTCAAAATGTTGACTGTCGGAATCATGTCCCTAACTGTCGGAATTCTTGTGCTTATGTGTTCATTAACTTTCAAAAAAAAAAATTCAAAAAAAAAAAGAGAAGAAAATTTTCAAAAAAAAAAAATCATGCATCATATTTTTAAGACACATAAAAAAATTTCTATTTTACTCAGAAAAAGAAAATAGACTGCTTGCACACTACGCGCACGTGACCGTACACTGCACACTACGTCTAGGGATGGCAACGGGGCGGATACGGGGCGGGTTTGACCAAAACCGTACCCGCCCCTCAAAGAACCTCCCTATTACCGAACCCGCCCCGCCCCGCCAACTGGAGAACCCGCATCCGCCCCGCCCCGCCCCGTACCACATGTCTAAAATCAATTTTTTTTGGGCTTTAGCTAGCCCGGCCATTTGAACAGCGACCCACATGGTCCAAAATTATTTTTTTGGGCTTTAGCCCAGCCATTCAACGGCCCAACATGTACCATAATTAAAATGGGTGAGGAGTATTATAGTAATTACATATATATAATAGTATGCGGGGCGGGGCGGGGCCTCGCGGGTTGAGGGGTGAAACCGAACCCGCCCCGTGACCCGTCGGGTTTTCAAAAAATGCTACCAAACCCGCCCCGCTACGGTGCGGATCGTCCCGGATACGGATCGGGTTCAGACAAATTGCCATCCCTAACTACGTCCCTAACCCGGGGAAATCCTTGTCGCGGCCCGTTTGGTCTTATTACGCCTCTCGGTGCAAGCACAGGACTACCCAAACATCCCATGGAGCCTCGTGTCGACCATGCACTTGTCCGTGACACACTTTGTCCGAGACCCGGTTGGTTTTTAGTTTGGTCTGTGTCATGCCCTGTCTGTGTATAGACCTTTCCTTTCAAGCCTTTGTCGGCATACCGACTCAATATCTTTCAGGGACCCTAATCAGTCGAAGTTCTGCCGGTTTTCCGCCGCAGACTTTGACCAAGATATTGACCGGCGCCTTGACTTCGGCTCTGACTGGCACAAATTATACACTGACTCCCAGCATGACACTGAGTCATCAAGGATTAATGATTATTCCATGCCCAATTACGGCCTAATTGACGACAAGTCAAGATCAATCGCGGACGTTCATCAGTCCAAATCATGCCGACTTTTCGTCGAGCCCTCGGACATGATCTTGACTTTGACGTCAGCTTTGTCCGTAATTTGCATCGAATGCTCGTTAAGACTCGATTACCCGCCAGACTTTTAGGATCGTTTTTTTTTCGGTCGGTGGGACCCGCTTGCTCTATAGGACCCTCGCCCGGGGCTGTCCACCATGGGAGGTCGAAATATAGGTGGAATACGAGGGGCTTGTAGACGTAGTGACGGGGCCCACTGATCCAGGATCCAGAGTAGTTTGCGAAAAAGAAGAGCAATCTTTTCCAACCGATTAGGTTAATAAAACATGTTTTAAGTAAACGTGAACAAATAACTGCATGTTGCATGAGCCCAAAGCCCAAACACCTACCCTCCTTCAATTCCCAGACATCTGAACCTTCGTGCCTTTTCCCCCGCAGCTCCTCACAAAGGTTGGTTCCGGACACCGGGTCACCGTTTGATTAGTTGGGAAGAGTCAAGCGCGTCATCAGCTTCACCATTTGTTCCGACTCCGGGTTTCAGAATGTCTGCGCCAGCCGGTAATGATGGGGATAACGTCACTCCGCCTCCCGGGACCCCTCAGACAGAACAGCAGTGGAATCAGTTAGCAGAACAGATGAGGTTACGACAGGAAGCACAGCTAAACAGTCTTATGGAGGCTATTAAGAGCCATGGTCTGGCCGCCAGCCTCAATCCCGATGACACCTTCACCGTGGAAGAAGACGAGGATGCCAATCCCACTCTCAGTCGCCCTGACTATTCCAGGATGCCACCACCCAACTCCTATGGTGCCACTACCAGAACCCATGCTCCTCGGTCTTCGGGTCAGCCAGCTCCCCAACCACAGACCACTGGATCCATGCAGCCCGACGGCACAAATCAGTTCACCATCCCTCAGTGGGGACAAAGTCAGTACGGAATGTCTTCTCATGGTTGGGGTTATCTCGGAATTCCCCAACAAATTGGAGTGCCACCTCAGTTCGGAACCGATCAATCCGGACCTTCATAGCAACAGCCACAGTTTGGAATGCCGCCACAACTTGGTTCTGGGCCACAGTCAGGAGCCCCTCCTCGTAATAGTACTAGTTCACCGCTCCTCACACAAATCCGTTCCTCACTCGGACTTCTATGGGTTACCAAGCCTCCATCCCGGTGTCATCTGAATCACCAGACCGCAGTACCCCAGGGTTATACACCCTCGCCTCAGCCGGCCATGCAATTCAACAGTCAGGGGCAGCAGCCCGCACCCAAGCCTACTTACGGGCCCCACTCTGGAAATCCGGGTTATCCGGCTACATCGGGCCGCCTCCACCTACTTTGCCGCTGAAAATCAACACGAGCCGCAAGGTTCTATCCCTTCGCCCGTGCTCCTACTCATGCTCCCCGGCACTTGGGCCAAGGACAGGTCTTCACCTACGTCCCCGGATCGGTCGTTCCTCTACCCGATCCGCCGCCAGTGGTAGCTCCTCTCTCTAGCTCAGCCACTAGCTTGAATGCCCTGGCTCCGTCACAAGACCCTCATCTGGCCTGGTTCATGGAACAACACAAGGAGATGAAAGCACAGATCGCCGAATTAACCGCTAAGAAGTCTGCCTTCCGGCCTACAGACCCGGACTCCATTGTTCCTCTGCCCCACAAATTCGTGATGCCTAATCTGGATCTCTTTGATGGTACCGCATGCCCGAAAACCCATTTGGACACATATACCTTGGCGATGAAGGCCAAAGGATGCACCAATCGCCAGCTTGGCTGATTATTTCGATCTATCTTTGAAGTCCAAGGCCTTAAAGTGGTTCTTCCGTTTGAAACCCGAAGCCGTGGCTACATGGGACCAGATTACCAATGCCTTCACGAGAGAAATATAAGGCCAACTTGGAATGGGAAACAAATAGGGTTGACCTACAAACAACAAAATGCAGCATCCCGATGAGAATGTTGGGGACTTCTACAAGCGGTGGAATCTGAAACTCAGTGAAATGGCAATCCCTCCTTCTGAAGAGGAACAACTGGACATCTTCCAGTCATGCTTGAAACCACATCTGAGAGCCTCCCTCAGTCACTTCCCATACTCAGACTTACGGGCCATGGTTAACTCTGCAGCTAAGTTTGAAAAGGCCTACAATCAGCAACCGGCTGCTGCACCTGCCTACAGATATCGGGCTCCTCCTGCAAACACTGCCCCTGCTCCTGCCAAAGGCAAAGAAATGATTAACTATGCGGGACAGGAATGTAATAACACAACTCCTTTTGCTCCCAGAAAACCAGCCGAGCCCAGACCACGGGTCATGAACCTCGAAAACTTTGGAATGCCTCTGAATGACATCTTTAGGGGACTGGTGAAGGAAGGCTTGCTGCGGCCTTTGGAGAATTTCCAACCCAGGAATCCGAATGCTCCCGTGGATACTACAAAGTATTGTGCTTTTCATCAAGCTCACGGACATCTGACTGACAACTGCTTTACTCTGAAAAAGGCAATCCAGGGGCTAATAGAGCAAGGAAAATTGGAAGGCCCCGAGGGACCTAATACAGTCAAAAATCCTCTGCCAAGGAACCATAATCAGGTGAATATGATTGAATGCGGAGAATCTTCGCATGCCCAGGAAGATGCTGATGAAAGTCCCCAAATACCCGTGGCCAACCTCGTCGAGGATCCTGAATTCGGATTCCCCCTCAGCCTTGAGGATATCGAACGAATCAACCCATCTTGGTCTCATGTCAGAGACTCCTTGCAAAAATACGAGGCCCGCTATTTCTCGGATGAAGGGAAAGCCGATATTGGAGAACTGGGGCTGTTCCGGTCAAAACATGAGAGAACCATTTACACAAGATGGTTGGAACAATCAAGAAAAATCGAACAAGAAAGCTTCAGACGGGCACGTGCGGGGCTTATCGACAAAAGAAGCCGAAGAGCATCTCGGAGCTAGTACACTTCGCAAGTTGGCTTGGGAGAGTCGAATATGATCCCCAGAACAAAGAATCGGAAGAGGAGGACTCCTTCTACATTCTACAGTGTCAAATACGTGCCACCCCTCTCACTCTTCCCCCACAGTTTTTGGGAGGAGAAGCCGAATCGCAATTACCACTTCCGGAATGGGAGCATATGACAATTTCGCGGCCGCACGCACCCATATTCCCTAACGGGTTCGATCGGCATTCCCTCTCTGCGAAATCCCGGTAGTATGGGAAGATGATTCCGATGGCAAACGACGATGATGATGACGAGAGCGAAGAGTCAAGCTGAGGCCCCGGATCCGGAAATAACTGGAACAATCATGCCGGAAATAGGCACAATGGCCGGTTGTCGGCAAGTGACGATGAAGAACCACCGGAAAACATAAGTCAAATACCACGGGGATGGTCCCCCAGAACCTGCACCTCGTAAGATGCACATGCGGTCGGTGTCCGGATACTTCAGAGGATGAGGGACAAAGAAAGCCCGCGCCCGGATCCGTACATATCCGAAATCCTAGAACACAACGTTCCTTATAAGAACCTGATCGGTGAATGGAAAGGGTTTATTGAAGCACTGGTCGAAAATGGAGGGTTTTCGGCCGGAAGATGAAGAATTCGTAAGCGTCATCGGATCTTTTTCTTCTTTCCCGAGAACGGATGGCATAACAACCGTAAGGGTCACAACCGGGCCGCTTGAGCGCAGCGAGTGCTTGCAATCACTGAAAAGGGTTATTGACCTGAACGTCTCCCCAGTGGCCTTCATACCTATGAATCCACATGACGCCTTCCTAATTGCTCCAGTGCCCGACAATGGACCCCGGGTGCTCCTTATTTGGACACAGATCTATCGAGCTGCTACATCAAACTCCGAGGGGGAACGTTGCCTATCCTTCACTTGTGGCTGCCCTACTTGCAAGATCGAAAGAAAAAGGATGTATGATGAAATGGAGGCTGATAGCCATAACTCTGTGGGCCATCCAGGGGATGAGATCGAAAAGCCCCCGAGCCCCGACAATAGCGACTCTTGTTGCATGATAACTATGAGCAAGACAGGCTATGAGAGCGAATCGGGGGATGCCCTAGCTCTGTGGGCCATACAGGGGGCAACAACACAACCCCAGACTCAAAAGCCTGTGACTTGGGAAGCAGTTATAAGGGCCGCCCAGGAAGGTGTTGGTGTAATGCCCTAGGCTTTAGTTATGTTTAACTGAAAACCGTTATGTATCATCTTTATCGTTTATGTTTATTATTTGATTATTATATAGTTTGCATATTTATTGTAATAATCTCCGTCCCTAATTATTAAGAGAATAATTAGTATAATTGTCAATGGATAATCATATGATGATTATATGCATAGAGATGCACATTGAAATTATGGGTACTTGTTAGAGAACAAGTGACTGGACTTGACCCGTATGAGATTTATGTCATGGTCAAATGTCATAAGTAAATCTCATAAGGTTACTTCATTTAGTCCCTAGACCTGAGATTATCATGACCTTACATATGATGAAAAGTTATGTTTGATTTTAGTCAAACGGTATCTTAACACGATATCTATAAAGGCTATCTTTGGCATGATCGGATTCATGATGGGAAGGATGATAAGTCAAGATGGAATTTGTCCCTCAAAAGAGAGATGTTTTGCTTGGGCCCCTCGATGAGTGATAATGATGAAAGCGTGTGGCCACACCCCAATATGATTGGACTATCATTATACTCAAGATCGAGAAAGCATTGAACAAATACAAGTTGACGTGGACCATGACTTGTGTTCAATATAACATCGTGAGACAAAGGGAAAAATGGAAGTGTACCATTGGAAACGTGAACTCTTACGTTGTGTTATTTGGGTAGACATAATGGCTTGCTAGAGTCCGCTTATGTCTTATGAGGGTCGATATGATCGGACTCATTGCCAACATAATACAATCCTATTGGGTCACACACAAATAGAATGAGTTGGTTGAACCAAGGGAAGAATGATTGAGAGTTTCTGTATTTGGCAACTTATGTCACGCGACATAACTAGCCACTGGCTACTTATGTCACGCGACATAACTAGCCACAGACGCGTTTTTGACAGCCTGTTCTCCTAATTCGATTAGGAAACATATTTACACTAAAGTAGTATAAATATGTGAGGTCTGTCAACCCTAAGGTCTGGCCGAAATTTTCAAGGGAAAATCATAACAAAATACTCTCAATATTCTTCCATAAGTTTTAGGAATCTAGCAATTCCCAACCCGAGAATTGTTCTCGACATTCATATTTGTGTGGATTACCAAAAGAGGGTCTTAATTTGTTCAAACAAATTAAAGGCCTAGAGTTCAAATCTGAAGATCCAAAGGAGTTGAAGATTCGAAGATTTGAAGATCAAAAGTTTGTGATTACGAATCACATAATTATCCGTTCGATAGCTCAAGACCGGAAAGCAATTTAGGTTGGTAAATTCTATCTCATAGCAATTCAATTTAATCGTATAGAACGGATCTTAGGGCTTGGGTTTTGTGTTAATTTTATGCTTAATTCCGCTGCGCATGGATCCATAAAACCCATCAAAGTGGTATCGAGCCCCGTTCGTATGGTTAAGTTTGAATTAACATGCTAGAATGATTATATAAATTGTTTATATGTTCGTTGCATGTTTTTGTATGCGATAGAATTTTGATTGTTTATGTGAAACAATGTGAAAATCGTTTTCGAATTATGTTGAATTAAATCTGTAAAAGGGTTGTTTTATATGATTTAATTGCATGTAATCTGAATTGATTGAAATCTGAAATCTGCGACCGGCTACCTATGTCGTGCGACATAGTAGGCCACGAGGAAATACAGTAATCGGCCGGCTATGTCACGCGACATAATAAGCCAAATCAAGCGTAATCGAATCAGTTTGTTTAATTTTTCTGCTATTCTGTGATTGTGTTTACAATCTGAGATGTTTTATGTCTTAATCTGGATGCTATAAATTTTTGGAAATAAAATTTATAGGGCTATGCTAGATTAATTCATTGTTTATGATGCATGCTTAATTAATTTAAATGTGTTTTTATTAATTTTTGCGATGCATGAATTATTTGTTCTTAAGTGTTAAGAATTTTATTAGATGTTTAGTTGAAACATTGAATTGTGATTTCCTAAAATGTTTAGTTGAAACATTGCATTATAGTTTCCTAATATGTTTAGATTTAGGCATTGTAAATTTTGGATTTTATGATTGTTTATGGAAACAAGTCATAATTACGCGAAATTTTAAAAGGAAACTAATTGTTTATAAAAGGTAGTGATTATGTTGCCAAATCAGAGCTGATTTCTAATTGTGCATGACTAGGAGAGTTATGTCTAAGAAAGAGTTGGTACTTAAGCAGTCCTTGTGGCTCACCTATCTTCCTGGGAACTTACCTGATGCATGATTATGACTATCTTTCCTGATATGCTTATAATCTACCTTAAAGAACCTTCATTTAACTTTTAAGTTCTTTATGCCAATCCATGATTTAAACACTTGAGACCACTCGGATAGTTTTGGGTGGGCTTGCCATAGCAAGGTGCTTTGATTCTATTCCGTTTGCGAGCAAGATGAGGAAATGGTGGTTCCTATACGTTTAAAGTGGATGAACTTAATTGGGTTATCAAAATGGTTTTGGACCCAAGGCATAAGATGAGATTAAAATATGCTTAGACATATGATGTCTTAAATAAATCTCATAAGAGTCATATACGATATGATTGATGTTTTCTACCTAATTAGTTTAATCTTGAGCGGTGCGCCATAGCGTACTTGAGATTAAATTAAAGTTGGATCTTAGCCCTAAGAGTCATATACGATATGATTGATGTTTTCTACCTAATTAGTTTAATCTTGAGCGGTGCGCCATAGCGTACTTGAGATTAAATTAAAGTTGGATCTTAGCCCATTAAATGCATATTATGCTTATTAGCATTAGAAGGTGTATGATTTAGTGGGAGTATTTGTAAAATACATTATTTGCTCTTAAATGATAAATGTGTTGATATTGATATGTGTTCATATAATTTGTATATTTTGTTGTAGAAGTAGCATTACATAATGATAATTGCGATTCGTCCTTATGAAGGACAAAGTTCGAAAGGAACAATACATAATGTGTACGTTCATTACGAATCCGTTCCTATTGAACCTATTGCAAATGTTGCAAAGGGCAAATAAGGAAGCAACATTAGAAACATAGTGATGATTCTGACAATATTGCTTGCCTTATATTTGTCACCATGTTCAAAGGCTCTTATGAAGAACCTTGTGCACATGATAAATACTTTTGTTCTAGCACACCGCAAAAAGGGAAATGTTCCAAGTGCAAGCTAGGCAAAAGATGTATGTTGTGGTGAAAGCTCTTAATTCATGAGATGAAAGAAGGAGCAATCCGCAAATTGTGTTAATGGTTGACACAATAAAAGGGTTCATAAAGGAAGGAAAAGAAGGTAAAGCAAAAGTTTCTAAACCTAGGACAAATGTTGTCATAGCCGAAGAGGCTAAACCCAAAGTGTCTCAAAAGGATGCATTTTGCTTTCATTGCAATAAGATTGTCATTGGAAACAAAGTTGCAAGGATTATTAAGAAGGCCTAAAAGGTGAAGAAGGGCAATATGATTGCTACTACTTCAAGTATCTATATGATAGATATTTTCCTTTCGACTTCTTGTTCTTGGGTATATGATACCGGATTGGATCCCACATTTGTCTAAACGTGCAAGGAGCAAAGAATAGAAAGCTACTCAAATAAGGTAAATTAAACCTAAGCATGGGAATGGAGCAAGAGTTGCAACATTAGCCATAAGGGACTTATGAAGTTACTTTGCCTTGTGAAGTAGTACTTGTTTTGAACAAGTATGACTACGTTCCGGATTTGAGTAGGAGTATTATTTCCGTTTCTTAAATGGATGATGAAGGATATAATTTTCTTATTTTCAATAAGAAGTTTTATATTTATTTAATAATATGCCTTATTGTAATGCATATGTCATTAAATGGTCTTCATATCCTTGATGATGAGAAACAAAATAATATTGAAGATATCTATGATATAAATGGGAAATCTAAACCGAACAATATGAACAAAGCGTTTATATGGCATTGCCGGCTTGGTCAAATAAATAAGAAACATATATCTAAACTCCATTAACATGGACTTTTAGACTCATATGACCATGAATCATTTGAGGAATGTGGATCTTATTTATTGAGATTATCGACCAAACCACCCTACACTAAAGTAGTGGGAGGGCTAGTGACTTATTGGTCATTATACATGAGATGTATGTGGACCATTAAGAAGCATTGCTAGGGGAAGATTTCGATATTTCATCACATTTCGCTAAAGACTTATCTAGATATGACTATGTCTATCTGATGAAGTCCAAAGGTGAATCGTTTGAGATATTTCGAACATTTCAAGATGAAGTGCAAAACAAACTTGGCAAAACTATTAAGTACTTCGATTAGATCGAGGTGGTGAATATTTGAGCCAAGAGTTTGACAATCATCTCAAAACTATGAAATCGTTTCAGAGATGACTCCACCTGAAACACCACATTGTATGGTGTGTCTGAAAGGAGGAATTGAACCTTGTAGGACATGGTTCGTTCGATGATGTGTCAATCAGACTTTCCTATTTCCTATTTCCTTTTGAGGATATGCATTAGAAATGATGCGGTTACACTGAATTGAGTCCTTACTAAATCGGTTCCTAAGGCCCCACATCAGATGTGGCATGGAAGAAAAACTTAGTTTGTCTTTCATGAAGATTTGGGGTTGCGAATCTTATGTAAAGAGACTTGTATCTTATAAGTTAGCACCAAATCTGACAAGGTTATTTTCGGATATTGATTTTACAATCACAAAGAGAACAAAATGTTTGTTGCTCTACACGATTTGTTTCTTGAGAAATAGTTTCTCAATAAAGAATCTAGTGGGAGTAAAATTAATCTTGAAAGAAGTTCAAGAACCCGAAAATAATATGGAACCAAGAGTAGAGACAGAATCAAGTTCACAAAGGAGTTGTGAAACCGGTTCAAGATGAACAAGTCCATCGTAGATTGGATAGGTTACGATCCGAACTCAAGAAATAGTGATTTCTCGTTGCGGAAAGTGATGAAGTGGAAGTCATTGAGAATGATGATCCTACTTGCTATCAAGAAGCGATGTCCTATCCTAATTTGGATAAATGGTTAGGAACCATGGAATCCAAATTACAATCCATGTTTAACAATCAAGTTTGGAACTTGATTGGGCTACCTAAAAGTGTAAAAACTAAAGGGTGCAAGTAGGTCTTCAAAGACCGACATGGATGTGAAGGTGTATACTTTCATGACTAAGGATTGTAGCAAAGGGATTTAGGTTAATTCATAGTATGGACTATGTTGAAACCTTTTTCGCCAGTTACAATGTCGAAGTCTGTTAGAATTTCAATTGCCATTATCGCATATTGTGACTATGTGATATGACGAATGGATGTCAAACGAATTTCTTTAAATGGAAAGATTATTAAGGATGTGTAGAGTACACAACCAGAATAGTTTGTCGATCCAAGAAACTCTAATAGAGTATGCATGTTGCAAAGATCCATGAGATGGGTTGAAGCAAGCTTAAAGGAATTGGAATCTTCGTTTTGATGAATTGGTCAAAGAGTTTGACTTTATCAAGTACGAAGATGAACCTTGTGTATACATGAAATTCAGTGGGAGCATGGTATTATTTCTATTGTTTATTACAATGATATCTTACTCATTGAAAAACAAGTTCCGACACTTAAGACTATTAAGTCTTGGTCAAGGAAAGGTTTCTCAATGAAAGATATGGGTGAAGCCGCTTACATCCTTGGCATCAAGATCTATAGAGATAGATCTAGAAGGATAAATTTGTTTGAGTCAAAGTGTTCACATTGACAAGGTTCTTAGAAGAGTCTAAGAAGAGTAGCTTGTCAATGGATCATGGTATTTCTCTTAGCAATACTCATTGTCTTATGACAACTGATGAGCAAAAGGAAAATGAATGAAGTTCCATATGCTTCGGCATTTGGATCTGTCATGTATGCCATGATTTATACTAGACCCGACGTCTCATATGCTCTAAGCATGATGAGTCGATACCAATCTGATCCTGATATAAACCATTGGATGGGAGTCAAGATGATCCTTAAGTACTTAAAAAGAACTAAGGATATGTTCTTGGTATTTGAAAGATTGGAAGTTAATCTTGTTGTAAGGGTTACATAGGTGCTAGCTTCCAAACTAACAAAGTTAATTTAAAATCGCAATTAGAATTTGTGTTTATGCTTATTAGAGGTGCAATTTTGTTGGAAGAGTTCCAAGCAGAAATTGTAGCCTATTCTACTACAAAGGCCGAATTTTAGCAACATATGATTGTTGGGCCCTACATTTTTCGGTCAACATGTTTACAACTTACACTTAACAACTTGGTACTAACAACTTGAATTATTCCATTTACCACTTGGTTTCCTACAGGTTGGGACCAGTAACGCTATTCCTATTTTATAGGGATCGTGCCAAAGAAAGCAAAGACCAGGTCAACCACGTTTCTTCAGCAAGCAAATCACTATCTCCTCCTCAAACGAACGAGTGCGGATATATCTCCAAGGATCAACCCTAATTCCGAGTTTATAGGCCCATAATCCTCTTTTTGTTAATTAGTTTTATTTTTGAGGTATAAAAGGGGGAACACACACTGTATTTTCACACACGTTCCTCACTAGCTTAAGCTCCCTTTTTCATACGCTCTTAGCATTGTAATCTCAAGAGCATTCTTAGTAAACTTTCGGTCAAGGCAGGAGCCATATCCTCCCGGGGTTTTGTGCTTGGGAGAACAAGTTGTTCAAGGGCTTTCCCTAGTCAACAAACATCTTGTGTCCATTTCTATTCAACTTGATAGTCATTGTACCTAGATTCATATCACTTTAGTCACTTTTCCCATCACAAAAATATAATTGTTGAAATTTGACCAAAACAATTTGGCGCCGTCTGTGGGAAACTTTGATTATTCAAGCAGAAATGGTTAATCCATCTTCCAGCAGTCAGAGTCGGCTGCTTCCTGTTTCCAATGCCCAAGGCAACCCTCCTCCAAGTGCGGAAGCTGTCAATCTGGAGATAATGTCCAACATGGCGGACATGATGAAGAAAATAGGCGATCGGTTGGATGATCAGGAGCGTACGAATACCATGATATTCAATGCCATTGATAGTCTGCGTAAAGGGAAGCAAGCGGAGACTCAAGTATCCACTCCGTTTTCACCTTTACTTCCTAGATCTTTGTTTGGTGCGAGTACGGGACCGAGCCATGTTGGAGATATCCCGATGTCCAACACCTTGCCAGCGGAAAGCACGATTGTGACATCTATTCCAATTGAGCAACCAAGATTCGGCCTATCAGCTAGCCAATCCGCGCTATCATCTTGCTACACTTATGCTACACCCTCAGTGGGGCAAACAGAAGTTTCTTTAATGCTTTCGATACTTTCGCACCTCAAGTTAATAATGCTCCTCTTTTCGCGAGAAAACCAACTTGTTAAGGAAATGCAAACCATTAAGGAGTTGCTCCGAAGCGTGCCTGAGTCAACTGCCGTATCACCAAGTCTCTCCAACTTGCTACAACGAGTCTCGTTTTGTGCCAGCAATAGCCGGTGTGGAGATCTCGAAGAAATTCTCGGTCCCCATATGAAGAAGTATGATGGGAGTACCGATCCATAGAGCACGTGTTCTTTGTATCGAGAGTCAAATGGATATCATAAGTATCCCTCCTATGTTTAAAGAAGCATGTTTTTGCAGGGGCTTTGGCTCAACCTTGTCGGGACCGGCCTTAAAATGGCTAACAGGCTTCCTCTAAACTCTATTTCATCTTATGCTCAACTTGTCAATATGTTCATTAATCGGTTTTCATGCAACGGGGCATTTGACAAGTTGACTAGTGATCTTTATAGAATTGTGCAATGGCCTAACGAAAGTCTTAAAGAGTATTTGCACAGTTCAATAAGGAGGCGTGACTATACCCAACTTGGACGTGTCCACAAAGAACGGAGGCATTCCGCATAGGCTTGAAGAAGAGCTCATTGTTTTACAAACGAGTTGGTGATGACCCCCGCGAAACAACTTGAAGAAATCGTAACCGGGGCCTTGCCTTACATCCGATTGGAGGAAGATAGCTTGGCAATGGGGAAATCAACTGGGAGGACTCCTACTCCTCTATTTGAACCCTCTGACAGACGATCGGACTCCCATCACCCTAAGTCCAACAGGGGCAAACCCCCTGTTAAAACTGAACCTTCTAGAATTCATGTTGTAGATGATGATCAGGAAGGTGATGATAATGATTATCCACAAATTTCTGAATATTGCTTTTCGTGGACATTGCAGGAATCTTGTGCGCCATGGGAAATCTTGGAGATAAAGCAAGATGGCCCAAGAAGAATGACCAGTCAACAACTTGGAAGGACAAGTCCAAGTGGTGCGCGTTTCATGAAGATTTTGGGCACACCACCGAGAACTGTTTCGCCTTGAGGAAGGAGATTGCTCATTTATTGTCCAAGGGTCTTCTCAAGGATTTGTTGGGCAAGAAGAGGGTCAGGAGTGAATCTAGAGAACCCGGTTCGTAGGAGCAATCTAGGCCCGAGAAAGTTGCACTCCTCCGCCACCAAGGTAGTGAATGTTATCTCAAAGTGGGTCTCATATTTGTGGCACAACTTACTCGCCGCCAAGCGTCATGCCAAAAGCTCTAAGGAAGATCAATCAGAATTGCCTTCAAGGCGTCGTGACTTCACCGATGGTCATGTTATTTCCTTTGAAGATGAAGATAAGGACAACACGTTGGACCCTCATCATGATGGTCTAGTTGTTCAGTGCATTGCTAATTGTGTGGTCAAGCGGATTCGATCGATGGTGGCAGCTCGGTCAACATCATCTTCACCCATGCTCTTGAAGATATGGGCATCCCTCTGTCCGAAGTAGTGAAGAATTCATCCGTACTGGTAGGGTTCAGTGGTAAGGTGAAGCAAACGGTCGAAGAGATCAAGTTGCCCATCTACCTAGAAGGTATGAATTCCATGGAGAGGTTTTGTGTGATTGAATGTTCTTCCTCGTACAATGTCATATTGGGAAGGCCTTGGATCCACAACATGAAGGCCGTGCCATCGACTTACCATCAATGCGTCAAGTTTCCAACACCTTGGGGTGTTGCCAAGTTGAAGGGAAACCAGCAAGTCTCTAAGGAATGTTACAAGATCAACATGAAAGCAAGCTCGACCCCTCGACAAGCATAGCAATTAAAGAAAAAGGCCCAGGACATTCTTGAAGCGGTGGAGCACGATACAAAAAGTGTTCCCGTTGATGCATCAAATCCCGAGGCCCAAGTGCAAGTTGGGATAGACCTACCGTCCAAATCGAAGAGGAGTTGATCGAGTTCCCGAAAAGCCGTAGATGCCGTTTCGCTTGGAAACATGAGGACATGACAGGGATAAGCAAGGATATTATTACTCACAAGTTGAACATCGATCCGACCATCCGTCCCGTCCGTCAAAAAGAAGGAAGTTCGCCCAGAGCGGAACCGCATCATAAAGGATGAAGTTGAGAGGCTTCTAAAGTCCAAGATGATCGTAGAAGTTCGGTACCCAAGGTGGTTGGCTAACGTTGTAGTGGTGGAGAAGAAGAATGGCAAGTGGCGAGTATGCGTGGACTTCACCGACTTGAACAAGGCCTCGCCCAAAGGATCCATTCCCTCTCCCTCATATTGATTCTCTAGTTGATGAGACACCGGCCACGACATCTTGACATTCATGGATGCATCTTCCGGTATCAACAAATTCAAATGGAGCCTTCGCACCAAGAAGATACAAAGCACTCATGACTCCGTAAGGTATATATGTTATATTTCTATGCCCTTTGGTCTTAAAAATGCAGGGCAACCTATCAAAGGTTAGTGAACAAAATGTTCAAAGACCAACTTGGCAAGACGATGGAGGTCTACATAGACGACATGGTGGTCAAATCCAAACACATTGAGGATCATGTGGAGCACCTTGCTGAGGCATTCAACATCTTGAAGGCCTTCAACATGAAGCTTCAATCCGGCGAAGTGCAACTTCGGTGTTAGAAAGCAGCAAATTCTTGGGATATATGGTAACCAAGAGGGGAATCGAAGCAAGTCCCGAACAAATCAAAGCCATTCTCAACTTGGAATCCCCTAAAAACATCAAGGACGTACAAAGGTTAACAGTAGAGTAGCAGCTTTGAATAGATTTATATCCAAATCATCTCGATAAGTGCGGGTTATTCTACGAAGTGTTAAGAAAAAACAAACTTTTTCAATGGATCGACCAACACGAGGCCGCCTTCAAACAACTTAAAGAATACTTGATGACGTCACCCCTACTCGCCAAACCCCAACATGGTGAGCATCTTTATTTATACTTAGCCGTATCTCGAAAATGCCGTTAGTGCAGATTGGTGAAAGAAACCTGTGGTGAACAAAGATCCCGTTTACTATGTAAGCAAGTCTTTATTGGATGCCGAAACAAGGTACTCTCATCTTGAAAAATTAATATTAGCCTTAACTACCGCCGCCACCAAATTACGTCATTATTTTGAAACACATTCCCTAACCGTTAGAACTAATTATCCTATAAGAAATGTGTTGAGAACGCCAGAGATGCTCGGGCAAAGTTGGCCAAGTGGTCGACCAAGTTGAGCACGTATGACATTTCGTATGAGCCAAGAACAGACATCAAATCGCAGCCCTAGCCAATTTCGTAGCCGACTTCACCCAAGTTTGCACTGAAGTAGAACTCGGAAGTGCAACAACTTGAAGGTAAAACTGTTCCTAGATTTTGGACATTGTATACCGATGGAGCTTCAAATTCCAAAGGGATTGGGTTGGGAATAGTCCTAAAGTCCCCTCAAGGTGATATCATACCTCAAGCTGTATCTTGTGAATTCAGTGCAACGAATAATGAAGCTGAGTATGAAGCCCTAATCATGGGTTTAATTACAAACTTTGAGTTTGAATATTACACATTTAAATGTATTTGTTGATTCTCAATTGCTAGCTAACCACTTTAATGGCAGTTATATGGCGAAGCATTCCAAGATGACTTTGTACCTCCAACATGTAAAGGCTTTAGCTTCGAAATTTCTATCATTCTCTTTGGAACAGGTCCCCAGAGAAGAAAATACAGAAGCAGACGCCTTGGCTAACTTGGGTTCAACTTGCAAATCAATGTCGCATTCCAGTATACCCATTATTTATGTTAAGTACCCGGCAATAGACCAAGTTGAGGAAATTCAAGTGGTTACACCATCTACTGGGGCACAAGATGTTAAACCTTCTTGGACCCAACCTGTAATTGAGTTTCTTCAACTTGGAACTATTCCACCCGATGTTAAGAATGTTAGATCTTTTAAGATTCGTATTTCGACTTTCGTTTTGATAGATAATGAGCTGTTTAAGAAGTCTTTTGCAGGACACTACTTGAGATGTGTCGATAACGATAAAGTTGAAGTGGTGCTTAAAGAAATCCATGAAGGAATATGTGGGAACCATTCCGGAGGAAAGGCATTAGCCTCCAAGGCCCTCAAGACGGGATACTATTGGCCAACCATGCGTCGAGATGCCATGAGCTACGTACGTAAGTGTGATGCCTCGCCAAAGACATAGCAACATCTTGCATCAACCTGCCGAACCTCTACATCCTATAGTCTCATCTTGGCCTTTCATGCAGTGGGGCATGGATATTGTAGGCAAGTTGCCCAAAGCTCCAGGAGGCAAAGTATTCATGTTGGCTCTAACCGATTATTTCTCGAAATGGATCGAGGCGTGCTTATGTACAAGTAAGAGATAAAGAGGTAATTTCATTTCTAAAGAAAAATATCATTAGCAGGTTTGGTGTACCATCAGAGATTGTATGTGACAACGGGTCACAGTTCATAAGTAAAAAGACCAGGGATTTTTGTGCTCGCTGGGGCATCAAGTTAATCATGTCCACACCTGTCCACCCTCAAGCCAATGGCCAAGCTGAGTCAAGCAACAAGTTGATCATCAACAACTTGAAAAAGCGTCTAGATCAAAAGAAGGGAAAGTGGGTTGAAGAATTACCACTTGTGCTATGGGCAGATAGAACTACTTCTAAAGGAGCCACAGGTAGGACTCCCTATTCTTTAGTATTCGGAGTCGAAGCCGTGATTCCAGCTTGAAGCGACAATCCCCACAAAGAAGGTATGGCTTATTAACTCAAGATGAAAATAACCTCTTGCTAACTCAAGATTTAGATACGATTGATGAGATCGTGGATTTAGCCAAGATAAGGATGGCAGCTTATCGCCAGCCGAATTGCTAGGTCTTACAACAAGAATGTCGAGTTAGAAGGTTCCAGGTTGGTGATTTAGTTTTAAGAAAAGTATTTCAAAATACAAGAGAATTGAATGCAGTAAGCCGGCTCCCAAGTGGGAAGGCCCATATCTCATCGATGCCGGAAGCGGCCAAAGGTGCATACTCGGTTGTCAACCCCGAGTGGAGACAGAATCCCTAGAAGTTGGAACGCTATCCACTTGAAACTTTATTTCATGTAAGTCCGGTTATTTATAATTAGACTCCACAGGTACGGTTCAAATTTATGTCGAGTTCAATTACGCATTTCAAATTTTTACTCTTATTAAAACACTACTGACTTGAGCGTCGGAGGGGCGTTAGCTATGCTGACGCCCAACCCTAACGAATTTGTTTTGCGAGGTGCAACTTGAGCAAATGGAGTAGGCTCAACATGTTGACACGCCAGTACGGCTGATACTTGTTGAGACCTAAGCTGGAACAGGACAAACATGTTGACACGCCGCACGGGCCGATACATGTTTGAGCCTGAGGAGGACAAAGGTCAAGCATGTTGACACGCCAGTACGGTTGATACATGTTTGAACCTGAAGAAGAAAATTTCAACATGTTGACACGCCAGTACGGCTGATACATGTTGGAATTCTGGCTGGAGAGGGATAGAACTTGTTGACACGCCAGGACGGCTGATACTTGTTCTATCTCTTCAAACGAATTACCTCTGATCAAAGGTACTTATGGTTAAAAGATATTCATCTTTTCTTACGAATTAAGGTTTTGACACCTTCGCCTGGGCGCACGTTTTCACACTTCTTCAAGTTGTGAACTATTGGTTGTAACATTTTCATGTTACCTTCGGTTTATAACATTTACATGTTATCTAAAGAACAAACAAGCGTCTCTCAGAGACATAAGATACTTTGCTAAAAAACCATTAAGTGTTTTTCAAAAGATTTTTTGCAAACTATAGGACGAGTTGGATAAGCCAACAAGTCCCTAAACCTAAAAAGCTTGGAGTACTAGACCAACCTAGTACCCCCAAATAAATTGTCTCGGCTCTTATGAGCCATTACAAACTGAAAAGAAGAACCTTGTTTTTGGGGACACTCCCCCCATTTGTTGTACCAACAGAGGTACACAAAAATTGTTTTATCCAAAAATACCCAAAAGTTTTAATGTTTTTTCAAACTTCATGGCCTGCTGCCGCCGGAATTGCATTTTCCCCTTGACCATTCTGAGCAACCACTAGGGTGCTCAAGGTCCTATCAGTGTCTTCAACTAGAGCCTCCAAAGCCACAGAATTCACCTCCTCTGCGTCTACTGGCTCACCAACAAAATCTTCTAAAGCCCTTTTCTCTTCTTCCACATCCCACTCCAGAGCTAGCCCGTTCTTGTATTCTTCCATAAGATCAATCCTAGCCTCAAACACCACTTTGGTGGCATTAAACGTGAAGTCTTTCTTCGCAGCTTCCAATTCCTTCTTTTCAGCTTCAAGACTTTTCTTCAACTTCTCAATTTCCTCAGTATACTTGGTAGCCTGCTTCTCGTATTCCTCAGCATCCTTGGTAGCCTGCTTCTTGTATTCCTCAGCATCCTTGGTAGCCTGCTTCTTGTATTCCTCAGCATCCTTGGTAGCCTGCTTCTTGTATTCCTCAGCTTCATAATTGTGCCTAGCTGCCTTGATCTTCACAGCATCAAGCTGGTCCATGATAGGAACCATGATATCCGCGACCTAAGCAAAAGAAATATTAGCCTTTCATCAAAAATCTTGGGCAAGGTTCAAGTTTTCTCATTTTACCTTGTCGACAAAACAAGCTATAGCCTCCTTTAACCTTTTTCTTGCTGTCCCCATGTCACCAATCTCATTCACATCCATAGCCTCGGTTTCAGATAGTTTCCTTTTCTTCACTTCTTCCTTTTTCTTGGAAGCATTCAAGTCTGAGCTAGAGGCCATGGACATTGGAATTGGAGGTTTATGGTCCTTATTGACAACTTTCTTTGCCTTAACGGCGGCCATCAAGTCAGCGGCACTTACGTTGGATTTGGATCGTGTAGCTACAACAAGAAAACAAGGAATTGAGATAATCGTAATACTCATGAAAAAATACCAAGATTTGTGAGGACTTAAACCTGTAGACATCTCAGGTAGAGTTGGGTGAAGATTTTCCTCTACTTCAGCCTCTGCTTCACCTCCAACCTCCTCAACGAAAAACTCGACAGGGAATGCCTTGAAGGACCTATCGGATACACCCAACTGAAGAAGCTGGTTTACGTTCGCTTGTGTCCCTTTTTGCTCCGAAAACAGGTCTGACAACTTAGAAACTTCTACAAAGAAATTTTTTTTTAAGGGTTAGTTATCCTAGTATTGAGAAGCATTTCGTAAAATAAAAGAACTATTTTCACTACCTTGAAACCTCCATTTGGAGAAAACACCTTCATCTTGACCCAAGGTGTCCCTCCTTGCAAAGAAAAATTTATTTTTCCACCCTCTATCAGCAATGTCATGATTGGAAATCAGTATAGGTTCACCATCTTTGACCCTAAAACCAAACCTTCCTGGACCAAAACTCCTTAAATCCACAGTATATGCCAACTCTTCTAAACCAGCAACCAAATTAGCCCTCTCTCCTAATCTAACTAGGGTTTGCAAGTACCTCCACCCTTGAGGCATCATTTGGGCGTAGTTGAGTTTGGTAGAGGAGAAGAACTTCATAATCAAGTCGGGAAAAGGGAATCGTAAGCCTATAACAAAGGGATACTCCGGGAAGCATACCCAAGTGGGAGAATAACATTCGGAGGTCAAATCAGGGTGGGTGAAGTAGGCCGTTGAATCAGGCATGGCGTGGTTCTTCCTAATAACTTCTAGGTTAGCCTTAGGCATTAGACATTTCTCATTCTCAGGTTCCTTCAATAAGTTTTGGGTTATGAAACCCTTGGGTAAACCCTCGTCATTCTCAATCGCGGCTACCTTCTTCCGACCCATTTTTTTCAACTTAGAACAAGAAATCGAAGATGTAATTGAAGAAGAGACAAGAAACTCACCGTAAGTAGCTACTCGATTTTTCGCCCTAACCGTCTTCCTCGGTTCTTCTCCTAGA
Organism: Adenophora triphylla var. japonica; assembly: GCA_022495995.1. NCBI lineage: Eukaryota > Viridiplantae > Streptophyta > Magnoliopsida > Asterales > Campanulaceae > Adenophora > Adenophora triphylla. The sequence goes on from JAFEMH010003013.1 coordinate 81,613, forward strand.
AACCTCTGCGAAAGTAACGTTTTTGATTTGGTGAAAGGGAGAGTTGGAGAAAGAGACTACTTATTTATGAAGGTTGAAGGTGGTTAGAATTCTAAAAGCGATCAAATCTTTTTGCCTCGGGAACCTACTTAAAACCATCCCTTTTTTCTCTCTTAAAAACCGTCATCTTTTTTCCTTATTTGGCAAACTTTTTGAATTCTTTTGTCTCTTCCTATTCCTCATTTTTAAATTCAAAAAGTTTGGGGGCAATTGTTGGGCCCTACATTTTTCGGTCAACATGTTTACAACTTACACTTAACAACTTGGTACTAACAACTTGAATTATTCCATTTACCACTTGGTTTCCTACAGGTTGGGACCAGTAACGCTATTCCTATTTTATAGGGATCGTGCCAAAGAAAGCAAAGACCAGGTCAACCACGTTTCTTCAGCAAGCAAATCACTATCTCCTCCTCAAACGAACGAGTGCGGATATATCTCCAAGGATCAACCCTAATTCCGAGTTTATAGGCCCATAATCCTCTTTTTGTTAATTAGTTTTATTTTTGAGGTATAAAAGGGGGAACACACACTGTATTTTCACACACGTTCCTCACTAGCTTAAGCTCCCTTTTTCATACGCTCTTAGCATTGTAATCTCAAGAGCATTCTTAGTAAACTTTCGGTCAAGGCAGAGCCATATCCTCCGGGGTTTTGTCTGAGAACAAGTTGTTCAAGGGCTTTCCCTAGTCAACAAACATCTTGTGTCCATTTCTATTCAACTTGATAGTCATTGTACCTAGATTCATATCACTTTAGTCACTTTTCCCATCACAAAAATATAATTGTTGAAATTTGACCAAAACAATGATGAGGCTAAAAGAGGCAGTTTGGATCAAAAGTTCATTAGTGTTTTGGGAATGTTCCAAGTATCACTAATCGGTGAAACTTTTGTTATGACAAATAGTGGTGCCACTTGTGCAAACAATGGAACCAAGGTCACAACAGCGATCCAAACACTCACTTAGACGTTCTTCGAGAAATTCATGAAGAATGAGAAGACGTTAAAATATACAAAGTATCAACCGATGATGACATAAGGGATTCACTTACAAAGACCCTCGCATAGGCAGAAGCATGATGGGCATGTTAGATCCATGAGTATTCGATACATAAATGAAGCCTAGTGCAAGTGGGAGACTGTTGGTGTAATGCCCTAGGCTTTAGTTATGTTTAACTGAAAACCGTTATGTATCATCTTTATCGTTTATGTTTATTATTTGATTATTATATAGTTTGCATATTTATTGTAATAATCTCCGTCCCTAATTATTAAGAGAATAATTAGTATAATTGTCAATGGATAATCATATGATGATTATATGCATAGAGATGCACATTGAAATTATGGGTACTTGTTAGAGAACAAGTGACTGGACTTGACCCGTATGAGATTTATGTCATGGTCAAATGTCATAAGTAAATCTCATAAGGTTACTTCATTTAGTCCCTAGACTCGAGATTATCATGACCTTACATATGATGAAAAGTTATGTTTGATTTTAGTCAAACGGTATCTTAACACGATATCTATAAAGGCTATCTTTGGCATGATCGGATTCATGATGGGAAGGATGATAAGTCAAGATGGAATTTGTCCCTCAAAAGAGAGATGTTTTGCTTGGGCCCTCGATGAGTGATAATGATGAAAGCATGTGGCCACACCCCAATATGATTGGACTATCATTATACTCAAGATCGAGAAAGCATTGAACAAATACAAGTTGACGTGGACCATGACTTGTGTTCAATATAACATCGTGAGACAAAGGGAAAAATGGAAGTGTACCATTGGAAACGTGAACTCTTACGTTGTGTTATTTGGGTAGACATAATGGCTTGCTAGAGTCCGCTTATGTCTTATGAGGGTCGATATGATCGGACTCATTGCCAACATAATACAATCCTATTGGGTCACACACAAATAGAATGAGTTGGTTGAACCAAGGGAAGAATGATTGAGAGTTTACGTATTTGGCAACTTATGTCACGCGACATAACTAGCCACTGGCTACTTATGTCACGCGACATAACTAGCCACAGACGCGTTTTTGACAGCCTGTTCTCCTAATTCGATTAGGAAACATATTTACACTAAAGTAGTATAAATATGTGAGGTCTGTCAACCCTAAGGTCTGGCCGAAATTTTCAAGGGAAAATCATAACAAAATACTCTCAATATTCTTCCATAAGTTTTAGGAATCTAGCAATTCCCAACCCGAGAATTGTTCTCGACATTCATATTTGTGTGGATTACCAAAAGAGGGTCTTAATTTGTTCAAACAAATTAAAGGCCTAGAGTTCAAATCTGAAGATCCAAAGGAGTTGAAGATTCGAAGATTTGAAGATCAAAAGTTTGTGATTACGAATCACATAATTATCCGTTCGATAGCTCAAGACCGGAAAGCAATTTAGGTTGGTAAATTCTATCTCATAGCAATTCAATTTAATCGTATAGAACGGATCTTAGGGCTTGGATTTTGTGTTAATTTTATGCTTAATTCCGCTGCGCATGGATCCATAAAACCCAACAGAAGGAGCCAGTACAGCTCAGCCCCTCACCGTTGCTAGACTTCGTCAGAACCAGTGGCCGATATCCAAAAAGGCTCCCCCATTGACCTTAGCAGCGTTGAAGAAATCCAGTCAAGAAGCAACTGATGAGGAAGTTAACCTGTTGACCCGATCCGGGCAAATCTTCCAAGGAAATCCCAAAACAGATAAGAAGGCCACAGATCAAGCACCCGGGGAGAACCGCCGCCCCTATGCTAAGACAGCCGAAACTCCTGACCCCGGAAAAGAAGATCCCGTGCTCACCCAGTTGAAGCAAACACAGGCCAACATCTCTCTGTGGTCCCTGCTCACCTCATCCTGAAGATGAACGTTCGGGCCGGCCCGACCCGGCCCGTTTGAAAGAAGCCCGCGGATAACGGATATTGCCCAGCCCGTTTTCTCTCAGCCCGCGGGCCAAGCCCGGCCCGGCCCGCCCGTTTACACGAGGACCGGCCCGCCCCGTTTACCCGTCTGGCTGGGTTGGCGGGTTTAGGCGGGCTTTACCCATTTTTTTTTTCAAAATATAAATAGGGAAGGGGGATTCGAACCCTGGGTCATTTGAGTCAGAAGGAAACAACTTATCCACTCCACCACTGACCTCTCATGTGCTTAAAATCAGAATATTTAATATATATTTTATAAAAAAAACTGAAATTTTCCATTTGAGCGGGCTTGGCAGTGACGGGCTGGACAGGCCCAATAAGCCCGCGGGCTTGGCCCGGCCCGTGGCCTATTTTCTAAATCCGGCCTGCCTTCTATATACGGGCTGGGCTTGGCGGTTTGGGTGACGGGCTTGGCAGGCGGCGGGCTAGCGGGCGGCGGACGACGGGCTTGGCGGACGGCCCACGGATTCGGGCCCAAAGTGTTCATCTTCACCTCATCCTATCCCCATAAGCTGAAGCTGGAAGAAAGCCTGGCTCGCACTCTAGTGCCTATTGATGCTACTCCCGACGACGTGGTACAGTTGATTGGAAACATCCACTACGGGAACATAATCACTTTCACAGATCTCGACCTCCCTCAATTTGGGGCTGATCACAACGAGCCTCTCTTCATCACAGTCCAATTGGATGAACGACACCTTCCTCGGGTCCTGGTTGATAATGGGTCCGGAATGAACATTCTTCCGGCAAAGATCATGAGCCTGCTTGATATCAAGACTACAGACTTGAAGCCTTCCTCCCTCACAGTCAAAGCTTACGACTCAACATCTCGAGCAATCCTTGGAGTCGCTACCTTGGACCTCTGGTTTGGACAGAAATTAATACCTGTGGAATTCCGGGTCATTGACATCCCGATCACTTTCAATGCCTTATCGGGAAGACCTTAGGCTGCATCGAGTCAAGGGGGTCGCCTCAAGCCTCCACCAAAGTGTGTGAAATTCATCTCGAATGGGGACCTGGCGACCATCTATGGGGATTTAGCCACCTTGGAGGGCACAGATACGGGCTGAATACCTATTCTGGAAATCAAACATGACGAGGAAGGTCTCATGCTAACAGGCTTCACGGTCGAGCCTCCAAAGGCCCAAGTTTGCAACATAGATCTCGACAATCACCCGGATAAAATCCCACTCGGTCTTGAAAATGATGAGAAAGATGAGCTATCTACCCGGCCTCGGTGCAGGGAAGCACCAACAAGGAACTCACAAACTCATCGAGGTGAAAGGACGAAAAAACTCGCCACGGCCCGGGATATGAGGCCTCCTCGGTGGACACCGCAAAAGGAAAAAGATTTGAAGCCGCCACAGAAGGGTCCCGATCGATGACCCTAAATCTCTCCCCTTCACCCTAATTTGGCTGACTACTTTGTAAAGGGTCCCACACAACCGGGTAACATCACAGAGCCCACTCCTACAGAAGGGTGGCTGAAGCTACAGGATAGCCTCAACAAGTTCAGGGGAGCCAAAACTAACCCGGTCCGCAGAATGTTCCTGGACCTACCCAAGATACCCGGGGCTACCACTACCATGAGAAGTGAGTACACCTTCAAAGGCGTGCCAAGCCTAGTGGAACAGTTCGAGAAACTCACAACCACAATTCCTACTGCCCAGGAAGGTTCGAAACCTGAGTTTGAATTGACCGTGCCGAAAGCCAAAGCCACAGAAGTCTTTTCAGATGATTGGGATGGCCCAATCATGCAGCAGTTGTTCGGGGAAGAGATCCAGGTGCCAGACCTGATTGATTTCAGCTCATTCAAAGAGATGGTAGCAATGATCGAGGGAGGAGAACAGAAACGAGACAGCCCCCGAGTCATGAGGCCACTGACAGCAATGCCGTTAAAGAATCAGGAAACTCTCTCAGGCCCGTCCGCGGCCAAAGAACAAATGATCACCAAGCCTGGATTGGTCTCCCATCCCTTTGTCTCAATCTAGGACAAGTCTCTCATTGTTAAGGTCAAGTCTCTAGGGTCGTCCGATGGCCTTACGCCTGAAGACTACGAGTCTGTAGCAAGCGCTGTATTCCTTTTCGTTTTCAATGAAATGACGAACCTTTCTGAATATCCCCTGATTGCCACTTTAACTAATGATGAATTAATTAAAAAAAATTTAATAATAATTCATTAGATAAAGAAGCAGACACATTAAACAAAAAAAAATAATAATCAAACAAAAAAAAAAGATCTTTAAGCAGGTTGTCCGGAAAGAGGAAAATCGAGCCCAAGCTGCCGAAGAGATTTTGACGAGTGTGAATCTGGGAACTGCGAAAGAGCCTAAAGAGATGCAGATTGGCAATTTCTTCAAGGAACCGAAAAGGATGCCTTACAAAATCCTACAAAATCCTCAACTCAAGGAAAGTAGCCCTCTTCATCAAAGAGAACATCATATGCGGATACGGGTTGCCAACCGAAATCATCTCGTATAATGGATCCCACTTCGAAGGGGAATGCGACAGCCGCCGGCGTAATTCCGAATAACCCGTCACAAGTCATCTCCTTACAGGCCCCAAACCAACGGAGCCGAGGCAAAGAAACAAGACTTTGGAAAACATCATCCGGAAAATGGTCATCCAAGGCGTAGATTGGCCCGAGAAGCTACACTGTGCACTCGGAGCTACGTAACATCGCCGTAACGGCAACCGGGGAAACACCGTTTGCCCTCACATACGGAATGGAAGCCGTACTCCCAATCGAGCTAGAAATCCCCTCACTCCGTGTGCCGTTGGAAAGCCGATCAACGAGGTCGAATGGCTCCAGAGTCGCCATGATGAATTGGCCCCGCTAGACGAGCGCCGACCGAAGGCCATGGAACACATCCGAGCCTACCAAGGAGAATGGCCAGAGCCTTTGACAAGAAAGTAAAGCATCGGGAGATCCGAGAAGGTGATCTCGTCTTAAAAGAGAAGCCCTCCCGTATCAACCCCCTCGGCAAATGGGAGCCTTGCAGGTCGGGCCATACGTCGTCCCGTAAGATCTTCTCCGGAGGAGCCATGCAACTTGCAGACCTCGACGGAAATCCCTTTGTACACCCAGTGAATGGTGACAAGCTGCGCAGATACTACGCGTAAAAAAAAAAATGCTGAGTCAAAAAAAAAAAAAGAAGAGAAACAAAAAAAAGAGTGCTAAAAGAGTAATACCCAACTAGGTTGAAAACCCGAAAAGGGCGGCCTAGGTAAAAACAGTGGTTGCACAAAAAAAAGACAAAAAAAAAAAAAAAAACAAAAAACAAAAAAATCGGGTTGAACTACGAAGACCCGAGCTCCTCAAAATGAGGGGAACGTAGGCAAAGGAAACGGTTCGGTCTAAAACACAAATAAAAGTCATACTTTGACATCAATACAATCGATCGCACCATGAAAGCGTCTCGAAAAACTCGAAGCAATTCAAATATTCATTACAAGTTAAAAACTTTTTGATGAGTCTAAGCCCGATTCATTCCTACAACTGGCAACCTGCTAAAAGAAATTAAGATACATAATCAAACTAATGTGTCTGCTATGACAAGAGAGGGATACTCGGAAAACTCAAAATCACTCCAAGCCACTCGTACTGGCCTCTCCCCTTTTCTTCCCCTTCGAGTCTTCTTCTTCCGAACAGAAAATGTCGGTCTTCCTCCTACCAAGCTCGGGGATAGGAACAGAATCTATCAGACCAGCCTCCGTCGTGGCCTTAGCAGCCCTAGCGTCATCTCTCATCTCCCGTAGCCTAGGCGATAGCATAGGAGCCCTCCTCTCCGTCTCTTGACGTAAGCCTCATAGTCGGTCACGCCGTCTCCGCTCCCGTCATGAGGGTTGGCCCTCGCCTCGGCCCTCCTCCTCTCGGAAACTGTCAGGTCCTCCGCACCCACAATGGCCTCACGCCGCCTCAAAATAGCCATCTGAGTCTCTCCAAAATGCCTCTCGTACCAATCCAAGTACCAAGTGGTCAAGAACACCGGTCTCGGACGCCTGAGGATAACCCGAGGAGGAAAGACGTCATACCTCCATGCTCGGGAAAGAAAGGAAAACACCGAAGGATCATCCATAGAAGCAGAAGCCACCACCCTGGTGGCTATATCATCAAAGTCCTCCAAAGGAACCTGCTTCCAAGCCGAACTGTCTCGTAACCAAGGACGGAATATAGAAGCCGGACCGAGAAAGCCCCTAAGCATGACCACATGAGACCCGTCTGAAGCACTCTGCGAGTCTCCACCCGCCAACAAGGCACTCGACCATCTCGATATCTTCGTCCGGCGACCAGCCATCCAACGCTCCCATGAGCCCCGATCATCAAAATCTACAAAGAACCCCTCTCCCGGCGAATGTTCAAGGCTTCGATCATGTCAGAGTTTCCCGAAGAATCCCCAAGCGCTCCATCGCCCACTGTGGTCAAGAGGAACGGGCCGCCCCGCGCATATACCGCTTCCCTGTGCGCCCTATCGAGAGCATGGAAAGTCTCCCCAGATCGTAGGTACAACATCTCGCCAAGCGACAATGAACGACTACATCCAAGGACCGATGACGGATCCCAAAAGAATAGACCATGAACAAGGTCCCGAACATGCAAAGTGCAAAGGCATCCCAATAGGCATCGTCGAGCAAGCCTAAGCCCCTAAATCTATCGTGAGACTCGGAAATATCAAAATGATCGGGACCACGGACCATACCTTGCGCTTCCTCCAGGGAAAGATGAAGGAGGATGCACAATCTGTCAACGAAAGAAGCCCTCCGGCAAAGGAACCGCTATCTCTTCCACCTCCCACCACCAAGCAAGGCCCGAAATTCTTCGACGGTTGGGACCATCTCGTTGAAGGAAAGGCAAAAGACATGCCTTCTAGTATCCCAAAATGAGGAAGAAGCCCTCGAAGATCGTAATCCGAACAAATTCCTTGAGAGACCATAAGCACTTCACCTTGTACCTTTCTTCAAAGAAGGACCTCCTCTCATGCATAATCTCCCTGACCAATCCTTGAATTTGTTAAAGAATGACATTTGGGATTCTTGGGATAATTTTGATGGAGCTTTTCTAAGGTTTTCCATAAATTTTCTCCTTCTCCCCGAAAATGGTCAGTTTGGACTAGAGGTTGAAGAGGATATTTGAATTTGAAATAAAGTGAGACCAGATTCAAGCAAAATTAAAGGAAAGTGTCGATTTCTGTCCTATCCGCGCGGACATGTTTGTTCTCCATCGAAAAATCTCGCAACAGTCCAAACCGCCGAACCAAAGAGGAATATTCCGTCCCGTTGCTTGAAACCCGTGCAAAAAAAAAACCTCCCCAAACCAAATCATATACCAAACACTAACACCCTTGCCAAAAAGCCAAGGCTCATGCAAAATTGCATTCATACTGCATTGCATTTATAAAAACAAAATCCTAAATTATTACATTCCAAAAATAAAGGGAGTGTGCAAAAAAAAAAATCAAATAAAAAAAAAGTAGGTAACAATAACCCTAAATTATTACATAAAAAAAAAAAAAAAGAAGAGCAAAAAAAAATGTGCAAGAAAAAAGCTGTACAAATCTCAAAATCTCGAGGAAAATCGGTCTAAAAAAAAAAAAAAAAAAAAGGGGTAATCAATCGGTAATCCCTAGCGCCAGCGTCTGTCCCACCGGTCCCTCTTGCGACTCGGGCCCGCCTCCTCGGGAGCCACTGAAGATCTCGGGCTCGAATCGTCCTCGTCTCCCAGGAAAGAGGCTCAAGCTCAGACCAACCGGCACGCTCCGATAGGGCAAGTCAAGATCTGCGAAAAATCATATCCGAAGGTGAAGGCGTCGGATTCCTGGACGTACGAAGACGACCCACCATGCCGCCAAACGTGTCCCCGCCCGTGTGGATCCCCGAGAATGACGTGATCCGAAGGCGCACAGCGGGGATCAATGAGAGGAGACAGAGGAGTCTCTCGAAGAAGTCTCGAACGAATAGGGAAGCCTCCCGCCCGACAGGCGCCGCCGTGGTCGGCTCGCTCTAGCCCGAGGAGCCCCGCAAGCGACCATCCTCCCGATAAATCTCTTAGCTCCGATCACTTGCTTCGTCGCCTCTCGACGACCACCTCCGAAAATTGCACAAAAGCAAAAGCGTCAGAATGCTTGAAGCGAAAAATGATGACAGGAAAGAAAAGAAAAGCCAAAAGCAAAAAAAAAGTGGGAAGGAGAAGCCATACCTTCATACCCGGACGAGGCCGAAAAGCTCGTGGAAGCCGCTCGAGCCGAGGATCTGCACCCTCAATCGGACCCCATCCCGACATATGAAAAATCCGTCCGAGGGTACCGCGGATCCCAAGCCCCTCTCTATCCGTAACCCGGGGCATCCTCGGCCTCCTCAGAAACAAATACGGGTACGGCTCAATCGCCACAAATGCCGAGAAGTGCCGGCCGGCTCGGTAATCATCCCAGTCGTCGCAGATCTGTCACTCGGAGTGCATCATATCGGTGGGAGGCTCCACCGGTGTCATCAAAGGCGACCCACGCCATGCCGGCGCGTCACCCTCTCTCCCGCATAATAGGCATCGCAGTCGGACCTCTCGTAATCCTCCGTGCCCACGGTCCAAATCTCGGCGCCCTTCACCGCGCCACCTCGAAACGATCCTGTGGATAAAATATCATCCTCTCATCCGTCTCACTCTCCGTCAAAGGAAGGCAATCCGCGTATCCGAGAGTCGTACGCCCCGGAGCTTATCTTCTCGGCATGCTTGGACCAGAGCGCATGGCCGGATACGCCCGACGTACTCCGCCATTGCCGCCACATCGTGACGTGGAAGAACTCCAACGCCCATACCGCGAAAGGTAAAAATCAAATCAATCCAAAGGTCAAAAGAAAAGTGTGTGCTCAAGAAGAAAGGGAAAGCAAAGAGAGAGCTTATACCTCCAGTGGCAAACTCAAAGCAAGATAGTGAGCTCACAGCCTTCCTACTGTACCTATCGAGAGCAAAGTAAAGCTCGCCACTGCTTCTCCCCAGAGACGTCTCCACCATCTCCATGTCCTCCAAGGACCTCAAAGAAGGCAAAGACTGCCGTCCCTCAGATGTCCAAAAAGGGTGCTCGAAAAAGCAAACCACAAGAAGGCCCTAGCAATGCGCTTCGGCGCCTATCCTCTCCTCCCCTGACCCTCGTAGCTCACAATGGTCTCCACAATCTTCCCGTAGACCACGGCATACTCCATCCCCATCCCCTTTTTGGGAATAGGGAAAATCCCGTAAGAGCTCAAGCAGATCCGCATCGTCGTAGCCGTCCCGCCACTCAATGCCGCGTCTATTAAAGGACAAACCCGTGATCGCAGCCAGTAGTCGGAAGGCGTAACCGTAGCCTCGCCCCAAAAGAAGTGAAACGTGTGGGTCGCATCCCACCAAGGCTGCGCCAAAGCAAACATCGTGCCCTTGCTCTTAGGGAACTTGACCAATCCCCTCAAACACTCAATGAACTCCCAAAGCCCTGGCCTCAACAACAACTGTCTCGGACTCGCAAAGCTCCTCGGCCCGCATTCGGAAGCCGGTCCCACAAGTCAACTACGTACTCCACCGATCCTCGAGTCTTCATCTTGTTCAAATTTTTCCCGTAACGTAGTTGTTTCCACCCCGCAATAAAACAAAAAAAAAAAAATGTCAAAAAAAAATTTGCATTTGCACGAAAAAAAGAACATATATATGCATCATGAAATTTCAAAGAAAAGTCGACAGCATAACAGCATACAATGAGCATAGCCCCATTTTTCTCGCACAAAAAAAGGACAGTTTTCAGCAAATCCCAATCAACATTCATACAAAGAGTCAACGGAAGTAAAAACTCCGTCCCATTTTCAAAAAAAAAAAAAATGCATACATGCATATCACTCATCATCAAAAAAAAAAAAAAAGAGTTCTACATGCATTCCTACGGAAGTAAAAACTCCGTCCCATTTTCATAAAATAACATGCATTCAATCAACGGGAGGAAAAATCCGTCCCACTTTTCAAAAAAAAAAATCAAATCTTAGACATACATACATTCATATCATCATCATCTCATTCTTTTCAAACAAAATGCATGCATTGCATCATTTTTCATATTACAATTTTCGAATTTTCAAAAAAAAAAAAATTGGCGACAATGCCAATTCTTTTCCCAAGCAAAATGCACATTTTGGGACACCAACAAATTCATTACAACATGCATATCATCAAGATCAATATTCAAATTTCAAAAAAAAATCACAATTCATAATTTTCGAATTTAAAAAAAAAATGTGGCGAAAATGCCAATTCTTTTTCCAAGCAAAATGCACATTTTGAGTTACCCATATACTCATTACAACATGCAAAGCATCAAAATCAAGATTCAAAGCCAAGAACATCAATCATTCGAATTTTCAAAAAAAAAAATTCAAAAATCACCCAAAATTCAATTTCAAGCAAGAAATCAACAAAGGGAATGAAAAGATTTGAAGTATACCGTTCGGAGACTCGGATCAGAAGCCCAATGTTGCCAAGCATCGGGGTAGGGCTCCTCCGCAATCGATTGCGAAAGAGTATAGTGCCTCCTCATCCGGACGAGCTCCAATCGTCTCTCCGCTACCGGGCCACGTCCTTGGCCTTGAAAAACACCTTCCCCGTGTTCCATTGCTTGAAAATCGAAGAAAAACGGAAGAATTTTCAAGCTTTTTGGCCTTCAATGGCTTCCTCCCTCGGCTCTCTCTTTCTCTCTCTCGTAATTGCAGAAAATTTGAAAAAAACTGAATGGGGAAGAGGAAGGGCGTTGGCCCTCATTAAAACCCTCTGAAATACGCTCCTATCCGCGCGGATAGGATTGTCAGGGTCAAAATGACCCTTTTGCCCTTTAAAATTTCAGGACTCTGCAGTTTAGTCCCAAACTTGACAAAGTTAACCAAAGTTAACCAAAGTCAACCCCCTTTTCAAGGAAATGATTCCCCGGCAGTCAAACGTAAGACCGATCTCCTTGAGAAAGATAACGAAATCCCGTATCTTTCATCAAAATTATTTCCCGACAGTCAAACGTAAGACCGATCTCCTTGAGAAAGATAACGAAATCCCGTATCTTTCATCAAAATTATTCCTCGGCAGTCAAACGTAAGACCGATCTCCTTGAGAAAGATAACGAAATCCCGTATCTTTCATCAAAATTATTCCCCGGCAGTCAAACGTAAGACCGATCTCCTTGAGAAAGATAACGAAATCCCGTATCTTTCATCAAAATTATTCCCCGGCAGTCAAACGTAAGACCGATCTCCCCGAGAAAGATAACGAGATCCCGTATCTTTCATCAAAATTATTCCTCGGCAGTCAAACGTAAGTTCGATCTCCCTGAGAAAGATAACGAGATCCCTTATCTTTCATCAAAATCATCAAACGGCAGTCAAACGTAAGACCGATTTCCCCGAGAAAGATAACGAGATCCCGTATCTTTCATCAAAATTACCCCCGGCAGTAAAACGTAAGACCGATTTCCCCTACAAATACGTCTGATTTTCCCCAGCAAAGGCTAACGAAATCCTCAGCGAAGCTAACGGAATCCCAAAAGCCAACGGAATCTCGAGTAGATCTCGAACTACGAAAGGGCTTGATTCCCACTAGGGATACGTAGGTAGCCTATCATTAGGTCCAGCCCCTCGACCAAAACGGTCACCCTTTCCTTCGGCAGCAGACGAAGTCCACCGAAAGGCCTTTTCAAATTAAGGTTCGAGGCACCTAAAACGCCATCATTATCCAGGTTCGAGGCACCTAAAACGCCATCATCATCCAGGTTCGAGGCACCTAAAACGCCATCATCATCAAGGTCCGAGGCATCTAAAATGCCATCATCAAGGTTCGAGGCACCTAAAACGCCATCAACAAGGTCCGAGGCACCTAAAACGCCATCTTCAAGGTTTGAGGCACCTAAAATGCCATCATCAAGGTTCGAGGCACCTAAAACGCCATCTTTAAGGATCGAGGCACCTAAAACGCCATCTTTAAGGATCGAGGCACCTAAAACGCCATCTCCAAGGTTCGAGGCACCTAAGACGCTATCACACACAACACTAGGAAGACGATAAATCACAATCATCCCCAGCAGAGCGGATAGCCATCAGACCGAAAATGGTCATTCCTATCCCCAGCAGAGCGGATAGCCATCAGACCGAAAATGGTCATCTCTTATCCCCAGCAGAGTTTCTCTCCAGCAACCGACTGCAGAACTCGCTCATCAGGTTCGAGGCACCTAAAACGCCATCATCTCCAGGGTCAAAGACCCGAACTACGACTGACTTGATTCCTCTTAAGGATACGTAGGTAGCCTATTAAATAAGTTCAGTCACCCAATCACCCGATCATCCCGCCAAATATGGAGCCTTACTCTTATCGACGACTCCGCTTCCTTCGAAAGCGCCGTCGCCGAGGGGCTACTGTAAGTGCTCCAATTTGAGCTTGTTAGTATTTTTGTTAGAAAATTAACGAAAGTTTTAACATTCCTAACATTTCCTAACAATCCTAACTTTTCTAACAAAGTGAGGGCAAAATGGGCATTGCTATTTAAAGATAAACCTTCAAAGGAATCTTAAAAAAGCAAAAGAAATGAAAAAAAACCCGAAACAGCAAGTTGAAAAACATTTTATGCTGGTATTTTTGAATTATATTCCTTGTGTCCAAAGCCTGGAGCAGCATTTAATGAACAGTGCACGCCACCGATCCTATCCGCGCGGATGACTCTGCATTTTCAGAGGGCTATAAATTGAGCCCTCCAGTCACAAAAATGAAGAGGAACAAGAACACAATTCACAGCATTTGGCGAAAATACTTGAGAAAACAGTGAGAATTCTATAAGAATTGTCACTTTTTTCTCTTGAATCTTCCCAACTTTCACTCACTCAAATCAAACCTAAACACTCTTGCATCCAAGCCTTCAAACACAAAACACAAAGAAGATAGGTATAACCTCCCTCTTCTTACCCTAAATCTCTCATCCATGCATGCATTTTCAAGCTACAAAATGTAGTTCATTCATCTTCTTGTCTTAGATCCAAGAAGATCACCATGGAAGTTCATCTCCATGGATGATCTTCTACAAGGATCAACATTTTGTTCAAAGTGTTATTACTTTCTTGCAAAGAAAACACATTTTCAAAACCCTAAAAACCATTTTCAAGCACCAAATCTTGATTTCAAAGGATAAAATTCCCCTTCCCAAGCAAATGAAGTGCTTAGTCCTAATGTACCCCAAGGATGGTTTGGTATAGTTGATTCACCACTAAAATGTCAAGTGATCACTAACCAAAACCTAGGGAAATGGGGACAAGCATGGATGCAAAAACCCCCATTTAAAATCATGTTTTCTTTCTTGAGAAGTTGCTGTCCAGTAGCAATTTTCCAAGACCCCAGTCCATTGTCTCAATTTTTGGACACAGATAAACTTGGAATTTGGTGTTGACTACAAAACACTTTTTGTAGCCAACATCCAGAGCTTTCCAGACATATTTTTACTTTATTTTTTGGGTGAGTAAAACTCCTCTTTTCAAATTTTCTTTTAGAGGCCAGTTTATCAGCTTCTGGAAATCCAGATCTCATATCTGAGATTTCCAGAAGGTTTTGACCCCTCAAATCTTCTCCAAAATGGAAAATTCCTTCGTACAAATCTTATTTAAGGTGTCTGGAACAACTTTCATTCTCTGAGTTTATCCATATTATGAAGTTTTAAGGCCCTTGAATCCATTTCAAAATCAAAGGTCCACTGCCTTTTTCATTCTGGCAGAAGTGACTCTCAACTTCAAAAGGTCTTTTGAGTACCAAATCTCAATCCAAAAATCTTTCAAAAAATCATGGGATCAGTTTAAAGTCTTAAAAAGACATCCCAATTTTTACTTTTCTGAGTTTCAAATTATCTTGGCCAACACACACACACAAATGATTTTCAGCTTGGAAGACTCGTTTTACGAGGCATTCCGGGTGCACACTAACGTCCTTCCCGGCGTGTAACATGACCTCCGAACCCAAATCTTTAATCTCGGGCATTTTTCAAAGTTTTGGCCCTTAAAACAAAAATGGCGTGGCGACTCCGTTCTTTTTCCAGGTTTTATTTGGGTTTTTCAAAGAAACGCAAAAATCGAATTTTTCCCCGCGAGAAATTTTAGGTGGGCACATCATCACACCTTCCTATACATTATTTTCCACATTCAATTATTTCGGATTTGAATGTGTTTTGGCAAGGATAGAATTTCGTACTTTGTTTTCATTTTGTTCCAACGAGTGTAATTGCTATAGCTTTAGGAAACTTTCGGCTTTGTAATCAAGTCTTACATTGAATATAAAGTCTTGCCTTTTGAGGCTCACTCAATTTATATATTTATATAACTTGAGAAAAACATCTCTCGTGTCTTTTTATCCTGCTGCAAACTCTATTTACAAACTGTTTTTATGTGTTGTTCGTCTGTGTTATCATATGTGTTACCAAGCACTTTGGATAACACTTGTTTTCAGTAGTAGGGCCATTGACAATTTCACAAATGAAATAGAATAAGTTTGATCAAGATTTTCCTACAAGTAATCTTCTAAGAGCTGTAAACTATCTTCAATGCATTGACTCTCAAACGAGAACTATTGAAGCCAAACTGAGGGCGTATCATGACATGCATTTTAACAACATTAAAGATATACTCCAAGAACTCACTTCAACAATCTATCTGGTTATCAAGAAACACCAAAATTCTTAAAACACAACCTTAGAGTGAAGTTGGTATCAACTAAGCAAATAAGTATAACTCAGACACTACAATGGACTCAAATTAGAAGATAAAATTGAAATTACGAGGAAAAACGCAAGCTTACTGATACACTAACAACAAAAAGAACATAGAGATATGAATACCTGATAATGGAGGTGAGGCCATTCATGCAAGCGCTTACTTTTCAAAGTAATTCTCCATCATATTGATGAACCAATCATTGTATTCAGCCGTACATCTGGGATCCTTGACTACTAAAGCTATTCAGCTTCGGATCAAGCTCAAATTTTCCCAAAAATGGAGTTAGATCGATCACTTGTAAATCCATTTCAGTTTGATTTTCTTTCTAGGGCACAGGACTGGAAATTTGTTCTTGCTCCAAAAATTGTGAGGTGATTTCAGCTTCTGTACAGCGTCTAGATTCATAACCCCAAATTTCCTTTAGTGCAAGTTAGTATGGGACGGAGTAAAGTTGTGATGGGAAGGACAGTGACTTGTTCAAAACCATATTAGAGGTCAAAACATAACAGAAATGTAAGTTCCATTGATGAAATTAGAAACATCAAATTCTTGTTAAATCACATCACAGATTTACACCATATTAAACCCTAACCACAAACCATACCAACAATTCCCAAAAACAACTACCAAATACTGATTAAACCCTAAAATTAACCAAGAAATTAAGCTCTCTCGCCTCGGATTCTCCTAGCCAATTGCATATCCTTAGGCATAATAGTAACCCTCTTAGCATGAATCGCACAGAGATTAGTATCCTCAAACAGTCCGACCAAGTACGCCTCGGCCGCCTCCTGGAGGGCTGCAACAGCGCTGCTCTGGAATCTCAGATCGGTTTTGAAGTCCTGTGCGATCTCACGCACTAGCCTCTGGAATGGAAGCTTGCGGATGAGAAGCTCGGTGCTCTTCTGATACTTGCGGATCTCACGTAGGGCTACTGTTCCGGGACGAAACCTGTGCGGCTTCTTCACTCCGCCAGTCGCCGGAGCTGATTTTCTGGCCGCCTTGGTGGCTAGCTGCTTCCTCGGGGCCTTGCCACCGGTGGACTTTCGAGCTGTCTGCTTGGTACGTGCCATTTGTGTGTGTGAGAGAGAGAGAGAGGAGTATCGGATTGAGAAATTAGAGGGATAAATATATAGAGAAGATTTAAGAACGCGGGATTTTTAATTTTTAGTGGGAGGTTTGAATATTTTTTAGGGATTTCTATGGGCCGTTGATTCTCAAGGACATGTCATTGGATTTGACGGTTAATATGAGAACTATAGGGAGCTAAGTGACTACGATCCGCGTGCATATCTAAGAACGAATAGAGAGTTGCCACTATGTATATTATTTCTTTTTATTTGCTCGTGCTTTTTTGTATTTTGTTTTTGTAGTATACTTCCTCCGTCCCAATAAAAGCTTCACTAATTACCCAAAAGGGCGTCCCGTTAGAAGCTTCACCTTTCCTTTTTTGGCAAAGAATCTTCACTATTCTCTCCACTCATTCTCTCTCCTAAAATACTATTACACTCACAACACTTTTCAAATTCACTATTCCCTCCACTAATTCTCTCTCTTATTTTCAAATTACACTCACAACATTTTTTTTCCCTCCCATTACCATAATTTCCGTGCCGGAGGAAAAGGGTGAAGCAATTGGTGGGACGGAGGGAGTATTTCACGCTTTTTATTTTATTTTCCATAAACATGATAATGTCCTTTTATACGATGATTTAGGATTTAATTTATACTCCCTCCATCCTGGGATAATGCACACTTTTTAGCTTGACGCGAAAATTAAGGTAAAAGATGAAAAGGGTGATTTGTTGTGAGTGTAAATGGTTGAATATGAGAGAGAAAGTGGAGTAAGTGGGTAATGGTTGTGAGTAGAGAGAAGTGGGTCATATTTCCATTTTAGGAAAGTGCAGATTATTGTGGGACGTCCAAAAGGGATCTTTTTGCATATTATCGTGGGACGGAGAGAGTATTTCTTTGTACATGAATCTGGTTGATCTGTGACCCTTCGTACAGGTGCAGGTCGGTACAGATGTACCCGTTGACACTGGCTCGGGCCGGTTCGCTGAATATGGTTCCTCAATATGGTGCGATCCGACGATCAGGATTGATCTGGATGGAATTGTGCCTATTCCCAAAAAGGCACCTATGACTCTTCAGAAACTATAAAAAGCCCCTCCAGGATTGATAATTTTATTCATTCAATCATCCAACGATCATTAGCAAGTTAGAGAGAAAGCATCTTTAAGCATAAATTTCCTTCAAGTTCAGAAGTTCTAAATACTCAGATTTGTTCGTCGAAGTCGTTAATTTGGAGTGCTCCTATTAACGACAGTTAAAGTCGTTGCATCTTACAAGAAGATTGTCAGTAACCGTTAGCATCAGTACGGGGCAATTCCTCTGGGCCTTGCCGCCGGTAGACTTTTGAGCTGTCTGCTTGGTATGTGCCATTTGTGTGTGTGTGTGTGTGTGTAAGAGAGAGAGAGAGAGAGAGGATGATGGAAATGAGAAATTAGTGGGATAAATATGTCTGAGAAGATTTAAGAAGGCGGGATATTTGTATTTTTAGTGGTGGATTTGAATGTTTTTCAGGGGTTGCTATGGGCCGTTGATTCTCAAGGACATATTATTGTTTTAAAATGTATTATTATTTACTAATATAACTATATTTACATGGATTACTTGTTTTAAAATGTATTATTAAGTCATAATTACGCTCCTCGAATGACAATTGTTTGTGAACGTTGGAGGACATACTAAGAAAAGTCAATATCTCTTTACTCTAAAAAATCTGTCAACAATGAAATTTTGGGCAAAAAGAAGAAAAATAAAGAAATCGGAACAAAGAAATGTCATTGTAAGTTTAAGTTGATCGCTAAACAAGTAAATGTTGATGGTTAATAGCAATTAAAAGTAGTATGTGTCGTTCACAATCATCCGATATATCAATCCATGTTAGGTCAATCGGATGTTGGTAGATTACAGAAACAATTGGAGGAGTACGTGATAGAAATGTCACATGCAAATAGCCGGCCAAAGGATATTTTATATGGCTTAAAAGAGAAATTTTCGGAAAACAAATCATTAATACGTACTATTTATAATGCGCGCGTGAAGAGCAAGGCAACTGAGAATGCAGGTCGTTCTCAAATCTAACAACTCATGTTTAAATTGAATGATCATGGTTATCACTTCGAATATTGGCAATTCGAGCATGCAAAAGTCATTAAGGAGATATTCTTTGCTAATCCGAAAAGCATTGAATTGCTGAAAGCATTTCCATACGCCTTATTCATGGACTAACAAACTTTCTATTTATCAATCTCAAAGGTTTACGTATATCAATATTAAAGGTTTCTAGATATAAATCAACAAACACTACCACTGCCCATCATTTAACACTTCATTTCTACAAACTTTAAAGGCAGTTTGAGAGCCTAAAGAACGTCATTTGTGATTTTTAAACCCATAATCACGGCGCAAAGCCCCGTGACTTTTGTAGTTCTTGACATTTCCTTCATAAAAAACCTTTTGAATATCGGTATCAAAGGTTTTGAATATCAAACTCAAAGGTTTTGGATATTCATAATACTTTAACACGGAAGGTTTGCTACACACTGAGTTCATGACCAATAAAACCTTCTGGATATCAAGGTCAAAGGGTTCTGTATATCAGTATATCCAGAAACATTTGAGGTTGATATTCAGAAGGCTTATTGGTTATGATCTTGTTCAAATATTTTTTAATTAATATCTAGAATACTTTAATATTGATATCCATAAACCTTTAATATTGATATCAAGAAAGCTTTAATATTGATATCCAAAATACTTTAATTTTGTTATCCAAAATCCTTTGAGATTGATATACAGAATGTTTGTTGGTAATGGACGCAAACCTTATGAATATCAATCTCAAATATTCTGAATATCCATATCCCTTTGAGCTTAATATGCAGAAGGTTTGTTGGTCAAAATTCAGTGCGCACAAAGTTTTATTTATCTATAAAAATGTTATTGTGCACGAATTTTCACTTATTTACAAAAATGTTATCACACATTTTAAAACACATTTTTCCTGATCACTAGGAAAACGCATTTCTGACTTTTTGCCTAGATTTTGTGCACATGAATGGAGACTTATTTCTTCCACTGTTTTTTTTTAATTATTTTACTTTTATACTAAATACACCAATCAACTTATTAATTTCCCACTCATTCTATTTTCTACTTTATGTTTTATAATTACAACACCTTTTCCTACTAATTATCTCTCCTATTTTTTTATAAATTTTGTGTTCGATTTTTTTTCCATTCACGTGAGACGAAGGAAGAATACCATATTACATTATTGTTATACGTACAATAACGTACAATAACATAGAGTACTTGTTTTAAAATGTATTATTATTTACTAATATAACTATATTTACATGGATTACTTGTTTTAAAATGTATTATTAAGTCATAATTACGCTCCTCGAATGACGATTGTTTGTGAACGTTGGAGGACATACTAAGAAAAGTCAATATCTCTTTACTCTAAAAAATCTGTCAACAATGAAATTTTGGGCAAAAAGAAGAAAAATAAAGAAATCGGAACAAAGAAATGTCATTGTAAGTTTAAGTTGATCGCTAAACAAGTAAATGTTGATGGTTAATAGCAATTAAAAGTAGTATGTGTCGTTCACAATCATCTGATATATCAATCCATGTTAGGTCAATCGGATGTTGGTAGATTACAGAAACAATTGGAGGAGTACGTGATAAAAATGTCACATGCAAATAGCCGGCCAAAGGATATTTTATATGGCTTAAAAGAGAAATTTTCGAAAAACAAATCATTAATACGTACTATTTATAATGCGCGTGTGAAGAGCAAGGCAACTGAGAATGCAGGTCGTTCTCAAATCTAACAACTCATGTTTAAATTGAATGATCATGGTTATCACTTCGAATATTGGCAATTCGAGCTTGCAAAAGTCATTAAGGAGATATTCTTTGCTAATCCGAAAAGCATTGAATTGCTGAAAGCATTTCCATACGCCTTATTCATGGATTGCACTTATAAGACAAATAGGTACAACTTACTTTGCTTGAGATTGTGGGCGTGACATCAACAAAAATGACCTTCTTAATTGTTGTTAGGCTGAGAAAAAAGCAAACTACACATGGGCATGCAAAGTGTTGAAATATCTGATGGATGAATCCTGTCTTGCTAATGTTATCGTGATCGATAGGGAACTTGATTTGATGAATGCAATTCGTGAGATGTTCCCAACAACAACAACTCATTTGTTATGTCAATGGCATATCAACAGAAATATTCTAGCAAAATGCAAGAAAATGTTTGATACGCAAGAAATTTGGGAGGCGTTTATTCTTTATTGGAACGTAATGGTCAAAACTGATATAGAGGCATCGTTAATGACTTTTTACGGCAATTATTAGAAGATTTCAGTCGTTATCCCTATGCGGTCAATTATGTCATGAACCAATGGATTGTGTCATGCAAAGTAAGATTTGTCTCATGTTGGACAAATAAAGTTATGCTCTTTGAAAAATTGACTACAAACATGTATATCGGGCGAACTTTATTTTTGATGTTTCATATGTTTTGATGTTTCCTATGATTTGTTAATTATATGCTAATAAAATACGTAACTTATGTTAGGGTGGAGAGTCGACATGCCTTGTTGAAGAAACAACTTGCAAGCCAGGGAGCATTTGAGATATGTTGTAAACAAATTCATAAACTCATTGAATGTTCTCATATTGCAATTATCGCCTCATTTGAGAAAAGCAGGACTGTGGTACAACATAAATTCAAGTCATCGCTATGGAGTGAGATTAGAGGTATGATGTCTATAAATGCATTAGATTTGATTTTCAACTCATTAGATTCTCTATATGATGGTAGCCGAGACCCATTGTTGTGTGGGTGTGATGTGAGATCGGCATGTGGACTCCCTTATCCACATGAGCTTGTACAGTTTATGCGATTCAACTCGCCCATCCCACTTGATAAAGTCCATGCATTTTGGCATAAGCTAGATACCATACCGATAATAAGTTATGATGATGATATTGAAGAAGAGATTCGTAATCGATACAAAGAGTGTTGTAATACTCTTGATTTAAGATTTGAGGCAGCACCACGAACAGAAAAGAATTTGATTGTTCGGAGATTGATCGAGATTTGTTATCCTGAAATAACAATTGCCAATGAACTTGACGTAAAAACAAATAATAAGGGTCGTCCTAAAGCGACGAATGCTAAGTACATCAAATCCACGAAGCGTGATCCTAGCGCATTTGAGTACGTGGAGGCCATACCCGCAAGGTTTTATTCAACCCCGATGCAAATTAATTTTCTTCAATGTTATCTGCAAAAACCAAGTTACAAGTAACCTCAAAGCTATTTATATTATTAAGTTAAATGTCATAATATGGAATTAGTCATTTCAACTTATTTTTACCTTTCTTGAATTTATCTTATATTCTGTGCGTCGAAAAAGTCAACATGTAATCCCATATTTTGATCAAGTACCGGTTTACATGCATGGTTATATTGAGAAAACAATTAATGTGCGGGGTGATGGGAATTGTGGCTTCCGTTGTATCGCAGAGTTACTTGGACGTGATTCAGATGATTGGCGGTGGGTTCAGGCAACGTTATATCAAGAGGTTTATGGAAATCAAGAATTATATGCTCAGTTATTCATGGCCGAGGATAGGGTAGATAAAATTATGTTCACTCTCAACTGGTATGATGGTCCATGTGGAGAAGCACAGTGGTTTAATGCTGCAGAAATGGGTTACGTTGTTACAAATGCATTCAACGTTGCTTTAGTGACTTTGAGTAACACATTGTATTTGACCTTTCTCCCTTTACGAAAATCTATACCACACAAACCAAAATTGATTTGTTTTACATATGTCAATGGTAATCATTTCATTCATGCGAAGTTGAATGAAGGATGTCTATTACCACCACTTCCGTATAAATGGTATAAAGAACGCCATGAACGTGCAATCGGATTACTAGCCTATTATCACGAACGATTGATACAAGTACCTGATACATCAACACATGTAATCAGTGGCGGATCTACAATGCACGGTGCGGGTGTGCACCCAGTCAAATTTTTTTACCAGTTTAATTTTATTTTTTTACTAAGTGCACCCCCAAAAAGGATTGACTCTTTAGAAAGGGAGGTGAACTTAGTAAACCCACCAAGATAAGTTACAGAGGCGTGTGAATTTTGAAAAGTTTTATTTCATTGTTTCACTTTTCTTTCTGACCAACGCACCGCATGCCGCACGCCATTTTTCGGCTTCCCAGCGATGACGACTACGACTCCAATCACCATTCTTAATCATTCTCCATCAAGCTTCAATCCTCTGTCCTCCGGTAAGTATCCCAACCCCTCAAATCTCTCCTTTGACTTCTCTCTCTCTCTCTCTCATTCAAGTAAAATATAAATCTAGGGTTTGAAAATAGTTTTGGGGCTTTGATTTTTTTTTTTTTCAGATTTAGTGGGTGATTTATATATATGTGTTGATTAAATTTTTGATTTCAAGTATGTATGTGTTTGATTTTTTTTTCCAATCACGCCACAATTTTTAATATATGTCATCATGTTTTTATTATTGATTTCACTTTGTTGATTAAATGGTTATTTCGTTGAATTTTTGTGTAGGATATTTGGTGGTGTTATTGTTGATTATTGAATATGGACAAATTTATCATCAAAAGAAAAAAAAATTGGGGGTGGTGAAACTAGTTTTGGGGTGGGTAATTCTGGTAGTGCACCAAGTCAACAATCGATTCCCGTTATGGCTTCTGCTAGTAAAGAGTTTGTTGATTTGAATAGTCTTCCTTCGGATCATGCACCTAGAAAAAGAATTTCTGAATATCATCCAAATCAAGTGGATGATATTAGAAGATACTATCTAGTAAAGGGTCATTGTCAACCCCATAGTCATGATTTTCCTTCAAAGATGATTGGGACTAAAATGCATCACTTTAATTCGAAATGATTCAAAGAATATGGTAATTGGTTAGAGTATAAAATTGCAGAAGACAAAGCATATTGTTTGTGTTGTTATTTGTTTAAAGATCAATCATGTGATCAAAGATTTGGTGCTTGTGCATTTATAAGTGTTGGTTTTTCTAGTTGGCATAAAAAGAAGAGGTTTGATTTACATGTGGGTGGAGTCAATAGTTTCCATTATATTTCATTAAAAAAGTGTGAAGATCTAATGAGACAAAATCAATCTATTTAAGTCGCTTTTTCATAGACAAGCTGATACTTTGAGAAATGATAACCGGATTCGACTATGTGCTTCAATTGCTAGTAGTATATTATTGTTAAATCAAGGGCATGCTTTTCGTGGTCATGACGAGTCAGAAGATTCTTTGAACCAAGGGAATTTCCTTGAAACGCTAAAGGCTTTATCTCTTCACAATGAATCTATTGACAGTGTGATTTTGAAAAATGCGGACAAAAAGAATTGTCAAATGAAGTCTCCTTCAATTCAAAAGGATATTGTTCATTGTTTTGCTCAAGAGATAGAACAAAATATCATTGAGGAGTTTAAAGATGATTATTTTGCATTGTTGGTTGATAAGTCTAGCGATGTGTCTAAAAAGGAACAAATGGTCGTGGTTTTACGATATGTGGACTCTTATGGTTATGTAAAAGAGAGTTTCATTCGTGTTGTTCATGTGTTGGAGACTTCTGCTTCGTCTTTAAAATCTGCTATTGATAGTGTGTTAGCTGACTTGAATTTGAGTTTGATGAAAGTTTGGGGCCAGGGCTATGATGGGGCTAGTAATATGAGAGGTGAATTCAATGGTTTGAAAACTTTGATTATGAGAGAAAATCAATCTGCATATCATGTTCACTGTTTTGCACATCAGTTACAATTAGCTCTTGTTGCTTTGGCAAAAAATTATGATGATATTGAGGATTTTTTCAAAATGATTTCCACCATAACAAATGTTGTTGGAGCATATTGTAAATGTAAAGATATGCTTTGATTATGACAAGCTGCAAAAGTGACAGAAGAAATCGGTAATGGTTTAATTGAAACAGGAACAGGATTAAATCAAGAGATATATCTTTCGAGAGCCGTTGATACGCGTTGGGGGTCTCATTTTAGATCATTGTTGAACTTATCTGTCATGTTTTATTCTGTTGTTGAAGTTCTTGAAGTTGTTTCTTATGATGCTACTGAGTCGTCACAAAGAAATCAAGCACGTGGTCTACTTGGATATTTGCAGTCATTTGATTTTGTCTTTAATTTGCAATTGATGTTGACTATTCTTTCGATTACAATGAGTTGTCACTAGCTTTGCAAAGGAAAGACACATATATTTTGAATGCTATGTCGCGTGTTAAATTGAGCAAGGAAAGATTGCAAATGACAAGAAGTGATGGGTGGGAATCTCTCCTAAAGAAGGTAATTGACTTTTGCAGCAAGAATAACATTGATAGTTTGGATATGAATGTTGACTATGTTAATCGTTACCGTCCTCGCCATAAGACACATGTTACAAATGATTTTCATTATCGTGTGGAGTGCATCTATGCCATTTTGGATAAACAGATTTTAGAGATTAATGATCGGTTCAATAAGATAAATATTGAGTTGCTTCTTTGTGTTGCTAGTTTGAATCCAAGTGATAGATTTGTTGATTTTGATTCATCAAAATTTGATAAGGTTGGCTCCATTTTATCCAGATGACTTCACTTATCATGAAGGTAATGCTCTTAAGTATCAACTAGAGACATATATTATGGATATGCAATCAGATGACATATTTGGTCAATTGAAAGGCTTTTCGGATTTGTACTTACTTCTATTGACAACAAGGAAATACTTGTCGTATCCATTGGTGTTTCGACTATTGAAGCTGGCATTGATTTTGCCTGTAGCAATGGCAAGTGTGGAAAGATGCTTCTCCGGGATGAACTATGTCAAGAACAATTTGCGAAACAAGATTTGTGATCAATTTTTTAATGATTGTCTTGTATGTTATGTTGAAAAAGATTTGCTTAGGAAAGTAACGAATGATGATGTTATTAAACGTTTTCAAAGTATGAAAACGCGTAGGGTACAAATGTAATTCGAATATTTGTATTGTTTTTTCCTATGAGACAATTGTATTCGAAGTTATGTATTGTAATGTAATTGCGTTACGGAAAATTTTAGTATGAAGTTATGTAGTGCAAATTGTACACCCGCAGTAAAGAAATCCTAGATCCGCCATTACATGTAATTGATATTAAATGATGTACTTCATGATAAATGTTATGATTTGTTTTGTTACATTTCTTTATGTAATTTTCATTTATAGGTATCTTTTATTTAAAATGATATAATAAATTAACCTTAAATTTATAAAATTTTACCAACTTTCAAATGACGGGAAACACATTGTTACGTCCCAACTTAAAAAAAACAGAAGAAAAAAAAACTACATTTAATGGATGGTTCGACAGGTAGTGACCGATCTGCCTCAATAATTTCGACAGGAACTGGCCGAATTATGGGTTTCGTTCGGGCAGCACTGGCCGAACCTTTGTAGTTTAGGTAAAAAAAAATTGGCCTTACATTTAGGTATATAAAAAAGTTTTAACATGAGTTTTACAAAAGAATTTCAAAAGGTACCCTAACTAGACCTTCCGGCAGAGATAGTGGCCGAACAGAAGAGGTATTTCGGCAGGTACTGGCCGAATTTTTGGATTGGTTCAGCCAGTACCGGCCGAACTTTTGTAGTTTAGATAAAAAAAATATTTTTGCCTAACATTTAGGTAAATAAAAATGTTTTAACATGATTTTCACAAAAAAAAATATATATCAAAAGGTACCCTAACTAGATCTTCCAGCAGGTAGTGACCGAACAGAAGAGGTGTTTTCGACGGGTACTAGCCGAATTTTTGGATTGTTTCGGTCAGTACCAGCTGAACTTTTGTAATTTACATAAAATAAAAATTAAAATATTTTTGCCTAACATTCAGGTACATAAAAATGTTTAGACCTGAGAATAGTGGTAAAAGATATTTATTTAAAAACATGTCATTTATTTTTGGATAAAAAATGTGCGATGTTTATCATAAGATATTTATTTTAAATTTATATGTTTAACAACTATATATATTTTTCATTAATTCACTTAAAATATTAAAATATATTCAAACATAAGTAGAGTACCATTGCAGATAATCATCGACAGTATCTTATGGTACTCGACATTTCCGGAACGAGGGTTTATCAATGCAATGAGTCTTATAAAAGGAGAATGATTGGGCAAACATGATCTACCCCACCATAGACTTCTTATCTCCTCTCGGCACCCCTAGTCTAAGTGAACTGCTTAGTATTGTTTGTAAAAAGCCAAACTATTTCAAGACCCGATTAGGAAGATGTGGCTCCACAACATTTCTGACAACTATAGGTCCTTGGTATAGAGAGGCTCTGGGAAAAGGATATTGAGTACGAATACCTTCATACGACATCCAAATCACCTACAAATAAACACATAAAAAAAATATGTTTTCATTTAAGAAAACAAAAATACATGACAAAAATGCTACATAAATATACTTACCTCTATGTCCTTTTTTATGTCAATATGTTGCCTCTTAACTTACACGGAGACAACTGTCGCTGGTTGAGCCCTCACTGGTAGCCACTTCAATATGAGCGGCAAATTGGGTGGATAAGAGTTGTTAAAAACGTTCCTAAATGCAGGAAACCTCTCATAAACCTATGCCTCCAATAAAGTTAAGTAGCCGGAAATCTGATGGCAATTACACATCGATCCTTTTCCTAGTTGCCGGTATAGATAAGCTAACGCTCCGACTCCCCAAGCATAATCACCAATTGCCCCCTCGTCTCTAAATAAATCTAAATAGCTCGCACTAACACTCGTCCCATTCTTATCTGAAAAAATTGTGCACCCCAATAAATATAAGAGATGTGCCTTCGCAGCACACACAACTTTTTGGGGGTCTGAAGAATACACATTAGGTGAGAACTTTGTTCTCAGCCATTCAAGATTCACCAGTGCTCCTTTGGGAGGTATTCCATCTTTTGCCATTTTTTTGCCACTCTCAAAATCTCAACGACTTTATCAATTGGTGACTGGCTAGAATAAGTGGGACCCTCAAACAAAGGTTGACCTATAATCGGAAGCCCCGTAAGATAAGACACATCCTTTAGAGTGATGATTATCTCCCCAAATGGCATATGAAAACTATTAGTTTTCGGGTGCCATCGCTCCACAAAAGCGTTAACCAACGTCTTATCCACGTTGTCATATGCTCCACTCAGTAAGCACAAGAGACCGAAATTACCTAGAATATTTTGAACCGGCCCAGACAAATTCTCAAAATCCAACTTCCCTATATGATTAATACATTCAATGCATGATCATCTTTATCTTCCCATATGTATTTTGCCACGTGTGTTTCATAAGAAATGAGTAAATATTTGTACCTCGGGCCACCGAAAATGAGATATCACCCCCACCTCCCTCGATGTCATCCTCATTTGCATCCTCATCTTCTGTGTCACTGTCATTTTGAGCTTCAGGAACATTCATCTGAGGTGAGGTTTCCATATTATCTTTATCTTCATTATACACTGAATTTTTGCCTTCATAATCTTCATGGTACACTGAATGGATGACTTCATGCTGATATTCTTCTTCATTATAGACTGAAAGTCTAGGATCAATATATGCATCCCCAACTCACTCAGCATCAATGTTTTGTGTAGATGCTTGCCCTTGATTACGTAAGACTTCGTGTTGGACATATTCTTGTAAACATCTGTTTAACTGCAAATAAAATATCAAAAATCAAACTCAATACCATTTCATATCATATCATTACTTAAATGACATGGCAAATAATATTTTAGATCATATTCTAAAGATCAAACTCAATACAATTTCATATCATATCATATCAAACACAAAAACTTTACATCACATTTTCACCATTTTAATATCATAAAATGATATATACAAGCTCAAAACATCAATAGTAACATGAAATCCATGAAATCAAACACATCTAAACATTAATTGGTGACTCATATCATATTGTAAAAGTTTGGCCAGGAGTGACTGAAAATAGTCAGAAAAATCGATCGGAGGTGGCTGAAAATTGTCAAGAAATTCGGCCGGGCGTGGCTGAAAATACTCAAGAAATTGACCGGGTGTGTCTGAAAATTGTCAAGAAATTCGGCCGGGCGTGGCTGAAAATAATCAAGGAGTTTGGCCGGGTGTAGCTGACTTTTTGAGTAAATTCGGCCACTACTGGCCGACCAGATCTCCAATTTCGGCCACCCATGGCCGAACCACCACAAACACAGATTTGAAACAAATTAAATCCAAGAATTCTTAAATTGAAACTATAAGCAACAAATATTCGAACAAATTAAATTATATGAAGTAATTTTCAAACATAAATTCAAGATTTAAACCAAAATTACCTTGTTTTGCAATATTTGAAATATTGATTGAATTTGAAATTGAAAGTTCTCTCTCTCTCTCTCTCTCTCTCTCTCTCTCTCTCTCTAGAATTCAATTCAGTAAATGTTGGTGGGTGTGGGTGAGTGGGAGAGTTAATGTTTGGTTAATGGTTGTGAGGGGTGGGTGGGTGAGAGATAAGGGATAAATGGGTTAAGGGGTAAAAAGGGAAAGGGAGAGATTTGTTTTATTTTTTGGGGGGTGGATTGATACGGGTTTACTCAACAATTTAGTAATTTATATTCAGAACCCTAAGTGTTTATTTTAATGATTTTTCTATTTTATCCTTAAAAAGTATGTCACATGCTCATTTAACAGGAAAAAAATGGATGTCGTTAGAGGTAGGTACCATGGATGCAGCAAAAAAAAAATAGTTGAATTACCTTAAAAACAACAAAAATTAGTGTGGGTATGAAAACCAAAGTTGTCGTATTGTATAGCTTATGTAATTTTTTTTGCATTTTTGTCAAATTGTTATTATCATACCTTTAGGATTTAGGTTTATTGTTCCTATAAATCAATAGCCTAGAATATTTTGTCCTAATAGATAATCAAATTAGTCGTTGCTAATTTGTGTTAGATAGAGAGAATCTGTGAGACTTAGAGAGAGCCAAGAACATTGAGGGCTTGTGAGGTGCACTTAGGGACATTCCATTGATGATTCAAGATATGTGAGGATGTATGTGAGGGCGTGTTTATGATGTGAGGCCATGTTTATTGTTATAAACATGGGCGATATTGTAACACCACATATCGTTCGTGATATTAGTTGATATAATGGCTTAATACTTCCCCAGATGTATCGTCATTGCAATGAAATGGGTGAACAAATCGTGTGTTTTCTAGTTGATTAATTTATATTATCCGTGTATGTTGTGTCTCACCATTATCGAGTTATATGGACAATAACTGCATTGATAGACCACAATTTCACAACACTTATTTCTTTTAGGCCCCATTTGTTTTCAGGAAAATGGGAGGAAAACGTTTTCCGGAAAACGTTTTCCCCATTTTTCGGTGTTTGGTAATTTTCCGGAAAACGTTTTCCCCATTTTCCCCGAAACATGTATGTTTTTCGGAAAACGTTTTCCCCATTTTTCGGTGTTTGGTAGTTTTCCGAAAAATGGAGAAAATGGTTTTCGAAAAACATTTTCCGCCTTTTCTAAGGAAAACGTTTTCCGAATTTTTCCTAAGGAAGTTGTTTTCCGGAAAATGGTGTAAAAAAAGTGGATGGATAATATTTTAATAATAATAATAATAATAATAATAATAATAATAATAATAATAATAATAATAATAATAATAATAATAAAATAATAATAATAATAATAATAATAAAAATAAAAAATAATAATAAAAAATAATAAAATAATAATAAAATAATAATAAAATAATAATAATAATAATTAAATAATAATAATAATTAAATAATAATAATTAAATAATAATAATAATAATAAAATAATAATAAAATAATAATAAAATAATAATAATAATAATAAAAATAAAAATAAAAAAGTAAAATAATAATAATAATAATAATAATAAAATAATAATAAAATAATAATAAAAAAATAATAATAAAAATAATAATAATAATAATAAAATAATAAAATAATAATAATAAAAAAATAATAATAAAAATAAAATAATAATAATAATAATAATAATAATAATAAAATAATAATAAAATAATAGTAATAATAATAATAATAATAATAAAAATAATAATAATAATAATAATAATAATAATAATAATAATAATAATAATAATAATAATAATAATAATAATAATAATAATAATAATAATAATTTTCCGAAAAACATCTTCATTTTTCGGAAAACGTTTTTCCCGTTTTCCTAAGGAAGTTGTTTTCCAGGAAAACATCTTCCTCATTTTTCGGAAAACGTTTTCCACATTTTCAAAAAATGTTTTCCTTTTTCGGAAAACATTTTCCAGGAAATCATTTTCCGGAAGTTATTTTCCCCGAAACAAACGGATCCTTAATTTTCATTTATTTATTATACATAAACTATATTTCTAGTGTTTTAAATTGTTTATTTGATCGTAAATACTCCCTTCGTCCCGATAATAGCTTCACCATTTTGGCTCGGCACGCAAATTAAGAGTGGAAAAATTGTTGTGAGTGTAATAGTAAAATAGGAGAGAATGAGTGGAGGAAATAGTAAATTTGAAAAATGTTGTGAGTGTAATAGTAAAATTGAAGAGAGAATGAGTGAGTGAAATAGTAAAGATTCTTTACCATTTTAGGAAAGATGAAGCTTCTAACAGGACGCCATTTTAGGAAATTAGTGAATCTTTTATTGGGAGGACGGAGTATGCATTTTAAATATTCTTATAATAAAATATGCATATAAGTCTTAATGTTTTTTTTTTTTTAACATTGATTAGGGCCCTTACTGGAAAAAAAACATTGATTAAGGCCCATATTAATTTTGCCCTAGGTCCATAAAAACAATCCCTGATGGGGCTGATAAAGAGTTTGCGGCCGGATATCCAACGTTCGAAATTGCCGAGTCTCAGCGCTTAACGTTTCAAAAATTGGCGCGTACAACGGCAGTAAGAAAACCCTATTAAGGAAACTCCCTCACATTACTTCTCTTCATTCATCTCTCTCTTCTCTCTCTCTCTAGAATCAGAAATCCTTTTCCCCTATTTTCATATTTTGATTCAATCTCTACGAACCCTATTCACCAATTCCATATTTTGATTCAATTTCAAGAAACCCTTCCCCCAATTTCATATTTCTGATCCATTAATCTAAGATGACGACTTCTGTAAACAGATTGAAGATGATGGCCGGAGCTTCTTACATACCCAACCACAATCAATCCAACCCTCTCCGTGAAGATGCCTACTTTATCTGCCAAGAAAATAATACAATCGGTCTTGCCGATGGCACCACCACTTGTCCTAACAATTCCGGCGAATACCCTCTTCATTTAATGGCTAATTCTGTCTTCTCAATTTGCCAAAACTACCGAGAAGGCCAGAATGTAGACCCAATCCTTCTTCTCAACCAAGCATTTAAGAATTCCAGAGCCACCCAGGGTGAATCATCTGCTCTCATTCTAGCCCTCAAGAACTGTTTTAATGCCAATTATTTGCATGCTGCCAATCTTGGGGACAATGGGTTTCTATTGATTCGTGGTGGAAAGATTGTGTACGAATCCCCTGCCCAGAAATTGAAACTGGGAAAAAGTTGTATGCAGGACCCGAGCTCTGCCATCGAGCATATGGTTCAAGTGAAGTGTGGAGATATTGTGGTGGCTGGAACGGATGGATTGTTTAATAACGTACATGGGTATGAGATTGAGATTTTGTCGCAACTGTTTATGGAAGAAAAGTTTGATTTGCCTGAGGTTTTAGCTAACATGACAGCTCAGTATGCCTTGAGAAGATCAGAAGTTGATACTTATTTTAGCCCTTTCCGAAGAGCTGCATTAAGGGGTGGAAAGTGCGACGATATCACTGTGGTTGTTGCCTACATTGGACCTGAAGAGTGAGGCTGCTCTCGAGTTAGTATGTTTTGAATATTTTTGCTGATTTTTCTTGTTTATGTATAGATCATTGAATGATTCTTTTGCAAGTTACATATTGTAACTAAAGAACCCTAGTTTGAGGTACATAGGCATCCTTGTATTAAGCTTCAGCTGCAATTGCAGTTAATATTCATATTTCAAGTCTTTATAAATCTTTTTGCATTTGAATATGGTTTAGTTCTGTGTGGAAATATACATATGTGTGTGTGAAGTTTTTATTGAGAAATCTGTTATTGTTTTTATTGTTGGGAATTTTTTTCATCCTATTGAGAAAGTTTTTATTGTTTTTTTTGACGTCAAATTATTGGATGACTCGTCCAATTCTCGTTTTGTCGATAACACGCAAGTTCTTGCAGCTACATTCACTAAGGCATTGCCCAACATCATTTCAGCGAACCAAGTTGGTTCGCGAGAAGGGAGGTTATTGCATGAAAACCTTCTACCGTCTCAGGGATATATATATACACTCCTATATACTACAATATGTGAGAAGTAGCCTAGTGGTAGGCTTTAACCAAAATAAATGTTGTGTTTCTAAGAACAAGGAAACAGTTTTTGAGCAATTTTATTATTGTCCAAGCAATGCACAAACAAATAAAGCACATTCCTTTAAACTGTTGACAAGCTAAATGCAACATTTATTATGGGACGGATAGAGTAGAATATATAGAAGGCTAGGGTTCAGCTCACTCACAATTGACGATACCCTCCAGAGACTGCGATTTTGCTCTGATGCTACATTTATTGCATCAAGTGTCCTGTAAGTTACGACAACCTCATGCATCCCTGCTATTCAGTGTCCACGGGTCAACCATTCTATCTGCGCATATAAACAAAGTCCACAAAAAACTTCAGCATCAACAAATTAAAGTGATTACTCTAAAAAAGGGCGATCTGGTGCAAAAGATCCACTATGCATGGGGTCCACTGAAGGGCCTGGCCCGCATGGGCTTAATGTAGACTGCCTTCTCTTGCATTACTCCCAGCCCGCCAAAAGGAAAGACCAGAAAAATCAGGAGGAGATGGTCAATTTGCTAGTAATATCAACTATACCATAACATTTGGTTACCTGCTTTCCTGTCTGAATGAGGGGCATCCTACAGGAACCTTGACTCCTACTTTCTGTCCGTTCCTTAGCCAAAACAAATGCTAAGACCTGAAAATATACTTCGGCCATGAATTTTTAGAAAGTTAAGGTCATAATGATATCCATCAAACACCTTTCCCTCCTTGCCATGACATCGAAGGTCACTGCCTGATGCTAAAAAGAACTGGTTAAAAAGCTATTGAATATAATGAGTCTGTGAGCGAAATAAAATAAGACATAACTTGTGTCTTCTTCCATTACCAGATTTTTCAGCTTTCCCACAAATGTTTCTATGTTATAACATAGTGTTAACATTCATACTTCCATGTGGTATACTTCATTTAAGGAAGAGTAAGAAAATAGTACTCCCTCCGTCACAAAATGATTGTCCACTTTCGAGTTTGAGGGACATTCTGCAAAGTTGACTTTAAGCATTTTTTAGTAGCAAATAGACATTAGTACACTTGTATAGTCATTATATCTCCTTATAGACTTATATATAACATACAAGTACTCACAACACAAACCAAACTACAATTGATAAGTCAAAGAGGCAGATCAGATCAGCAACACTTCTCTATGTTGCAAATTTTCAGGACAATATTCAATTTGCATTCTTTGGCAGATTCCCTCTAGCATTCAAAGATATCTGATGCGAAAACCGAATGGTTGGTATTTGACAAACTCAACAAAGTCTGTCCACTTGAACCGGATGTATCTGTCAATATCCTCGGCCAAACATTACAAATAATATATCATTGGAAAGGTCTTTGAGTGTAGTTTCTACAGCACTTTTCGGATTGGAATTTGGAAGTTTCTAGAGGGAGTTATGACTGTTTGACCTCAGGGTAGTCTGAAAGCCAAGTACATCCGAAATTGGTCAAGTCTTCATGTTCATCAAGTCTCTTAAAATTTCTAGGTTATCTTATCTTTTTATCGTAATTGTTTAATCAATATTTTAGCATCTTTTGTATTCCTAGGCTTGGAGGGATGTTCCAAGTAATTATAAATATAGGCTACAATTATCATTGTAAGGGAAGAAGTTTTGATAAAAAAATCGAGAAGTTGTTTTCTCTCTCAAAAGTTTTACCGGTATTCATTGAATCAACGGTTCAACTTCGGTGTCTTTCATTATCCAGTGGGTGTGTTTGTTGTATGCGTACGCACGAGTGTGCATCAATATCTACTTTCCTTGTCTACAGTGTTCCAATCTTACTACAAAATAATTCTCCAACTTATCTAAAGTTCAAATTTTACTGTCACAAATTGTTAGTGTAAACTTGTGTGTTACCACAAGTGCTATCACTGAACATCATGTGTTACCCAATGTGCTACCCGACGAAGAATTTTTAAATAATTGCACATTTCTTTTCATAAATAAATTTTATCCCATATATGTATTTGCAAGTCCAAATTTCAGGCTAAACTAAGTTGGATTGAAGAGCTAGAAAAGTGGAATTGGTTGAAGAACAAGTTACCGGACCTAATTTTAGCAGTCGGAACAGTAACGATGAAAGTGGCCCCGTCTTTAGGGAGATTATATGAGCAAATACCTGAACCAAAATATGT
Organism: Adenophora triphylla var. japonica; assembly: GCA_022495995.1. NCBI lineage: Eukaryota > Viridiplantae > Streptophyta > Magnoliopsida > Asterales > Campanulaceae > Adenophora > Adenophora triphylla. Next base: position 117,089 of record JAFEMH010003013.1, read on the forward strand.
TATTGCTATGGGAGCATGTACAATTACCGGGGGGATGTTCAGTACTGATTCTTATAGTACTGTTCGGGGAGTGGATAAGCTAATTCCCGTGGATGTCTATTTGTCGGGCAGTCCACCTAAACCAGAAGCAGTTATAGAGGATATAACAAAACTTCGGAAAAAATCTCTTGAGAAATCTACGCAGATAGAATTAGGTCGCATCGAACGAATCGGGCTTTTACTACCAATCACAAATTTCAAGTTGGACGGAGTAGTCATACCGGAAATTATGATCAAGGATTTCTTTATAAACCGCCATTGATTTCAGAGAGACCTCCCGAAATATTTTTCAAATACAAAAGTTAAAGTTAAGTTTCTTCCCACGGATTAGAGAATTAGACACGATTCTTTCATACAGAATCAAATCGAATAAAAAGGATGGATCAATCTTCTTAAATTTCATTGTAAATGTATGAAATACTTATAGAAAAAATGCGGGTTAGAGAAAAAAGATGCAGTGTTATTTACCTGCTTCGCTAGTTAAGCATGGGAGGTTCAAGTGGCATGGGTGAGACTTTCGGAATACCAACCGACATAAAATGAAAGACAAAATACGACTATATTTACTTTGATGTGGAAACGTAAGAAGGGTTTTCTAGTTTTTCGAATTTTGTCCTTTATCAAAAATTCATAAAGAAAGACAAAATGAATAAGGTCAAATTATTTGAAATAGGCCCTTGTAATGATGAATTTGGCAAGGTCAAAAACGTGTGAAAAACAACAAACACGTGGTAGACTTGGTTATAGGAAGTTGTTGTTGTATCTAGAAAAGTACAAGGCTGGAAATGCAAGAGAGTACAAGAGGTTGGAGCATGGACTTGGCCTCCAAGTTTGCGGTTGCTACAAACATTGGAGTGGACTCTTTCTTGGCTCAAATTGAGGAGTGTAGCTCGACAACTCTCCCCACTCACCCAAGACAACGTGGGATGTCCTCTTTGAGTAGTCTTCAAGTATTGAAGACTATAAATATGCAATGATGTGGACATTTGAATATAAGTCGAACATTTGCACACATTCAAACACAAGAGACAAATTACTTCTTGGTTCTAATAGATTCTTCCTTCCTATACACTATTTTCCACATTCAATTATTTCGGATTTGAATGTGTTTTGGCAAGGATAGAATTTCGTACTTTGTTTTCATTTTGTTCCAACGAGTGTAATTGCTATAGCTTTAGGGAACTTTCGGCTTTGTAATCAAGTCTTACATTGAATATAAAGTCTTGCCTTTTGAGGCTCACTCAATTTATATACTCCCTCCGTCCCAGCCCACTGTAAACTAAAAAAAATGGCACACCAATTAAGGAATATTATTAAGATAATGAAAATGTGTGATAGAAAATGAAGAGAGAGAATGAGTGGAGTAAATAGTAGGTTGGTTGAATAAATTGTGTGGTGGAGAATGAGTGGAGTTAATGAGTGGGTGGGTAGGGAGAATATAAAATATTAAAGGACATTCCATTTATGGCAGTTTACACTGGGCTGGGACGGACCAAAAGGGAAATAAGTTTACACTGGGCTGGGACGGAGGGAGTATTTATATAACTTGAGAAAAACATCTCTCGTGTCTTTTTATCCTGCTGCAAACTCTATTTACAAACTGTTTTTATGTGTTGTTCGTCTGTGTTATCATATGTGTTACCAAGCACTTTGGATAACACTTGTTTTCAGTAGTAGGGCCATTGACAATTTCACAAATGAAATAGAATAAGTTTGATCAAGATTTTCCTACAAGTAATCTTCTAAGAGCTGTAAACTATCTTCAATGCATTGACTCTCAAACGAGAACTATTGAAGCCAAACTGAGGGCGTATCATGACATGCATTTTAACAACATTAAAGATATACTCCAAGAACTCACTTCAACAATCTATCTGGTTATCAAGAAACACCAAAATTCTTAAAACACAACCTTAGAGTGAAGTTGGTATCAACTAAGCAAATAAGTATAACTCAGACACTACAATGGACTCAAATTACAAGATAAAATTGAAATTACGAGGAAAAACACAAGCTTACTGATACACAACAACAAAAAGAACATAAGAGATATGAATACCTGATAATGGAGGTGAGGCCATTCATGCAAGCGCTTACTTTTCAAAGTAATTCTCCATCATATTGATGAACCAATCATCTGGGATCCTTGACTACTAAAGCTCTTCAGCTTCGGATCAAGCTCAAATTTTCCCAAAAATGGAGTTAGATCAATCACTTGTAAATCCATTTCAGTTTGATTTTCTTTCTAGGGCACAGGACTGGAAATTTGTTCTTGCTCCAAAAATTGTGAGGTGATTTCAGCTTCTGAACAGCGTCTAGATTCATAACCCCAAGTTTCCTTTAGTGCAAGTTAGTATGGGGCGGAGTAAAGTTGTTATGGGAAGGACAGTGACTTGTTCAAAACCATATTAGAGGTCAAAACATAACAGAAATGTAAGTTCCATTGATGAAATTAGAAACATCAAATTCTTGTTAAATCACATCACAGATTTACACCATATTAAACCCTAACCACAAACCATACCAACAATTCCCAAAAACAACTACCAAATACTGATTAAACCCTAAAATTAACCAAGAAATTAAGCTCTCTCGCCTCGGATTCTCCTAGCCAATTGCATATCCTTAGGCATAATAGTAACCCTCTTAGCATGAATCGCACAGAGATTAGTATCCTCAAACAGTCCGACCAAGTACGCCTCGGCCGCCTCCTGGAGGGCTGCAACAGCGCTGCTCTGGAATCTCAGATCGGTTTTGAAGTCCTGTGCGATCTCACGCACTAGCCTCTGGAATGGAAGCTTGCGGATGAGAAGCTCGGTGCTCTTCTGATACTTGCGGATCTCACGTAGGGCTACTGTTCCGGGACGAAACCTGTGCGGCTTCTTCACTCCGCCAGTCGCCGGAGCTGATTTTCTGGCCGCCTTGGTGGCTAGCTGCTTCCTCGGGGCCTTGCCACCGGTGGACTTTCGAGCTGTCTGCTTGGTACGTGCCATTTGTGTGTGTGAGAGAGAGAGAGAGGAGTATCGGATTGAGAAATTAGAGGGATAAATATATAGAGAAGATTTAAGAACGCGGGATTTTTAATTTTTAGTGGGAGGTTTGAATATTTTTTAGGGATTTCTATGGGCCGTTGATTCTCAAGGACATGTCATTGGATTTGACGGTTAATATGAGAACTATAGGGAGCTAAGTGACTACGATCCGCGTGCATATCTAAGAACGAATAGAGAGTTGCCACTATGTATATTATTTCTTTTTATTTGCTCGTGCTTTTTTGTACTCCCTCCGTGCAGACCAAGGGTATATGGGGGGGATTTCACGCTTCTTAAGAAAATTTTTAAAAAATGAATAAAAGTTAAATGTGAGATAGGGAATAGTAATTAAATGTGTGGTAGAAAATATGAGAGATAAAGTAAAAGTTAAATGTGTGGTAGGAAATAGGAGAGAGAATATAAAAGTTAAAAATATTTAATAGGAGAGAGAATTGTTTTTGCTTAATAGTAATTAAACGCCAAGTGGTAAGAAATAGGAGAGAGAATGTATAAGGATATAATGAATGGTTTTTTTTGTAAATATATGAAGATGATAAGGGTATTAATATATTCAAAAACTTGCCTTTTTTGGAAATGAACTCTTGGTCTGGGACGTCCCAAAAGGGAAAGATGAACCCTTGGTCTGGGACGGAGGGAGTATTTTGTTTTTGTAATACTCTCTCCGTCCCTGAACTTGGTTCACAAACACTGTTTGCACTGATTTTAAGGAGGGAGTATTATATTGAAAGTGTTGTGAGTGTGAAAATAAAATAGGAGAGAGAATGAGTGGAGAGAATAGTAAATTATAATGGTGTTGTGAGTATTAAAATAATGTAGGAGAGAGAATGAGTGGAGGGAATAGTAAAGATTCTTTTCCATTTTAGGTAAGTTTTAAATGTGTGAAGTAAGTTTTGGGACGCCCAAAAGGAAAAGTGTGAAGATTGTTCTGGGACGGAGGGAGTATATTTCACGCTTTTTATTTTATTTTCCATAAACATGATAATGTCCTTTTATACGATGATTTAGGATTTAATTTATACTCCCTCCATCCTGGGATAATGCACACTTTTTAGCTTGACGCGAAAATTAAGGTAAAAGATGAAAAAGGTGATGTGTTGTGAGTGTAAATGGTTGGATAGGAGAGAGAAAGTGGAGTAAGTGTGTAATGGTTGTGAGTAGAGAGAAGTGAGTCATATTTCCATTTTAGGAAAGTGCAGATTATTGTGGGACGCTCAAAAGGGGTCTTTTTGCAGATTATCGTGGGACGGAGAGAGTATTTCTTTGTACATGAATCTGGTTGATCTGTGACCCTTCGTACAGTGTGCGGAGTCTGCATGCATGTACCCGTTGACACTGGCTCGGGCCGGTTCGCTGAATATGGTTCCTCAATATGGTGCGATCCGACGATCAGGATTGATCTGGATGGAATTGTGCCTATTCCCAAAAAGGCACCTATGACTCTTCAGAAACTATAAAAAGCCCTCCAGGATTGATAATTTCATTCATTCAATCATCCAACGATCATTAGCAAGTTAGAGAGAAAGCATCTTTAAGCATAAATTTTCTTCAAGTTCATAAGTTTTAAATACTCAGATTTGTTCGTCGAAGTCGTTAATTTGGAGTGCTCCTATTAACGACAGTTAAAGTCGTTGCATCTTACAAGAAGATTATCAGTAACCGTTAGCATTAGTACGGGGCAATTCCTCTGGGCATTGCCGCCGGTGGACTTTTGAGTTGTCTCGCTTGGTATGTGCCATTTATGTGTGTGTGTGTGTGTGTGTGTAAGAGAGAGAGAGAGAGAGGATGATGGGAATGAGAAATTAGTGGGATAAATATGTCTGAGAAGATTTAAGAAGGCGGGATATTTGTATTTTTAGTGGTGGATTTGAATGTTTTTCAGGGGTTGCTATGGGCCGTTGATTCTCAAGGACATATTATTGAATTACACCGTTAGGATTAGAATTACAGGGAGTTAGGTGATTACAATCCGTTTGCGTCGCTAAGAACTAATAGAGAGTTACCATAACGTAACCTCCCTTCGACCCGTCCGAAGCTTCACTTTTTATTCAAATGGGTGTTTCGGTAGAAGCTTCACATTTTCTAAAATGGTAATAAATGTGGGCCTCATTTGTCAACCTCACTCACTTTTTTCTCTCACATACTTAAATTGTAGGGCCCACTTGTCATATTCACTAATTTTTCCTCCCTCACATACTCCCTCCGTCCCAGAACAATCTTCACACTTTCCCTTTTGGGCGTCCCAAAACTTACTTCACACATTTAAAACTTACCTAAAATGGAAAGGAATCTTTACTATTCCCTCCACTCATTCTCTCTCCTACATTATTTTAATACTCACAACACCATTATAATTTACTATTCTCTCCACTCATTCTCTCTCCTATTTTATTTTCACACTCATAACACTTTCAATATAATACTCCCTCCTTAAAATATGTGCAAACAGTGTATGTGAACATTGTTCTGGGACGGAGGGAGTATTTAAATTGTGGGCCCCACTTGTCATATCCACTCACTTCTTTCCTCTCACAACCCTTATCCCACTCATTACTTTTCTTAATTTACGTGCTTCACCAAAATGGTGAAGCATCGAACGGGACGGAGGGAGTATTCTTTTTCTCCTTTTCTCGTGCTTTTTTGTACATTTTGTTTTGGTATATTTCGCACTTTTAATTTTATTCTCCATAAGCATGGTAATACGGTAATGTCCTCTTAAGTGCAGTATGCACTACTTCATTTCTGACCTAATGTAACGCCAATTTTCGTTGCATTAGGGCCCAAAAACCGTTATATTAAGCCTAATGTAACGCCAAATAGCTGTTGCATTCTCTTGCGTTGCATTAGGTCTAATGCAACGACATAGTAAGCTAATGTAACGCCAGAACTTTGGCGTTGCATCGAGTAAATACCTGATGCAATGCCAATTTTAAAACTATATGAACACCTAATGCAACGCCAAAAAGTAGATGGGTACCTAATGCAACGCCAATTTAAAAAGTAGTTGAATACCTAATGTAACGCCAAAGAGTAGATGAGTACCTAAAATTTATTACATATTTTCACAATTTTATTAATTTTTTTAATTTTCTTTTTTCAATATTTTTTATTTTTGGTATACCAAATTACCGACGGATATTTTCGTCGCTAATTTGATATTTTTTATTAAAAAAATTATATATATATATATATATATATAAATTTTTGTATATATTTTTAAATCAGTCCCTTAAATTTTATTATTGTCAAATCAGTCCCTTAACTTCTATTATTGTCAAAACAGTCCCTTAAACTTTCCTCATACCACAACTACCATCAACCACCACCAACCACCGTCTCAATAACCGGCACCACCATCCCTCTACCATCACCACCATCACTAACAACACCACCAAAAAACCAAACTCATCAATTCTAAACAAAAATAGAATAAATTAAGTTTCTTCAAAACAAAAATCAAAACGAAATTGAAGAAATCAAATTTGAGAGAGAGAGACGGAGGGTGTGGAGAGATTGAAGAAATCAAAATGAAATAGAAGAGACATCGTTCGATTGCTGTCGCCGGAGACGATGACGGAGAGACGGAGTATGCGAAGAGAGAGAAGGAGACGGAGATGACCCAGATCTGTGGTCGGTGTGTGCGGAGAGAAGGATACACCGTTCGGTTGCCGTTGTCGTCGCCGGAGACGATAAAGGGTAGTGGCGTGGGTTGGGGAAAGAAAAGATGAGGAAGGCAGCCATGAATTATTCGAGAGGGAGAGTCGAATTGAGGGGGAAAGGGAAGGGTGGGATTTCGGTGGGTCTCGGGAGAGAGAGAGAGAGAGAGAAATTGAGGAGGCGTGGGATTCCGGTGGCCTGGGTCTGTGGAGAGAGAGAGATAGAGAAACGGGTTTTCTTTATTTGATAAACTGAAAATGAAAATAAAGAGAAAGAAATGAGGAGAGTGTTGGTCCCAAAGGTGGCAACAAGGGTGAAAAACAGCTAGAGGGGGGGGGTGAATAGCTGTTACAAATTTTTCGCCCTCTTTAAAAACTAAACCTCTATACTTACAAAACCTCTTGCAGTGTGTTAGAAACTGCAAGTAGAGTTGTAAAATGCACAGCGGAAAAATAAAGTTACAAAGCGGTTTTGGGGAGGCGGTTTTGGTGAGGCGGTTTTGGGGAGGCGGTTTTGGTGAGGCAGTTTTGGGGAGGCGGTTTTGGTGAAGTGGTTTTGGTGCAGTTTTGGGTGCAGTTATAAAACTGAAAATTGAGGTTTTGACAATGTTAACTCCAAACACAATTTCACAATAATGGATAACTACAATAAAAATCAAATAGAGATAAAGATAGATAATCAGTAAGCACAAGAAAATAAATGCAGAAAGTAAGAACACAATATTTGGAGTGGTTCAATCTATAAAAGATCTACGTCCACTACCAAGATGGTTAGTCTTGGATTTCTAAGGGAGATTTTATATTGAGTATTTGAGAGATTACAAAGTACAATGAGTAATACTCAGATCTAAAATCTTTTCTATGAAGAACAAATCCTAGACTATAACCAGTGTATCTCAAATGAATAATCTATGTGATTAAACAAGTGAGGCGTGTGTGTGAGAACAAGATCAAGGCTCTTTAAATCCAGCGAGATGTAGAGCTCAATGATTCTTGAATGTGTTAAGGCTTGATTTCCTGGCCGATATATATTTCTTGAAGTAGAAGATGAAGATTCAAAGGACTAAGAATTTTCGCGTAACTTCAATCTTCGTATTGAACTCACAAAGCACATTCAAAATCTCAAGCAATCTTCAAATGGTGAAGATTAGGGGTATTTATACCCAAGCACCAAGGAACTAGCCGTTGGATAATACCGTTGCAAGGACAAGGCCGGTGCTTTCCCATTGGTCCACAGTAACCACTTTTGTCCTTAGGTACAGCAGTTGCAGGTAAAGCTGATCAGACTTCAGCTGCAAATAAGGTGGTTAGGACACCTGCCACATTTTCAAGATCCTTGCAGACCTGCTCTGACATTGAGTCACGTGACAAGATATGGTGGTTGATATTTGATATTGCTGATGTGGATTCCAACGGTAAAATGTGGTTCACTCTTCAAGTCTTCAATCATTGGATGCGGTCCTGGTGTACATGCGGTTTTGACAAGTGCGGTTGATTACACCAGTGAGGTTGCCGAGGTGCGGTTCAAGATGGAACCGCAAAGCGCTTGCCGTTTCACTACAAAGCGGTTGCACTAGAGAGAGTCAAAGGCAGTTTCAGACAAAGGAATTCCAACAAGCAGTTGCTAGGTGCGGTTTGCCTGGTGCGGTTGATAATTTGGAAATGCACAGGTGCGGTCAATAATTTGGAACTGCACAGGTGGTTGGAAACTTTTGAACTGCACAGGTGGTTGGAAACTTTGGAACTGCACAGGTGGTTGGTAAAGTGGAACTGCACCTGCAACTGCAACCTCAGATCCTCAAATCCTCAAATCCAATGAGTCTTGTGCCAGTCTTCAAGCCTAAATTTAACCTATTCTATAAAATGGACTTTAGGTAAAAAATTGAAGTCTAAGCTTCATTACATAGGATCCTAAAGTCCTTAAAATAGACAGGAGGTTATGGTATCAATCAAATCTAATCTAAAATAGGAGGGTTAAAATATGCATACCCAACAATCTCCCCCTATTTGATTGATGCCATTACCTACTATAACTAAAGCAAACATTGTACTTGGTAAAGACATGTCCATAAGAATTAACATGGTAATTCATGTCCCAAGTCAATTCACACACAAGCTTAAGCTATAGATTTCTATACTATCAAAAAAATAAAAACTTACAATGTGGAAAGTATAGAAATGCATTCAGTGTACTTGAAAAGTATGAGTTTAAGTTTAAAGTGCGGTTTAAACTGAATGTTTAACCTTCATTTCAAAAATATGATTTTAAGTTGAAAAATGTTTGAATGAGGTTTGAAAAATCAAAAATATAGACCAAAAGAAATACATGGAGAATGCGGTCTAAAAAGCAAAAAGAATTCAAAAGAAATTACAAAGATGAAAGCGGTGCATCATGGAAGGAGGAGTCTAGAGAGTTGAAGAATGAATGCAACTCCCCCTGAAATGTTATGGTCCCAGCATTAGGAGTTGAAAGATTGCTGTATAGATCTCTCCCCCTTAATGGCATCAAGCAATAAAAATTTAAGAACTGCCATCTCAAGGGATTGAGTTTGGAGCAGCTGGGATTGAGAAGATCTAGAGACTTGGGTTTAGAGATCTCTCCCCCTTTGATGGTGAGAAGTTGGCCTTGAATCAAGTGGAGAGAGGAAAGGATTTGGGCATAATTCGGAGGAGGGGAGGTAGGGAAGGAAGGTGTGGTTGGGGATAAGGGAGCGGTTTAGGTTTGAGGCGCGGTTGAAGGTAGTTGAGTATTGGCTTGAAATTCAGGCTCACTGCGGTTGACCGTGTTCTAAGAGCCATTCGTTGCAATCTCAGGCTCTAAGTGGTCATCCATGCGATCAGAGCCATCCTTGGCAGCTTCTACTTTAGGGTTTGAATTGGAAGTGTTTGGGGTAGAGAGGTTTGGGTATAGATTTTAGATTTGAGAACAAAGATTACTAGTACGTGGCATTGTAATCCAAATTTATCCCACACATGCAAGCAGTGTTTGAAAGGGGAAGGTTATGGTTTCCAAATTTATATACTAAGTAAAATTTCAATAAAAGTAAAGGAAGGAATTTTAAACATGCGGTTTCAAAGGAATTTGAAAAAGCGGTTCCAGAATGTGGTTTATGCAAACAACTCGTCACTAAAAAATAGCTTGCGGTTTCTAAAATAGAGGGAATGCGGTTTCCTACAATCTGTTGGATTTCCAAAATAGACATGCGGTTTGAAAACATAAAAAATATGTGGTTTAAAGAATGCGGTTTCAAATGCATGTACCATGCGGTTCTGAGTGAAAAGCGGTTCAACTGCATGACGATTTTTTTTTTATTTTTTTTTTTTTTTTTTTAAGATAAGATAAAATAGAAGTTACTATATTGAAATGCGGTTGAGATCCAAGCGGTCAATGTTGCAGCAAGCGGTTTGGCATAGGCGGTTGGCCGTGGCGCTGACTACAGCAGCTTGATGCACGCGATTTCAACAGGGAAAGTTTGAATCCTCAACAGGAATTTCAACCTATACTTAACAAACAAGTTAGCAAATAAAAAGTATGGAATTTATTTAAGTTCAAGCATACCCATTTCTCCTCTGAGGAAAGAAAACCTCTTGGAGTCAAGAGCCTTGGTGAGGATATCAGCAATCTGGTTGTCTGTCCCCACGTACTCTAAATGGATATTCCTCTTCTCCACATGGTCTTTGAGGAAATGATACTTGATATCAATATGCTTGGTCTTGGAATGCATGACAGGGTTGTTGGAGATCGAAATTGTTGAAGTGTTGTCACACATGATGGGGCAATTCCCTTCATGGATTCCATAGTCTACCAACCGCCGCTTCATCCAAAGGATTTGACAAAGAACAACTACCAAAGAAGAATATACTCACCTCCGTGGTAGACACTGAAACCGAAGCTTGCTTCTCTGTCGGCCCAAGCAACTAGTCTATTTCCAAGGAAATGACAAGTACCACTAGCGCTTTTCCTATCAATAGTACAAGCTGCATAATCTGCATCAGAATAACCAACAAGATCGAAGTTCGAATCTTTGGAATACCAAAGTCCAAGGTTAGTGGTTCCAGATAAATAGCGGATTATACGCTTGACTGAAATTAGATGTGCTTCTCTAGGATCAGCTTGGTAGCGAGCACATACACGTACACTAAACATGATATCCGGCCTACTAGCGCTAAGTAAAGTAATGAGCCGATCATACCTCGATATAAAGTCTGATCAACTTTCTTACCTTTGAGATCCTTATCTAGCTTATTGCCGGTGGCCATAGGAGTATCATATGCTTTAGCATTTTCTAATCCAAACTTCTTTATTAGCTCCTTGGTGTATTTGGCTTGGCTGAGGAAAATACCTTCTTCGCATTGCTTGATTTGAAGCCCGAGGAAGAATGTTAATTCTCCCATCATGCTCATCTCAAACTTGCTTTTCATTAGCTTTTCGAAACGCTTACAAAGCAACTCATTAGTAGAACCAAAAATGATATCATCAACATATATTTGAACAAGTAAAGTATGATCATTGTATTTGGCAATAAAGAGAGTTGTATCAATTTTACCGCGTTTAAATCCTTTTTCTAGTAAAAATTTAGAGAGAGTCTCATACCATGCCCTTGGAGCTTGCTTAAGTCCATACAAAGCTTTCTGGAGTTTGTAGACATGATTGGGAAATTTGGAGTCTTCAAATCCAGGTGGTTGGGCAACATACACGGTCTCTTGCAGTTCGCCGTTGAGGAATGCACTCTTTACGTCCATTTGATATAACTTGAAATGCTTGAAAGAGGCGTAGGCTAAGAAGATTCTGATAGCTTCCAATCTTGCAACTGGAGCAAAGGTTTCATCATAATCAATTCCTTCTTCTTGCCTATATCCTTGTGCAACCAACCTTGCTTTATTCCTAGTGATGCTTCCATTCTCATCCATCTTATTCCTAAATACCCACTTAGTTCCTATCACTCCTTGATCCTGAGGTCTAGGCACCAAAGTCCAGACCTTGCATCTTTCAAACTGGTTGAGTTCTTCTTGCATAGCAACGACCCAACTTGAATCTTGGAGTGCTTCATCAATCTTCTTGGGTTCAACTTGAGATAAAAGTGAAGTATGCTCATCATAATTTGATCTCCTTGTTTGAACACCGGAAAACAGATCACCAATCACATTTGTGAGGGGGTGACTGCTGACTTCACGAACCTCCGGGGTAAGTCCGGTTGTACCGAGGTTTGTCAAGATCTTCAATTGGAACATCGTTAGATCCTTCAAATAAGTCATGGAAGGTTAGTTGACGAAGAGGTTCTATAAGCCGGATAGGGGAATTCTCAACTTCATCTTCCCTTGCGCTGCATCTGGAGTAGGAACTTCAGTGCGGTTTGAAAATTGCGGTTTGAGGGAATGTCGGTTGAGGGTGCCGGATTTTGCGGTTGAGGTTCAGTGCGGTTTGAGATGGTTCACCTGGTTCATTATGCTCAACAAAATCATCAGCAACATTTGGAGCCAAATGTGGCTCAAGGAGAGAATGCTCATCAAAAGTAACATGGACAGACTCAACTATTTTTAAACTAGTTTTATTGAAAAATACCTTCGTCGGCCTTGGCTCCGAATTTACCTCTATTTTCTCTTCCGTTGTAGAGGACAAAGCATTTGCAGCCAAAGATCTTGAAGAATGCAATGTTGGGGGTTCTTCCTCGCCAAAGCTCATAGGGAGTCTTATTATAGGTTTTGTTGATGAGGGAGCGGTTCTGAGTGAAGCATGCGGTATTGATTGCTTCAAACCCAGAAATACCGAGGTAGCTTCGCTTCAGATATCATTGTCTTTCCGGCCTCAATCAACGTCCTATTCTTCCTTTCCACAACCCCATTTTGTTGTGGAACACCGTTGAAAAATTGTGATCAATCCCATGGTCATCACAATACCGAGCAACTCCGTTGTTCTTGAATTCTGTTCCATTATCTGATCGAACACTAACGATGTCATCTTCTTTTTGAGTTTGGAGCCGTCTAAAGAGTGCGGTGAGAATCTCATAGCAGTCATCTTTGGAAATCATCATCTCAACCCACGTATATCTTGAGTAATCATCCACTACCACTAAATTATATCTATTTCCTCCAATGCCGGCGGTGGTTACGGGTCCAAACAAATCTATGTGAAGCGATTGTAAGCATCTTGAAGTTGATGGAGCGGTCTTGCCGGTGAAAGACGACGCGGACCGCTACCAAGCCGGCATGCACCGCATTTCTCCTGGATGGTGGTCAGCCACTTTGGGTAAACCACGAACGAGGTTTTCCCTACCAATCTTTGCAAGATACTTGAAGTTCAAGTGGCTCAACCTCTTGTGCCATAGCCAACTATTTTCGCTCACATTCTTAGCTACAAAACAGAGATTAGTAATACTACATGCAGAATTTAGATCAATAATGTAAATATTACTCTTACGAATCCCTGTGAGTAGGGTGACGCCGGAAATGCTATCTTTGATAAAGCAATTTGATGACGTGAAGTTGCAAAGCATTCCTTTGTCGCAAAATTGAGAAATTGAAAGGAGGTTGTGCTTGAGTCCTTCAACAAGAGAAACCTTCTCAATGGTTAGGTTTCCTCTCCTTATAATGCCATATCCAATGGTCTTGCCTTTGTTGTTGTCACCAAAGGTTACAGACGGACCACTTGCTTCAACGACATCTTCAAGTAATGATCTATCTCCAGTCATATGTCTTGAGCAGCCACTGTCAAGATACCATTCATTATCCTTGGAGTGACCAGCCATGAAGCAGAGGACCTGAAATGTAAACATTAAGAACGAGGTCCCCCTTTATTCTTTTGGGTCCTGAGGTTAGCAACTCTTTACGACCCACACCTGTTTGACAGAAGGAGGTTTACTCTTCCTGGCATTGGATGTGAACCGCAAAAGGCATTCTGCAGCCTTGTGACCTAAACCATCACACACAGAACATTTAAAAAAGCTACAAGCATCATGAGGTTTTACCAACTCCTTACTTTTCTTAGGAGCTGCATGCGGTTTGGGAGGAGCGGTTTTAGCTTTCACAAAGGTGGTTCCTTGCGGTTTGACTGCAGTTTTTCTAGGAACGCTCTTCTTGCTTTTGAAGGCAGGAGGAGCGGTCGAAGAAGAAGGGCGGTCAGCCGTGCGGTTGACAGCACTACCAACTCCACCAGAAGCGGTTGGAGTAGAAGTGCGGTCAGCAGTATAAGAAACCTCCTCTGTGGTTTCCATCTCAGAATCTTTTCCTTTCATCTGAGAATTTTTCCCAAACTGTTTCTTAGGGTAGACATAATGGAAATTTTGTTGTCCTTTACCCTTAGCATTAACATGCTTCCCCTTAGGAATTTCTTTAGTTAGTTCCAAAATTTCCTCATCCTTTTCACTCGAGGATGCACACTTCTCCTCTTCCTCAGATCCAAATCCTAGACCTTCCTTAATTCCAGAGGGAACTTGGGAGTCTATGATTTGATCCTTGGTGGATTGAGACTTGAGCCACGAATCAATAATCTTTTGGAGATCATTGATTTGGGTTACCAAGTCATCATTCCGGAGTTGAAGTGCAACAACCTTAGTATCAAGGATGCGGTTTTGATCAGCAAGAGGAGTCATCTGTTTGATTTGGTCCTTAAGATTAGAAATTTCAGACCTCATCACAGTTTTCTCCGTCTTGTACTGGGAAAGTTCATCATGAGCTAATCCTAATGCTTTCTTAACATTGGAGAACTTTTGGATCATCATTTCTGCTTCCTTGAACATCCTTTCATGTTCCATGGGAGAAACCTCTTCCACCACCTTTTTCAAAATTTTCTTATTTGAAATTGCTTTTGAAGGTGGAGCATTTGTCGAAGGAAAAATGGGACGTGAATACGAGCAATTTCCTATCTTAATGCTAGGAGTAAGTTTGATATTTTCATCCAACGTAAAATTTGGAAGTTTTGTAGAAACCTCTTTTCTTCCATATCTTGCAACTCGATTGACTCAAATTTGACTCATCGGAAGCATCTGCAATTAAGCGAGAGATTAACCTCTTCGGTTTCATCATCACTTCCATCATCGAGAATCCATCTCAATCCAAGTTGCTAATACCTTGGAATTCTCTTCCTCCTACAAGCATTCCCTTGCGACGAGAAAATTTCGCAGAGAGGTTTTCTTTTTCATGTATTCGTATGTAGGTTTGTGGACACTCGGATGCAAAGTGACCGGGTTTTCTACGGTTGTAGCAAACTAGATCACTCCTTTTCTTTGTATCTCCGGCCTTAGAAAATGTTGCGGGGAGGTTTGCCTTTTGAAAATGTTTTTGTGAAAGGTTGAGGATTTTCTAAATTTTTGAAATCTTTTCACAAATATGAAAAAATCATCATCATCTATCTCGATGAGTGATGAGGTTGATATGGAAGAAGCAGCGGTTTGATTGGATGTGGATGGTTTCTCCTCATGTTCCACGACGGACATGGAAAGCGATTTGGTTTTTCCTTCAATCTCTTCAATGTGATTTAATTTAAGCTCATAGACTCTAAGATTGGCATACAAGTTACTAAACGACCAAGTACCCAAAACTTTGGAGTCTTCTAGAGAGGTTGCTTTATTTACCCATCTAGAGCCTAAAGCAGCTAGGAAAGTCATATTAATTTCTTTATCAGTTAAAGTTTTACCAAGAGATTTACAAGCATTAACTACCTCAACATAGCGGTCGTAGGTTTGACGCAAGGTTTCGTTGGATTTTCTGTTGAAGTTGTTGTAGGATCTTTCAACAGCATATAATTTGCTTTCCTTGCATTCGTCATCACCTTCGAGGTAGCTCTCTATGGCATCCCACATCTGCTTTGCGGTTTTGAGATACATCACTTTTTGGAGAGTTGAAACGGGGAGGGTTCCAGAAATGATGTGCCTAGCCTTGCTGTCCAAGGCAACTAATCTCTTCTCTTCATCCGACCACTCATCTTTAGGCTTTTTGACCTCTGGAGTTTCTGCGTTGGTGGTTGCATCAGTGTTGGCCTTCATTGGAATTAACGGGCCATTGATTACGCACTCCACCAGCATTTCATCAATTGTTTCCAAATGAATGAGCATTCTGCACTTCCAGATGTCAAAGTGGTCTTCGTCCAAGATTGGAATGTGTGAATAGTTAACAGTTGTCATTGTCTTTGCGTTTGCCATATCGAATCGGCACACAAGCTGTTAAGCTTGAAAAACAGTAGTTTTAAAATGTGTTGGCTCTGATACCACTTGTTGGTCCCAAAGGTGGCAACAAGGGTGAAAAACAGCTAGAGGGGGGGTGAATAGCTGTTACAAATTTTTCGCCCTCTTTAAAAACTAAACCTCTATACTTACAAAACCTCTTGCAGTGTGTTAGAAACTGCAAGTAGAGTTGTAAAATGCACAGCGGAAAAATAAAGTTACAAAGCGGTTTTGGGGAGGCGGTTTTGGGGAGGCGGTTTTGGTGAGGCGGTTTTGGTGAGGCGGTTTTGGTGAGGCGGTTTTGGTGAGGCGGTTTTGGGGAGGCGGTTTTGGGGAGGCGGTTTTGGTGAGGCGGTTTTGGTGAGGCGGTTTTGGTGAGGCAGTTTTGGGGAAGGCGGTTTTGGGGAAGCGGTTTTGGGGAAGGCGGTTTTGGTGAGGCGGTTTTGGTGCAGTTATAAAACTGAAAATTGAGGTTTTGACAATGTTAACTCCAAACACAATTTCACAATAATGGATAACTACAATAAAGATCAAACAGAGATAAAGATAGATAATCAGTAAGCACAAGAAAATAAATGCAGAAAGTAAGAACACAATATTTGGAGTGGTTCAATCTATAAAAGATCTACGTCCACTACCAAGATGGTTAGTCTTGGATTTCTAAGGGAGATTTTATATTGAGTATTTGAGAGATTACAAAGTACAATGAGTAATACTCAGATCTAAAATCTTTTCTATGAAGAACAAATCCTAGACTATAACCAGTGTATCTCAAATGAATAAACTATGTGTTTAAACAAGAGAGGTGTGTGTGTGAGAACAAGATCAAGGCTCTTTAAATCTGAGAGATGTAGAGCTCAATGATTCTTGAATGTGTTAAGGCTTGATTTACAATTTGGGATATATATTTCTTGAAGTAGAAGATGAAGATTCAAAGGACTGAAGAATTTACGGGCAACTTCAATCTTCACAAAGACTTTCAAATTCTCAAGCAATCTTCAAATGGTGAAGATTAGGGGTATTTATACCCAAGCACCAAGGAACTAGCCGTTGGATAATACTATTGCAAGAACAGTGCTGGTGCTTTCCCATTGGTCCACAGTAACCACTTTTGTCCTTAGGTACAGCAGTTGCAGGTAAAGCTGATCAGACTTCAGCTGCAAATAAGGTGGTTAGGACACCTGTCACCTTTTCAAGATCCTTGCAGATCTGCTCTGACATTGAGTCACGTGACAAGATATGGTGGTTGATATTTGATATTGCTGATGTGGATTCCAACGGTAAAATGTGGTTCACTCTTCAAGTCTTCAATCATTGAATGCGGTCACGGTGTACATGCGGTTTTGACAAGTGCGGTTGATTACACCGGTGAGGTTCTTTGAGGTGCGGTTCAAGATGGAACCGCAGCGATTCTTTGTTCACTACAAAGCGATTGCACTCGAGAGAGTCAAAGGCAGTTTCAGACAAAGGAATTGCAACAAGCAGTTGCTAGGTGCGGTTTGCACAGTGCGGTTGATAATTTGGAAATGCACAGTGCGGTCAATAATTTGGGCTGCACGGTGGTTGGAAACTTTGGAACTGCATAGGTGGTTGGTAAAGTGGAACTGCACCTGCACCGCAACCTCAATCGCATCGCAACTCAACCTCAATCGTAATCGCAATCGCAATCGCAGAATCGTAATCCCTGCAACCTCAGAATCGTAATCGCAACCTCAATCAAGAATCGCAATCGTAACTTCGATCCTCAAATCCTCAAATCCAATGAGTCTTGTGCCAGTCTTCAAGCCTAAATTTAACCTATTCTATAAAATGGACTTAGGTAAAAAATTGAAGTCTAAGCTTCATTACATAGGGTCCTAAAGTCCTTAAAATAGACAGGAGGTTATGGTATCAATCAAATCTAATCTAAAATAGGAGGGTTAAAATATGCATACCCAACAACAATCCCTGCTCCACTAACATTTTTGGTTGCCGATCCATCCGAGTAAACTTTCCAGCAATCATCGGGTAGATTAACGGCGGGCTGGAGTTCATGCTCTTTTCCTTTAACCTTTTCCTTTGGAGCTCGCTGATCGCTGTCTTCCTTGGTGAACGTAAGCTCGACCAAGAAGTCTGCTAGAGCTTGAGCCTTCAGTGCCTTTCGAGGTCGATACTCAATGTCAAATTCAGTAAGGGCAATTGACCAATTGAGCAGTCGACCTGAACTCTCCGGCTTGTGCAATATCTTTCTCAAAGGCGCATTAGTAAGAACCACAATTGGGTGAGCCAAGAAATAAGCTCGCAGTTTCCTTGAAGCCACGACTAGAGCATAAGCGACCTTCTCAGCATTATAGTATCTGTTCTCCACATCTGATAAGGCCTTACTGATGTAGTATACTGGTTTTTGAAGCCCTTCATCCTCTCTAATCAAAACTGCTGCAACCGACTTGTCTCCAACAGACAGATACACAAATAAGGTTTCACCAGTAGTCGGGCTACTCAGGAGAGGTGGAGTAGCGAGGTAATCCTTCAGTTGTTGGAACGAAAAATGACATTCGGTCGTCCATTCAAAATTTTTTGTCCCCCTCAATGCCTTGAAGAAGGGGAGAGACCTCTCTGCTGACTTAGATATGAAACGACCAAGAGCTGCTACTCTCCCGTTAAGTCGCTGCATTTCTTTGATACTGGTGGGGGCTTTCATGTCGACTAAAGCCTTTATTTTTTCTGGATTAGCCTCTATACCTCGCTGAGATACCATAAATCCAAGGAACTTTCCAAAGACTACACCAAATACACACTTGCTAGGGTTGAGCTTCATGTCGTTCGCTCTCAAATTGGCGAACGTTTCCTTTAGGTCGACCACGTGATGTCCGGTCTTTGTTTTGATGACCATATCGTCGACGTAGGCCTCCATGTTTCGGCCAATTTGAGAGGCAAAGACTTTGTTCACCATCCTTTGATAAGTTGCCCCTGCATTCTTTAATCCAAAGGGCATCATGTTATAGCAGTAGATGCCTCCAGCTGCTTGAAATGCCGTTTTCACAATGTCATCCTCGTGCATCTTTATCTGGTGGTACCCCGAGTAAGCATCCAGGAAACTGAGAGTAGAGTGGCCAGCAATGGAATCAACAAGCTTGTCGATTCTAGGAAGAGGATAGCTATCCTTTGGGCAAGCAAGGTTTAGAGTGGTGAAGTCGACGCACATCCTCCATTTGCCATTTGACTTCTTCACCATGACCACGTTGGCCAACCAGGTTGTATGAGTGGCCTCTTTAATTATACCTGCACTCAAAAGTTTTTGTACCTCAGTTTTTATGGCCTCCTCCTTAT
Organism: Adenophora triphylla var. japonica; assembly: GCA_022495995.1. Classification (NCBI taxonomy): domain Eukaryota; kingdom Viridiplantae; phylum Streptophyta; class Magnoliopsida; order Asterales; family Campanulaceae; genus Adenophora; species Adenophora triphylla. Next base: position 136,301 of record JAFEMH010003013.1, read on the forward strand.
CTCGAGCAAAACTTCTCAACTTTTGGGGTCTAGGCTTTATGGTCGGGTTGACTTCAAGTCTGTGAACAGCGACCTCTTCCTTGATTCCCCTCATGTCTTCTACTTTCCATGCGAAGACATCATTGCTCCCCTTTGAGTAGCTCGATGATTTCGCTCGCTCCTCAACCGATATTTGCTTTCCAATCTGAATTTTTGGTCGGGGTAGGAAGGGTTAGTGATTCGACTCTAGTTCGTCCATGGCTTCTAGCTACGGTCCATCCACTGAATTGTAGAGTCTCGATGATTATCTCCCTGACCCTTTGTCTCTCCTCGGCTCCCAAATGTGGAGCTTCTTCAGCTATCATATCATCTAACTTGTCTGCAACCTCGCTGGTGGTGGTGGTGGCCCCCGAGTTATTGTCGATCTGGAGGCATAGGTTGCCTATGAGGACTTGGTCGACCATAACTACATCTGAATCGACCTCGTGGTGTTAGAGTGACGTGTCGACTCAAGCATGACCTCGTCATTTGAGCGATAGGTCGACTCTTCCACATTGGTGATTGTAGATAGTCGAGTAGTTTTAGTGACTGATTGAGACAACTTTAAATAACCGTCTGCCGTTTCGATCTCTAGCTCTCTCTTCTTTCTTTCCCGAAGAACATGGTCCAAGTAGGCTCGAGTTGTGCCTTGTACGCAGCCTACTCCAGCAGGTGTGGGGAACTTGACTCGTTGATGAGGGATCGATGCCACCATTCCAAGAGCGACCTGACCAGGAATACCAAGTATGGCACCGTAGTCACTATTTACATCAATCACGATAAATTGTACCTTTGACACAATCCTTTGGGGGTGATGGCCTAGGTCGACGTCGAGCTCTATCGGCCTTTAGCATCAACTCGATGGTTGGTGAAGCCCTCCAACTCCATCATATCTTTCCAATGCTCGTCATTAAGACCCGTCTCTTTAAAAGTCTTGTAGAACAAGATATCCTTGCAGCCCCCGTGTCGACTAAGAGTACGCTCGTCGTACATCCGTCTATGAGACACAGGATGACGAGAACTTGCTCCCCTAGCCGCCATATTAGTTGCCAATTCATGAGGGTGAGGCGATCACTTCATCTCTTACATCTCTCCTTGGAGGTACATGTGGGGCTTTGTTGGTGAAAGATCTTGTGTTTGATGGCCGTGTTGCTTGCTTGTTCAAGAATGACCCCTGTGTTCAATCTAGGTTGCCTCGGTCCTTCTTTGTCCACCCGCCGGGCTGCCGCCCCCACCGGCTTGAGGCCTTTTCACATAAGCGTCGAGCCTCCCCAGGTCGACCATTCTTTGGATAATACGCTTCAAACCCAAACAATCTTCTGTTAGATGACCCGTGTCCTTGTGGTAATCACAATACTTGCTGTTGTCTCTCCTAAACTTGTTGCCTGGGTTCATTGGGACAGGAGGAGCCAGCTCGACGGCATTCATAATTTCTGTTCGACTCACCGTAAGGGGAGTGAAAGCCTCGGGCACCTTCTCTGTTGCCCTAGTCCTGTTCTTCCCATTTTTATTGTTTCCTCCATTCTTGTTGGGGTCTTTCTTATCATCGGCGACCTCAACCTTGGGGCTCTTACCATTCTTCTTCTCTTTCCTTTCCTCGGCCAGAGCAACGTTATACACCTTTTCGAACACCTCATGTCGAGTTGTGACTGTACGAACTGTGAGCTCATAATCCATGTCTTCCGAGGAAATACCACTCCGGAAGCAATTGATCACCTCTCTGTCGGTGAGATCCTCTTCAATCTTGTCAACCATTTCTTTAAACTTGGTGAAGTAGCTCATGGAGCTTTCATTCTTGGCCTGCACCAAGTTGTTTAGATCAGTCACCGTTACTTTCCGAGCTCCAGCTGTCGAGAAGCGATCCAGAATTTTGTTCTTAAACACGTCCAGTGGTTATCTTTGCCCACCGCCAACCCATTAAAACCACGTCAAAGCTGCTCTGTGAGGAGTACTTATTAGGAGCTTTGCACATATTGTCGTCTTCATTGGCGACAAAGCACATCGTGGCTTCCGGGTGTGCTATGTGACTTCTTCTTGCATTGGTGGCTCCAGTACTTTTCCAAAGAGGGGAAGTCTGAAACTTGGAGGAGGTCGACTGTCTCTCATCTCCTTGGATAGAGGTCGAAGAGCAAAATCAACTCGTTCAACCTTTCCGAGTCTTCTTTTTCTTCTCCTCCTCCCATTGTTCAAATTTCTTTTCATCAACAACCATTCCCGAGCCGTCGGGTCTTTCATCTCCTCTGGAGGGGGAACAGCATTTGACTTCGACCTTCACTTCGGGGGAGTTACTCGCCTACTCCTCATGTCTCTGTGAGAATGAGCCCTCTCGATCGGGCGGAGATCTATGCTGTCATTTCTTTGTGGCGACTGCGCCTATCAAGGCCGGATGGCGACTGCGCCTATTATCCCGAGTGGCGACTGCGCCTCTCCTCTCTTATAGGCGACCTGCGCCCGTTCTCGTCTCTATGAGACCACGATCTCTGTGTCCGTGCTTTGGGAAATGCGTACATTTTACATTGGCGGTTAATTGCGTCCTCAAATCGACCGAGCCTCACCGCTCCCTATTTCGGTGAGGCTAGCCACGAGGTCGTGACTTGGCACATGAACGATAGTGGGGGCTCGGCGAACTATCTGTCCTCGCCATTTTGCCCCACACCTTCATTTGGCCTAGCACTCACTGGCTGTCCTGCATTGGAGACTTGGGAGGGAGCAATCCTTTCGAACGAATATCGGCCTCGCTCTGCTTCCTCCATAGCTATCAAATCGGCAAGAATCCGAGCTCGCTCCAAAGCATCATTTCCTTCTTGCTCATGGGATTAGTTGAGGGACCCGCCCTGTTTCCCATGTTCACATGTCCGATTGGACGCTTAGGAGGAGGTGGTACTCCTTGTCCTTCCATATGCCTTTTCCCTCTCCTTGTGTCAGGCAATCCCCTGCCATTAACAACACTGGTAGAACGCGTGGCTCTACCATGAGGCCGATTTGGTGGGGGAGGAGGCAAGTTCAGGTTTTCGGCATTTGCGTTCGTGTTGTTGTTGTTTTCTTCTTCGTGCCCAAGTGAAGCCTCAGATACATGTCCGTCTGAAGTCACCATTGTTGTAGGTTGATGGAGTTTTCGAGGTCAAGCTAAAGCACGATTCCCGGCAATGGAACCAAACTGATGCTACAGGAATTGTGCTTATCAATCTTCCTCCACGTGGCGGGGCCAGATCACACGACTCCTTGACCTGAAATCGGAACCCACGACTAGCCGGATGTGTCTCCGGCGAAGACGCTCGGGCGTGAGAGTAAGATCACAGTTGAATATTGCTCAAAATGTATTGAATAAATGAATTCCAATAGCAAAATGGCAGTTACCTTTCACCGTTTGGTAGTGATGAAGTATTTATAGACAAGAGTGGTGTATTTTTGGGGAGGCGACATGTGCTCCGAGATTGTAGCGGCAGTTACTTGGTCGTGGGAACGTGCCTATAACGGTCCCTGATTTGTAGGGATGTGGTTATGAGAATTGTTCAACCAAATACGCCGGCAAGTGTCAGGTCGTCACTTGTTGTTTAGGTCGAGGTAGCCATTCGAGGGATGGTCGACCTGACTGTCAGGTAGAGCATGGTTCGTACCCGAATTGTAATACGGATTCTGAGGTCGGACTAAGTTAGGTCGGGACCTGTTAGGTCGGTCCATGGACTTAGTCGACTGATATTTGAGATGGGCCTTAGGCCTTGCTTTGATTGGGCCAGGATCATTGAGAATGTGGGAGTCAAGGCTGTATATGATTGGGCTTTACCCACTTGGCCCAACTCGACACTTTTGGTATGTTCAAGTATGAATTTGATCGATCCTATAAAAGTGTATAACATATTCTGCGATAGGGAGGATGGAGAGGTCGATTGCCTTAATGTATGGTTAAAGTTTTATATCATCATCCGAAGCCTTGCTTGATTTGAACTTAATAGTTAAATTGATTAACACGGTGAAAGAATGCAATTTTTTTTTGCTAAACTACAATCTTAATATTTGATTCAAACTCTGAAAGGATTCAAAAATGTTATAAACTTTATGGGATGGAAGTTATATAAAACTAACAAAAATGTATTTCGTTAAATTTTAAGCAAATTTATTAACAGAGTGAGAATATTTTGAAAAATGTAAAAGTTCAGTGAGAACATTTGAAAAAACATAGTTCAGTGAGAACATTTTGAAAAATGTTATAGTTCAGTGATGAAAATATGGTTTTTGCCAAAAATTAAAAAAGAAGTGAATAAAGGAAACCGCTCACTGTCATCCCTTAGATTAGAGTTACTAAAAAATAATTCAAAGATTGAAATTAAAAAGAAATAAAATCGTTTAATAATAGCCATTAGATAAAGACGGTTATGGATTAATCGGAACCCTTCTTTATCTAAAGTCAATAGAAAGTTATTTTTGAGCTTTCTTCATTCTGTTACCCCCGCCAACACTCGCTTTCCTCATTCCTGTTAACCCCTCTCGTCCCCCACTTACTTTCCTCTTTTTTTGCAATTCTCAACCCAACTCAGTACCCTCTTCTCGATAACCTTGCCTACCCATATAATACTAAGTAAAAAAAAAATTTATAATTCTGCGAAATAAAGGGAGCGATCGGATCTACACACTTTTATTTTAAAAAAATATATTACAAAAGTAACCAAAATTCATGTCAGTTAATTTTATATTTATTTTTCTACACACTTTTATTTTTAAAAAATTAATTAATTTTATATTTATAAAAATATATCAAAATTTGATTGAGTTAATAAAAAAATCATACTATTACAAAAGTAACAAAAATTCATGTCAGTTAATTTTATATTTATTTTTCTACACACTTTTATTTTTAAAAAATTAATTAATTTTATATTTATAAAAATATGTCAAAATTTGATTGAGTTGATTCTACGAAATAAAGGGAGCGATCGGATCTACACACTTTTATTTTTAAGAAAGTATATTACAAAAGTAACCAAAATTCATGTTAGTTAATTTTATATTTATTTTTCTACACACTTTTATTTTAAAAAAATAATTAATTTTATATTTATTTTATGACAGTTTCTGACTGTTGAATTGGATTAATCCTGGCCGCTTTTAGTCTCTTGTCAATAGAATTTTAGAAACCGCCTAATGTTAGCCGTAGGATCTTAACAGTGAAAACGAATCTAATGGTTAAAAATAAAGAGGAAAAGAAACCATTCAACGAAGACCGTTGGATCAAGTACTTATGGGCAAATTCTGACCACTCTTTACCCCTAGTCAATAGGCGTTTCTACACACTTTTATTTTAAAAAAATTAATTAATTTTATATTTATAAAAATATGTCAAAATTTGATTGAGTTAATAAAAGAAATCATATATTACAAAAGTAATCAAAATTCATGTCAGTTAATTTTATATTTATTTTTTACACACTTTTATTTTTAAAAAATTAATTAATTTTATATTTATAAAAATATGTCAAAATTTGATTGAGTTGATTCTGCGAAATAAAGGGAGCGATCGGATCTACATACTTTTATTTTTAAAAAGTATATTACAAAAGTAACCAAAATTCATGTTAGTTAATTTTATATTTATTTTTCTACACACTTTTATTTCAAAAAATTAATTAATTTTATATTTATTTTATGACAGTTTCTGACTGTTGAATTTGATTAATCCTGGCCACTTTTAGTCTCTTGTTAATAGGATTTTAGAAACCGCCTAATGTTAGCCGTAGGATCTTAACAGTGAACTACAATCTTAATATTTGATTCAAGCTCTGAAAGGATTCAAAAATGTTATAAAATTTATGGGATGGAGGTTATATAAAACTAACAAAAATGTATTTCGTTAAATTTTAAGCAAATTTGTTAACAGAGTGAGAACATTTTGAAAAATTTAAAAGTTCAGTGAGAACATTTGAAAAAACATAGTTTAGTGAGAACATTTTGAAAAATGTTATAGTTCAGCGATGAAAATATGGTTTTTGCCAAAAATAAAAAAGAAGTGAATAAAGGAAATCGCTCACTGTCAGCCCTTAGATTAGAGTTACTAAAAAATAATTCAAAGATTGAAACTAAAAAGAAATAAAATCGTTTAATAATAGCATTAAATAAATGCAGTTATAGATTAATCTGGACCCTTCTTTATCTAAAGTCAATCGAAAGTTATTTTTGAGCTTTCTTCATTCTGTTACCCCGCCAACACTCGCTTTCCTCATTTCTGTTAACCCCTTTCGTCCCCCACTTACTTTCCTCTTTTTTGGCAATTCTCAACCAAACTCAGTACCCTCTTCTCGATAAGCTTGCCTACCCATATAATCTACTATATATAATAGCAAAACTTTTTCAAGCTCCTAGAAAACTCCAAGTGGCACAATATCATTGGCCAATCTTTCCCTCATCCACCAATCACAATCATCCATTTGAAATTCAATATGTAAATGATTCTAATTTAAAATCTAAAATATCATATCAAATAGTTTTATTTATTTAAAAATAAATAAAAAAAAGTAAAAAAGTAAGTGCTATTGTCCGTCCCTCTTTTTTCTATTATATACTTTCATTTCTTTAAAAAATATTAACTTTTTTTATATAACTTTTTATAAAAAAATTTCCTACTAAATAACATCTCAAATCTACTATATATAATAGCAAAACTTTTTCAAGCTCCTAGAAAACTCCAAGTGGTACAATATCATTGGCCAATCTTTCCCACATTCACCAATCACAATTATCCATTTGAAATTCAATATGTAAATGATTCTAATTTCAAATTTAAAATATCATATCAAACATTTTTATTTATTAAAAAATTAAATAAAAAAAATTATAAAAGTAAATGCTATTGTCCGTCTATCTTTTTTTCTATTATATACTTTCATTTCTTTAAAAAATATTAACTTTTTTTATATAACTTTTTATAAAAGAATTCCCTACTAAATATCATCTCAAGTCTACTATATATAATAGCAAACGTTTTTCAAGCTCCTAGAAAACTTCAAGTGGCATAATATCATTAGCCAATCTTTCCCTCCTCCACCAACCACAATCATCCATTTGAAATTCAATGTGTAAATGATTCTAATTTCAAATTTAAAATATCATATCAAATAGTTTTATTTATTCAAAAATAAAATAAAAAAATTTAAAAAATAAAAGGCTATTTTCCGTCCCACTTTTTTCTTTTATATACTTTCATTTCTTTAAAAAATATTAACTTTTTTGATATAACTTTTTATAAAAAATTGTCCTACTAAATATCATCTCAAATCTACTATATATAATAGCAAAGTTTTTCAAGCTCTTAAAAAATTTCAAGTGGCACATTATCATTAGCCAATCTTTCCCTCCTCCACCAATCACATTCATCCATTTGAAATTCAATTTGTAAATGATTCTAATTTCAAATTTAAAATATCATATCAAATAGTTTTATTTATAAAAAAAATAAAAAAAATAAATGCTATTGTCCGTCCCTCTTTTTTCTAATTATATACTTTCATTTCTTTAAAAAATATTAACTTTTTTTATATAACTTTTTATAAAAAATTTCCCTACTAAATAACATCTCAAATCTACTATATATAATAGCAAAAAATTTTCAAGCTCCTAGAAAACTCCAAGTGGCACAATATCATTGGCCAATCTTTCCCTCATCCACCAATCACAATCATTCATTTGAAATTCAATATATAAATGATTCTAATTTAAAATCCAAAATATCATATCAAATACTTTTATTTATTTAAAAATAAATTTAAAAAAATTAAAAAAGTAAATGCTATTGTCCTCCCTCTTTTTTTCTATTATATACTTTCATTTCTTTAAAAAATATTAACTTTTTTTATATAACTTTTTATAAAAAAAAAATTCCTACTAAATAACATCTCAAATCTACTATATTTAATAGCAAAAGTTTTTCAAGCTCCTAGAAAATTCCAAGTGGCACAATATCATTGGCCAATCTTTCCCTCATCCACCAATCACAATCATTCATTTGAAATTCAATATGTAAATGATTCTAATTTAAAATCTAAAATATCATATCAAATAGTTTTATTTATTTAAAAATAAATTTAAAAAATAAAAAAGTAAATGCTATTGTCTGTTCCTCTTTTTTTCTATTATATACTTTCATTTCTTTAAAAAATATTAACTTTTTTTATATAACTTTTTATAAAAAAAATTTCCCTACTAAATAACATCTCAAATCTACTATACTCCCTCCGTCCCCAAACTTAATTCACAAACACTGTTTGCACGGGTTTTAAGGAAGGAGTATTATATTGAAAATGTTGTGAGTGTGAAAATAAAATAGGAGAGAGAATGAGTGGAGGGAATAGTAAATTATAATGGTGTTGTGAGTATTAAAATAATGTAGGAGAGAGAATGAGTGGAGGGAATAGTAAAGATTCCTTTCCATTTTAGGTAAGTTTTAAATGTGTGAAGTAAGTTTTGGGACGCCCAAAAGGGAAAGTGTGAAGATTGTTCCGGGACGGAGGGAGTATATAATAGCAAAAGTTTTTCAAGCTCCTAAAAAACTTCAAGTGACACAATATCATTGGCCAATCTTTTCCTCATCCACCAACCACAATCATCCATTTGAAAGTCAATGTGTAAATGATTCTAATTTCAAATTTAAAATTATAGGCCCACTCAGTCAAGATAATACTCCCTCCGTCAATGGAACTTAGTGGCCAATCTTTTCTGTATTTCTGAGTTTATCGTATAAAAAAATATTATTTTTTTTTTAATTGGCTAAAGCAAGTTAGAGAAAGCTAAGGACAGGATTGTAAAATTATTGTTTGACATTTGAAATTAAATTTTAATCAAATATCTAAAATGAATCGAAATCCACAGATTGAAAGGAAAGTGCATAATTTAAGGAAATTATATTAGACTAAAAAATTAAGTACAAATTCAAAAATTATGTTGAAAGAAAATTGTATCATTGAAAGAAATAGTTTGTATTCCTAAACACCGTCAAGTGCTCTGAAATACCTAATCACATACTGAAGCTAAAGATTGGATGTATCGTCATTTTGTTACGAAATATAGATCAAGCTTTAGAATTGTGTAACGGTACAAGATTGATCGTTACAAATCTAGGTACGCAAATCAATTTTGTTAGTATATAATTATACATTTATACAATTAATTATTTGATTATTTGACATAAAACATACTGTTATTTTAATATATATATATATATATATATATATATATATATATATATATATATATATATATATGTATATATGTATATATATGTATATATGTATATATGTATATATGTATATGTATATGTATGTATATGTATGTGTATGTATATGTATGTGTATGTATATGTATATGTATGTATATATATATATATATACATATGTATATATATATATATATACATATGTATATATATGTATATATACACATATATATATATATATATATATATATACACATATATATATATATGTATATATACACATATATATATATATATATATATGTGTATATATACATATATATATATATGTGTATATATATACATATATATATATATGTATATATATATATATATATATATATACATATATATATATATATATATATATATATATAGGTAAGCACGTTGTCGAGGCGGTAATGTTGTTCGGAAAGAATGTTGGTAAGAAGGTGTTGATACCGAGGATGATTATGTCACCTTCTGATACAACAAAATTTCTGGTTAGGTTTCAACGGAGACAATTTCCACTGACTGTTTCTTTTGCAATGACGATAGATAAAAGTCAGGGTCAGTCGCTCGCTCATGTTGGTTTTTTTCTTCCAAGACCATTATTTAGTCATGAACAATTATATGTTGCTTTTTCTAGAGTAACTACAAGAAAAGGACTTAAGTGCTTATATGTAATAGTCATGAACAGTCAGATGACACGACTACAAATGTTGTATACAAAGAAGTTTTTGACAAGTTGTAATATATTACATAAAATCATCTCATTAATTTTTGAATTGTATTTACATTTAACTTTTAATTCAGTGTTTTATCCCCGTCGGGGACCGACGGGTTACTCACTAGTACTAAGTAAAAAAAAAAAGTTATAATTCTGCGAAATAAAGGGAGCGATCGGATCAACGCACTTTAATTTTTTAAAAAGTATATTACAAAAGTAACCAAAATTCATGTCAGTTAATTTTATATTTATTTTTCTACACACTTTCATTTTTAAAAAATTAATTAATTTTATATTTATAAAAATATGTCAAAATTTGATTGAGTTAATAAAAAAATCATATATTACAAAAGTAATCAAAATTCATGTCAGTTAATTTTATATTTATTTTTCTATTCACTTTTATTTTTTAAAAATTAATTAATTTTATATTTATAAAAATATGTCGAAATTTTATTGAGTTGATTATGCGAAATAAATGAGCGATCGGATCTACACACTTTTATTTTTTAAAAGTATATTACAAAAGTAACCAAAATCCATGTCAGTTAATTTTATATTTATTTTTCTACACACTTTTATTTGAAAAAAAAAACAAAATTTGATTGAGTTGATTATGCGAAATATAGGGAGCGATCGGATCTACACACTTTTATTTTTAAAAAGTATATTAAAAAAGTAACCAAAATCCATGTCAGTTAATTTTATATTTATTTTTATACACACTTTTATTTTAAAAAAATTAATTAATTTTATATTTATTTTATGACAGTTTCTGACTGTTGGATTGGATTAATCCTGGCCGTTTTTTGTCTCTTGTCAATAGGATTTTAGAAACCGCCTAATATTATTCGTGGGATCTTAATAGTGAAAACGAATCTAATGGTTAAAAATAAAGAGAAAAATAAATCATTCAATGACGACCGTTGGATCAGGTAGTTATGGGCAAATCCTGACCACTCTTTATCCCTAGTCAATAGGCGGTTATTTCCGCTCTATATTATATACTCCCTCCGTCCCGCTAGTAATCGCACTGTTACTGTTTGCGCGGGAATTAAGGAAAAAAATAATGATATAAATGTTGTGAGTGTAAAAGTAAAATAGGAGAAGAATGAGTGAAGAGAATAGTAAATTATAATGGTGTTGTGAGTATTAAAATAATGTAGGAGAGAGAATGAGTGGAGGGAATAGTAAAGATTCTTTGCCATTTTAGGAAATGTGCAGTTTGTAATGAGACGCCCAAAATAGAAAGTGTGCAGTTTGTAGCAGGACAGAGAGAATTAGATTTGATATTATTTGTTTTGATGTTTTGTAATTGGAGATTCTTTTTAATTTTATTTACTTCCGTTGAACCACACTGACGGTTGTTTTTCAAATAAATTTAGTTTAAAATAATTACTATTGTTTTGAAGTTAAATCTATTTAAATTCTATAATTACCCTTTCATTAAACTTTGTTATATTTATTGAGTGTTTTATTTAATCTACAATTAATTTGAATCTAGGTGCCCATATAGACATGTCCAAATAGAACCGGAAATCGACGGAATTGGCGGGTAGAATCGGAATCGAGAATCGGCGAGAATTGGGAACCGCCGAAACCGGGAACCGAACGTAACCGGGAACCAGATTGAAACGGTTCGAATACGAATCCACCATATTGGAAATCGAGGAACCGGCGGAATCGGGAACCGGCGGTTCCGAAACTGGGAATCGGAACCGGGAACCAAAACTCAATGTAAGTTAAATGTAATATTTAGCATTTATTTAGTATTTGTACTTGTAGTGTAGTGTTGTTTTATTTAAATTCTAAAAATATTGTTAGAATTTTTATTCTATCTTTAATAATATACTAACCAAATTTTGTCCACTTCTCATTCTATCCAAAAACATACTCCCCAAGTAAAAAAAAAAACAGATTAGTTAGCGTCTTTACTGTCTTAAGAGGTTTGAATTTAAAAAAAAAAAGTTAGATGGTGATGAAACCGGTGGAACCTTTGGAACCAGAACCGGAACCGACGGATAGAACCGAAAACCGGAAACCAGATTAATATGGTTCAAATACGATTTCGACTATTTGAAAACCGAAAACCGGCGATTTCGAAACCGAAAACCGAAACCGAAACCATTTGGACATGTCTATGCCCATACTTGAGCATGGTGGCCCTGGTCTTTAAAATCAGATTAAGAGAAATTGTAAGGGTCTTGGTAAACTTAAAATTAAACTCTGAAAAAATAGAGCTGAAATCATAAATTTGTTGAATTCTAAAAGTTTAATTTTATTTAATAATGACAAGTCATTTATATCTTAATTTCAACTAACACTCAAAAAATTGCTTGAATTATTTTCTTCTCACTTATATTTGTTTTCACATTTTCTAAAATAAATTGTCCTATTTCTTAAAAATAACAAAAATAATATTTCACTAGCTTGAAAATTATAAAATAAATAAATTATCATTTATAAAGAAGTACTTCAACAAACAAAGTTTTAGGTATAATAAAATATAAAAAAAATCAAATATGTTGATAGATAGATTCAAACGCATTCTCTTTTTCTTCACTTTTCCCCTCTTACCTTGTTAAAAGCTATTTTTAAAACTCCCATACTCAGTTTAAAATTAATAGTTATTTTTAAAACATTCTTAATTTTTTAAATGATTTGATATTTTTTACCAAATAAGCTTAATTTTCTAATTTCTTAAAAATGTTAAAAATTAAAAGTTCAATTTAATTACCAAACACATCCTAAATGTTGACTTTCCGTTATATTAAAGTTGATATTTCCAAATAGAATCGGCCCTATAGGTGTTCCAAACACCAAAGGGAGAGTAATAATCAAAGACTTTGACGGAGTACAAAATATATTTTGCCGTTATCTTTAATTAATCTTCTTTGTAAAATTAAAAAAAAAAAAAATTAAGTCATGAATATATACATAAAACCCTATTTGACTAAAATTGTTAAACAAGACGTGTGCCAATTCAAATGATATACAAATGTGTAATGTTCAACTTGTAACATTTCCAAGAAACTAAGTGAAAAGTCGTTGAATAAATAGCTTGCACTCCATTAGTACCCAAATGAACCAAAATTAATTTTAATGGATATCTGAAAATATGTATTTTTATATATTTTAACGGTAAAGATGTATAAATATTTTTGTTATACACTCTAAATATTTAGTTTTACAATAATATGAATAATAAAACAAAGTTTTTTTTTTTAAAATCCATTGAAGGACAAAGTATTTTATAAAATTACACTCATTTTAATTTTTTTTTTTTTGAATTTCGACATTCATTTAATAAAAAAATAAAAAGGAGGAAGGTTTTTTTTTTATTTCCTTATTGGCATTGACTAATAAACAATGATTCCCGCGTTAAAGATCTTGACAGGTACCATTCCAAGTGAATTTCCAAGAAACTACATAAAAAGTCGTTGAATATTTTGTTTACATGTGGATGAGTTTTTGTGAAGTGAAAGCAACATTTTATTCGTAGTACTTGGGAATGCGGTAAGACGTCTAAGAAATTATTCCATCGAACGTAGTCTTTTTTTTTTTTTTTTTCGATACCCGGTGCTCCTCGCCTTCGTCGAGCTAATCCCTGACCACTACCATTCTGGGTCCCACAGCCGCCCCTAGGAATCGCGATACGCCTAAATCACCGATACGCCCCAAGGGGCCACCACAAAATGAAGACTTATACTCCCTGGCCCCAAGGAGCTCCTCCTACAACGCGGTAGTTGAACTCCCCACACAGAGTGGTTGCAGTTCCTCAAGAATGCCGCTTCCTTAACCTGGAATGGATGTGGCTCCTAAGCGACCCCGAAACCCAAGAAAGAAATTAATTCACAAGCGATTCTCCTCGTGGAATCGAACCCGACCTTCCCTACAAAGTTCACCCAAGATACCATCGCTATACCATTAGGTTCCATCGAACGTATTCTCCCTGGATGTAACCTGTCCAATCAAAACTCCTCTAATTCTCAAATGAGAATAGAATTCCATTGAACGTATCCTCCTGGATGCAACGTGCCCAATCAAAACTCCTTTAATTCTCAAAGGAGAATAGAAGCAATCATATTTTTATCTAATATTCTAATTGAGTTATATTTCCTCCATTTCAAAAAATTCGTCACTTTTTACTCAAAATAGCGTTTCGTTTGAAGCGTCACCTTTTTTAAAATGGAAATGTTTTATTAATATTCTATTACACCCACTCACTATTCCCTCCACTCATTCTCTCTCCTAAAACACTATTACACTCACAACACTTTTTAAATTTACTATTTCCTCCACTAATTCTCTCTCCTATTTTCAAATTACACTCACAACATTTTTTCTTCCCACTTTTTTCTTTAATTTGCGTGCCAAACTTAAAATGGCGACACTTTTCTTGGGACGGAGGGAGTATGTAATGATCAATAAATTCAGTCAAATTCTATATCTCAATGTGTCACATTTCTAGCACGAACTTAGAAATTAGATTTATATATTCAAATCAAATTAGGGCTCTTATCTGTCTTGAACTTATATTCAATGCGGTTAATATCAATTTTGTCGCATTTTCTGATTTTTTTTATAGCTAGGAAAAAAATCTGAACAAAAAAATTACGAAAAAAATGGAACATAAACATTTTATATAGGAATTTCATAAATTTGACATAACGAAAACAATACTAAAGGTAAACAATCTTCGGAAGATCCTCGAAACGAATTGTTAGAACATAATCTATGTAAAATATAGAAAACAAACAATAATCACATAAAATACAGATATACGTGATTCACCAACTTGTATACATACACTGGCAAATGGAAAGAATATTATTATATATTTTGGAAATCAACAGATTACAATCGTTAATCTAATGCACGAATTTTTAACCAAGAATTCGTATCTGTGCAAACCCTAAATCTAGAAAACAGGTGAGCAAAAAAACTACAAATATGGTTGGGGGTATGCTTTATTTATATGCTCACTCCCAACCCTGCAGGGTTTCAAAACCCTGATACAAGTTTGCCGCTGAACAACATCTTTTCGGACTATGGCGCGATCACCCCATGGTAGGGCGTGATCGCCCCATCTCCAAAAATGGGTACTGCGCGATCGCCCTCAGAAATTGGGTCGGTCCCTCAAGACATAAAAATGGCGCGGTCGCTCCCCAGTTGGTGTCACATGAATTTCGAATTTTGCTGTTTTATTCCCTAATTTAGGCATCCCCAACTTAGATGGCACCAAACCCAAACAATCTCCACCTTGACATCTAACCTCCAGATTATAACCAGAATTCCCCCTCTGTCTCAAATGCTATCTAATAGCTGCGAATATTCAGCAAGTCCAAACAATGTTGGAACTTGCTAGTTGGAACGGATTTCTTGAACAAGTCAGCATGATTGTCCGCATTACCCACTTTCTTCACCTTGATCCACTTCTCACTCCTTAGAAAACGATACCTCACATCTATGTGCTTTATCCTCTCATGATGAACTATCCTTGGCCAAACAAATTGCACTCATACTGTAACAAAATATTATAGCCTGATCCTGATGTAACCCAATGTCGTTGATCAAACCCTTTAGCCATATCTCTTCTTTAGCAGCTTCTGTCAATGCCATGTACTCCGCCTCCGTATTAGACAATGACATTGTAGATTGTATAGTAGCCTTCAAACTAACAACTGACCCACCAAGAGTGAACAAATACCCGGTCATAGATCTACTCGTGTCAACATTCCAAGAGTAATATTAATCACAATAACCATCAATTGCAAATTATGTACCACCTTCATAAATGAGCCTAACATCTGATGTACCCCTAAGGTACCTGAATATCCTATTCACTGCTTGCCAATGTTTTTTACCTAGATTCCTCATGAATCTACTAACAACACTAACATCAGGAGCAAGATCCGGTATAGTGCAAACCGTAGCGTACATCAAACTACCATATGCACTAACACATGGTACTCGAGTCGTATACTCTTTCTCCTCATCCAACTTAGGTACAAAAGCAACCGACAGACGTGATTTCGCTGCACTCAGAGAATCTAAAGGTTTTATTGTAGACATGTCAAACCTCTCTAAAACTTTCTTGATGTAACCTTTCTGGGATAATAATAGTTTTCGTTGACTTCTATCCCTATAAATCTCTATACCCAGAATTTTCATTGCCGCAACCAAATCCTTCATCTCTAACTCAGCAGATAGTAGACCCTTCAACTTCTGAATATCCAACTTCTTGACAACCGCAATTAACATATTGCCAATATAAAGAACCAAATAGATGATTGAACCATCCACCAACCTATTGTGATACACACAACAGTCATACGGGCTCCTCGTGTAACCAATCTCTGTTATATAGCTGTCAAACCGCTTGTACCACTGCCTAGGCGATTGCTTAAGCCCATAAAAGGCCTTTTTCAACTTACACACATAGTATTCTTTCCCCGAAACCTGAAACCCATTTGGTTGTGTCATATAAATCTCCTCCTCCAACTCGCCATGTAGAAATGTTATTTTCACATCTAGCTGCTCGAGCTCCAAATCCTGATGTGCCACCATTGCTAATAACACTCTGATAGAAGTGTGTTTAACCACTGGTGAGAAAATCTGTGGACTGCTTAACTCTGAAGTATCTTGTAGTTCTACCTGTTTATCAACACTATCACCACCTGATTCAACCACATATCTCATAATAGGTTAAGCGCATAATTTTCATCAAAAACAACATTCCTGCTTATTATTCCCTACCCTCTGATGGATACCAAATCCGATATCCATTGACACTAACCCATGAAGACTCCTTTTCTAGCCCTCGGCTCTAACCTCTCATTATCCACATGATAATAAGTAGTTCAACCAAAAACCCTTTAATTATAATAGTCAATAGGCTTACCTGACCATACCTCATTTGGGAACTTTGAGACTGATACTTGTATGTGGTCTACGATTTATCAAGTAACATGCTGTACTAACCGCTTTTGCTCATAACCGCTTAGACAACCCTGCATTGGAGAGCATTCACCTTGCCATAGCCAACAATGTCTGATTCATGCGCTCTGCTACACCATTTTTGTTGTGGTGTACCTCTAATAGTGAGATACCTAGAAATCCCCACTTACTTACATAATTCATCGAACTCAGCACTACACAACTCCAACCCATTATCTGTTCGAAGTCGCTTTATCTTCTTCCCTGCCTGATTCTCCACTAATGTCTTCCACTGTCTGAAATTAGTGAGAGCCTCACTCTTGTGCTTCATAATAATTACCCAAGTCTTCCTCGAGTAGTCATCAATCATAAACAAGAAATACCTGTGACCCCTCAATGATTCCTGACGTAAAGGTCCCTAACAATCTGAGTGAATGTAATCCAGACTGCCCTTTGTTCTATTAACCCCCTTAGGAAACTTGCTTCGCTGCAACTTTCCAAGTATACAATGTTCGTAGAACTTAAGGTCCTTGACCTTATGGCCACACAGAAGATCATGATTAGCCAATATTTATATCGCTCTAATGCTCATGTGCCCAAGCCTAATATGCCACAACTTGGTCATATCCTCCTTGACCACTTCAGATGATGCAACCAATACTGACCCAGAAAGCGTCCTTCCTTGGAGGAAATATAAGGAGCCCCGCTTAAGGCCTCTCAAAATCACTTCAGAACCTTTGCAGACATGAACTGCTCCACCTTTACCTTTGAGACTCTACCCTTTGCTGTCGAGCTGACTATGAGATATTAGATTCTTCGTCATCTGTGGAACATGCCTCACATCATTCAAAGTGTAGAACTTACCATTATGAGTTCGCATCTTGATAGATCCAATATCAACCCCCCTGCAAGTAACATGGTTGGCCATATGAATATTCCCACTATCTACCTGCTTGTAAATGGTAAACCACTCACTACTCGGACTGATATGATAAGAAGCCCCAGAATCAAGAATTCATGCATCCGAATATTTTGCAGACTCTTCTATTACTAGAACATAATCCCTACCAGAGCTGCTCGTATCAATTGCAGCAGGATTAGCTTCATTGCAATTTGGAGGCTCACCTCACTTCTTCCTAGGACAATCTGTCTTCTAATGTCCTTTCCCCTTTCAGTAATTACAAATATCATCAGGTTTCGGGCCCTTCTTGCCAGAAGACTTCTTCTTTTTATTCTGTTTACTGCTAGAACCCCTGATGCCTTCCACAACCAAACCTATTGTCTGATTATATGTACCACTATTACCGCTTGCCTTACGATGTAGCTCTCTAGTCTTGAGCGAGGATTTCACCTCCTCTAGAATCACCGTCTCCTTACCACTGATACTAGAGTCAACATAGTGCTCATATGATAAAGGCAAAAAAACAAGAAGCATTAATGCATCATCCTCATCAGCAACCTTAGCATATATATTACGCAGTTCAAGTAATAAATATGTAAATCTATCTATGTGATCCTTAATGGGCGTACCTTCCTGCATTCAGAGAGAATATAGCCTCTGATTTAAATATATCTTGTTGGTCAATGATTGTGTCAAATACATGTCTTCTAAAGCACCTCCGGAATCGGTATCTTCTATATCCACTAGACCATCATCATCTAGACACCTTGTGATTTTATAGTGGGCCCTCTCATATAGCGCGATCAGATCTGCCTCTTCATTCTCCGCTACCTTCTTCGCTTTCTCTGAACTTTCTGCTGTTGTAGCCGCGACAACAACAGTGGGAATGACTTCTGCTTTGCCCTTTGAATCCTAATAAGCCCTGATTACAATAGCCACTAGATCCCATAAGCCCTTTTCCCTCAACAAGGCTTTCATCTTGATTTTCCAAAGAGAAAAAATATTCTTCCCATTAAACTTGTCGATCGGTGATTCAATTCCTGATACCATCATCTTTTGCAATGGAACAACCTTAGACCTTCATCAACCTGACCGACTTTGATATCAGTTTGTTAGAACAGAGTATTTGTAGAAGATATAAAACAAGCAACAATTACATGACACACATATATACGTGGTTCACCAACTTAGCTACGTCCACGAGCCGAGGCAGAGAATATTATTATCTTCTGGAAATCTACAAATTACAATCTCTAATCTAGTGCACAAATTCTTAGCCAAGAATTCCTGTCTGTATAAACCCTAGATATAGATAACAGATGAGCAAGAGAACTACAAATATGGTTAGGGGTATTCTCTATTTATATGCCTACTCCAAACCTTGCAGGGTTTCACAATCCTGATCCAAGTTTATCGCTGACAGCATCTTTACGGACTAGGACGCGATCGCCCCATCTCCAAAAATGGATATTGTGCGATCGCCCTCAGAAACTACGTGGTCGCTCCCTCAGGACAGAAACTGCGCGGTCGCTCCCTCAGGACAGAAACTTGGCAAGGTCGTGCGCTTGTCTCTGCGCGGTCGCTCCCCAGCTAGTGTCACAGGAATTTCGAATGTTGCTGTTTTGTCCCCTAATTTAGGCATCCCCAACATAGATGGTACCAATCCCAACACGAATAATCTGTTGAAAAGATTATCGACATGAACCAACAATGATGTTAGAATTTGAACAAGTCAACAAGCTTCATGGTTTTAACCTACAAAGATGCAAGAATGCAATCTCGATATAAATTTATTTATCAAGGCCTAATTCTTACAAAAACCGTAGCATATTATTTATACTACTAAAGAAAACTCTAGAAATTATAATAAATAATAAAGCCTTCATAAAAACTAATGACAAAAATAACCCTAGTCTAAAACTCAAATACGACAATATGAAATTAATAAATAATAATAATACGATACGTAAACAAAAGTCAAAATACGGAAACTAAAACAACGCCTATAGTTGCTCTAGGCTGACGCACAGGCGCGCCTTTACAAGCGTGCATTCTGAGACGCATTGCAAGTTCTCTTTAAAAGAGTGAGGATTCCTTGGAATCTTTACTTTCCTAATCCGAGGCAAAGTGATAAGTTTGGTAAGTAGGATTTTTGTCCTTTTTATCAAAGATTTAGATGTATAATTAGTAAGGATATTGTATATGTATATATCTTTATTTAATTAAATATCTTGTGATTGGTTATTTTAGGACTAACAATACTAATTGATCTCTTTGTTTTTGATAGTGTCAATCTATTTGTTTCCTTATAGGATTAGGATCGCTACATTGAAGGAAGAGATTGATTGGAAGATTTCTCGAGGCCGCCTATAAATGAAAATCATTTAGCGAAGAGAAGTTTTAAGGATTCAAGAATTCTTTGGAGAGAAAAATCCTTGTTCATCTCGGATTCAAGATTGTTGTTTTAGGTTGTATGTGCAGTTGTATCTTATATATGAAGACACATCTAGATTTTTTACAAGTCCTTTGTTCTTTCTTTTGCTAGAATAGGCTTTAATTGAATAAGAAATATTGTTCAGTGTTTAGAAGTTGGTTAGGACTTGCTTTACTATTTTTATCTTTATTATTTCACTTGTTATTATTTGATTCTTTAAACTAGATCTTTAATAGTGAAATCCTTTTTAGGCTTAAAGCCTTGTTTGCTGAAGTTGAACCAATAAACGTTTAAATCTCTTTGTGTTATTCTTTTATTCCGCTGCATACATTAGTTGTATAAACAACTGTGTCTCACATTTGTACACACATCTGCTTTTCTGTTATGTTGAACTTGATTTCCTAGCTCCACTCAACTTTCAATTGGTACCAGAGCCAACTCTCAACACCATTGAGTGTTGATCCAGAAAGTGTAGTCAAAATGGAATGTCAAAATCATCAAAACAAACCTCTAGTATTGGATGGTACCAATTACTTCTTTTGGAAGTCTAAAATGTGTAAATATATCAAATCAATTGATGAAAGAGTGTGGATGAGTATACTTGTTGCATGGCAACCATCCATAGTGGAGAAAAATCCTGCATCAGGTAGTGGAGAATATGTATTTGAAAGAAAACCTTAGGCTAATTGGAAACTTGATGAAATCACTACTGCAAATTATAAGTCTAAGGTTATGGGTACTATTTTCAGCCTTGTTTATGGGAATATGTACAAACTAATCACAAATGAAAGTGTGGCCTAAGTTGCATGGGATATTTTACAAATGCAATGTGATGGTATAACCAGTGTTAAATCCACCAGACTTAGGATCTTAATGGATAAGTTTGAAATCTTGAGAATGAAAGAGACTGAAGTTATTGTCTCTTATGCTACCAAAATCCATGAAATTTCTAATTAGTGGACCAACCTTGGTGAATCAATTTCAAATGCTAGATTAGTTAACGAAATCTTAAGGACCCTACCAGAGTGATTCAATATCAAAGTGGCTGTCATTGAGGAGACTCATGACACAAACACTGTAGGGTTGGATAAAATAGTTGGTGTATTAACTTTATTTAAGTTGAACCTTGAAGCTCAGAAAAAGAACAAGGCAATAAGTCTTGCTCTCCAAAGCTCTGCAGCTATTCCAAAATAAATAACTGACCTCTCCTCTAAGATAGACAAATCCAGTCTTGAGGATGAGGATGTGGCTCTCATCTCAAAAAAGTTTAATTCAATCCTGAAAAACAAAAGGATGAGCAAGTTTCCTAACATACCTACTCAAAATGTTGAAAAGCCCAAAGTTAGTTCTGATGGGGATTCAAATGACCTAGTTTTAAGAATAAGAAGTCCTCTGACGTTGTACAGTGTAAGGATTTCTGTGGCTTTGGTCACTCTGCTAATGAGTGTGTAAACACACTAAAAAAGAAAGGGATAAGCATGACTGCTTCGCTGAGTGATAGTGAAGATGAAGAGGAAATAGCTAACATCTATGTGCTAAACTGCTCTTCTTATATTAATGCCCATTTTGCAGGTATAGAAGAAGGAGATTCTGAGGAATATCTAGATGTGGATTCGGATGTGGACACAATCATGTACACATCTGAAAATACACCTAATCTGACTCTCAATTGTTTCTCTAAAAAAGGAGATTCAGATGATGAAGGTAGAGATATCCCTTATGAAGAACTCTTTGAGATTTATAAGGATCTGCATACTGTTTGGGTCAAAAGAATGGACAAGATTGAGGTAATGATCAAGGTAAATAAGGTTCTTACTGATAAATTATCTACTTGTAAAACTGAGAATGCTAGACTTCAAAAGAAAATGATGACCAAAAGGATTTCATTGCTAAACTTGAGGTTTTGATAACTAATAAATAAATTGAACTTGAAAAAGTAAATAACTGATTTGAAAAAGCTGAGAGCACTCTAACCAAGTTATATACTGGGAAAATGAAACTTGATGAAGCTTTAGCTCTTGGTAATATTGGAAAAACTGGACTTGGCTTTGGAAACTGCAAATTTGTAAAAGAGGGAACTAAGGTTTCAAAATCTAAAGAGAAACCCATTTTGAGTTGTAAAAACTAAGGGAAGGCACTACATGTGTCATTACTGATTTGCTCTTGAACACATTTGTCCCTTTTGTTATAAATTAAAAGCTGATAAGAAAGTTGGCTGTGTGAATCAATCTTAAATGTATGACAAGATGTACACACATCCTGACACACATCTGAGTGCACAGTAACAGGTGCATCACAACAGAAAGGTTGAAACCAAATGGGTTGTGTTGGGTATGCATGTTTTAACCCTCCTATTTTGTATTAGATTTGATTGATACCATAACCTCCTGTCTACTTTAAGGACTTTAGGACCCTATGTAATGAAGCTTAGACTTCATTTTTTTAGCTAAGTCCATTTTATAGATTAGGTTAATTTTAGGCTTGAAGACTGGCACAAGACTCATTGGAATTGAGAGTTGCAGTTCAGAAGTTTCAAACCGCTCCTTCCAACCGCCCTAGCAAAACCGCCCTTAGCACTTGCTTGGTGAAATCTTATGTTTGAAACTACCCTTGAACTACTTCAGTGCAACCGCCTTATGATGAACCGCACCCTTGCAGTTCAACTTCAACCGCACTATGCAACCTCACTGGAGTCATCAACCGCACTTGTCAAACCGCCTATACTCCAGAACCGCTCCAATGATTGAGACTTGAAGTGAACCACCTTTTGTCATTATAATCCACATCAGCAATATCCAATGTCAACCACCTTATCTTGTCACGTGATTCAAAGTCAGAGAAGATCTGCAAGGATCTTGAAAAGGTGACAGGTGTCCAAACCTCATTGCTTGCAGCTGGAGCATTATCAGCTTTATCTGCAACTACTGTACCAAAGGACAAAAGTGGTTGCTGTGGACCAATAAGCATCAAGTACTGTCCTTCAAACAGCTGTGTCCAACGGCTACATTTTGGATGCTTGGGTATAAATACCCCTAATCTTCACCATTTGAAGATTGCTTGAAAAATTTGAGAAATTGCTGTGTTCATGAGAAGTTGAAGCTCTGCCCAGAAATTCTTAGTCCTTTGAATCTTCATCTTCATACTTCAAGAAATTTTCCCCAGCCCAGAAATCAAGCCTTAACACATTCAAGAATCATTGTGCTCTACATCTCACAGATTTAAAGAGCCTTGATCTTGTTCTCACACACACACCTCATTTGTTCTAATCACATAGATTAAACACTTGAGATACACTGGTTATAGTTTTGGATTTGTTCTTCATAGCAAAGATTTTATTGTACCTTGTAATCTCACAATACTTAATATAAAATCTCTCTTAGAAATCCAAGACTAACCATCTTGGTAGTGGACGTAGATCGTTTATCGATTGAACCACTCCAAATAGCGTGTTCTTACTTTCTGCAATTATATTTCTTGTGCTTATTAATTATTTATCTTTGTCTCTGTTTGATCTTTATTTAGATATCCATTATTGTAAATTAGTGTTTGGAGTTAACAGTGTCAAAACCTCACTTGTTTGTAAACCGCACTTACCAACTACTTTATTAAAACCGCTTTACAAACCTCCTCTATCAAAACCACTTTATACTCTATAATTCCGCTGTGCATTTTACACTATCACTTGCAGTCTATTATCAACTGCAAGAGGATTTTGTAAGCAAGAGGTTTAGTTTTTTTTTAAAGAGGGCGAAAAATTTTAAACAGCTATTCATCCCCCCCTCTAGCTGTATTTTCACCCTTGTTGCCACCTTTGGGACCAACAAGTGGTATCAGAGCTAACACATTTTAAAACCACTGTTTTTCAAGCTTAACAGCTTGTGTGCCGATTCGATATGGCAAATACAAAGACAATGACTACTGTTAACTATTCACACATTCCAATCTTGGACGAAGACCACTTTGACATCTGGAAGTGCCGAATGCTCATTCATTTGGAAACCATAGATGAAATGCTGGTGGAGTGCGTGATCAATGGCCCGTTAGTTCCAATGAAGGCCAACACAGATGCAACCACCAGTGCAACAATTCCAGAGGTCAAAAAGCCAAAAGAAGAGTGGTCGGATGAAGAGAAGAGATTGGTTGCCTTGGACAGCAAGGCTAGGCACATCATTTCTGGAACCCTCCCCGTATCAACTCTACGAAAGTGATGTACCTCAAAACCGCAGCAGATGTGGGATGCCATTGAGAGCTACCTCGAAGGTGATGATGAATGCAAGGAAACCAAATTATATCTTTGTTGAAAGATCATACAACAACTTCAATGTAAAATCCAACGAAACCTTGCGTCAAACCTACGACCGATATGTTGAGGTAGTTAATGCTTGTAGATCTCTTGGCAAAACTTTAACCGATAAGGAAATCAATATGACTTTCCTATCTGCTTTAGGTTCTAAATGGGTAAATAAGGCTACCTCTTTAGAAGACTCCAAAGTTTTGGGTACTTGGTCATTAAGTAACTTGTACGCCAATCTTAGAGTCTATGAATTAAAATTAAATCATATTGAAGAGATTGAAGGAAAAACCAAATCGCTTTCTATGTCCGTAGTGGAACAAGAGGAGAAACCATCTACATCCAACCAAACCGCTGATCCTTCCATATCAACCTCATCACTCATCGAGATGGATGATGATGATTTTGCCATGTTTGTGAAAAGATTCCAAAAATTTAGAAAATCCTCAAAACCTTTCACAAAATCATTTTCAAAAGGCAAACCTCCTGCAACGTTTTCTAAGGCTGGAGATACAAAGAAAAAGGGTGATCTAGTTTGCTACAATTGTAGAAAACCTGGCCACTTTGCATCTGAGTGTCCACAGCCTAAGTATGAATACATGAAAAAGAAAACCTCTCCTGCGAAATTTTCTCGTCGCAAGGGAATGGTTGCTGAGGAGGAAGAGAATTCCAAGGAATTAGCAACTTTGATTGAAACAGATTCTGATGATGGAAGTGATGATGAAACCAAAGAGGTTAATCTCTGCTTAGTTGCAGATGCTTCCGATGAATCAGATTCTGAGTCAGTCGAGTTGCAAGATATAGAAGAAAAGGAGGTTTCTACAAAACTTCCAAATTTTAAATTGGATGATGATATCAAACTTACTCCTAGCATTAAGATAGAAAATTGCTCGTATTCACGTCCCATTTTTCCTCCTACAAATGCTCCACCTTCAAAAACTATTCCAAAGAAGAAAATTTTGAAAAAGGTGGTGGAAGAGGTTTCTCCCATGGAACATGAAAGGATGTTCAAGGAAGCAGAAATGGTGATCCATCAGTTCTCAAATCTTAAGAAAGCCTTAAGCTTAGCTCATGATGAACTTAATCAGACAAGACGGAGAAAACTGTGATGAGGTCTGAAATTTCTAATCTTAAGGACCAAATCAAACAGATGACTCCTCTTACTGATCAAAACCGCATCCTTGAAACTAAGGTTGCTGCACTTCAACTCAGGAATGATGACTTGGTAACCCAAATCGACGATCGCCAAAAGATTATTGATTCGTGGCTCAAGTCTCAATCCACCAAGGATAAAATCATGGACTTCCAAGTTCCTCCTGGAACTAAGGATGGTCTAGGGTTTGGATCTGAGGGAGAGGAGAAGTGTGCATCCTCGAGTGAAAAGGATGAGGAATTTCCAGAACTAACTAAAGAAATTCCCAAGGAGAAGCATGCTAAAGGAAAGGGTAAAGGACGACAAATTAATTATGTCTACCCTAAAGGAAAGCAATATGGAAAGAATTCTGTGTTGAAACCTAAGGATTCTGTGGAAGCAGCTGAAGAGGAAATGGCTTATGAAATTGGTCGCATACCTGCTCCAACCGCTCCTGGTGGTAAAGGTAGTGCTGCCAACTCCAGGTCTGACCGCTCTTCTTCTTCGACCGCTCCTCCTGCCTTCAAAAGCAGGAATAGCGTTCCCAGGAAATACGTGGTCAAACCAAAGCCTGTTCCCTTTATCTCAGCCGGACTCTTAGCTGGAACTGCTCCTCCAAAACCGCTTCCTTGTCCCAAACCGCATGCAACTCCTAAGAAGAGTAAGGAGTTAGTAAAACCTCATGAAGCTTGTAGCTATTATAAATGTTCTGTGTGTGATGGTTTAGGTCACAAGGCTGCAGAATGCCTTTTGCGGTTCACATCCAATGCCGTGGAAGAGTAAACCTCCTTCTGTCAAGCAGGTGTGGGTCGTAAAGGGTTGCTAACTTCAGGACCCAAGGAAGAAAGGGGGACCTCGTTCTTAATGTTTACATTTCAGGTCCTCTCGCTTCATGGCCGGTCACTCCAAGGATAATGAATGGTATCTTGACAAAGGGTCGCTCAAGACATATGACTGGAGATAGATCATTACTTGAAGATGTCGTTGAAGCAAGTGGTCCGTCTGTAACCTTTGGTGACAACAACAAAGGAAAGACCATTGGATATGGTGTTATAAGGAGAGGAAACCTAACTATTGAGAAGGTTTCTCTTGTCGATGGACTCAAGCACAACCTCCTTTCAATTTCTCAATTTTGCGACAAAGGAATGCTTTGCAACTTCACGTCATCAAATTGCTTTATCAAAGATAGCATTTCCTAAGGCCACCCTACTCACAGGATTCGTAAGAGTAATATTTACATTATTGATCTAAATTATGCATGTAGTATTACTAATCTCTGTTTTGTAGCCAAGAATGTGAGCGAAAATAGTTGGCTATGGCACAAGAGGTTGAGCCACTTGAACTTCAAGTATCTTGCAAAAATTGGTAGGGAAAACCTCGTTCGTGGTTTTACCCAAAGTGGCTGACCACCATCCGTGCAGAAATGCAGTGCATGCCGGCTTAGTAAGGCGATCCGCGTCGTCTTTCACCAGCAAGACCGCTCCTTCAACTTCAAGATGCTTACAACTGCTTCACATAGATTTGTTTGGACCCGTGACCACTGCCAGCATTGGAGGAAATAGATATACCTTAGTGGTGGTGGATGATTACTCAAGATATACGTGGGTTGAGATGATGATTTCCAAAGATGACTGCTATGAGATTCTCACCGCACTCTTTAGATGGCTCCAAACTCAAAAAGAAGACGACATCGTTAGTGTTCGATCAGATAATGGAACAGAATTTAAGAACAACGGTGTTGCTCAGTATTGTGATGACCATGGGATTGATCACAATTTTTCAACCGCTGGTGTTTCACAACAAAATGGGGTTGTGGAAAGGAAGAATAGGACGTTGATTGAGACTGGAAAGACTATGATATCTGAAGCGAAGCTTGAAATTACCCGGATCCGAGCAGGCCTCGCGGCCCCGGCATCTGGCATCTTTCGCGTTGGAGGTGTCTCGCCGTTTTGCTTTCGCATTTGTAGAGTCGCCACGCCGTTTTTATTAAGCCCAAAACATTGAAAAAGGGCATCAGTTTAAAGATAATTTTAAACTGTTTTTGTGTGATGAGATTTTGAGTTCGGAGGTCAGATGACTCCCGGAAGAGAATATTAGAATATTAGAGCTCACTCCGAGTAGCCTCGTAAAACGAGTCTTTCTGATACCCCTAATATCCTTTAAATGTCATGTGTGTGTGTGTGTGTGCTTTTAAAAATGCATGTCAGACGGATGTCTACATTGTATGCTATGTATGGAAATGTATTGAAATAGTGTATAGGAAGGAAGCCTTACCAATGTTGGTTCGTGTCCTGTCTTCCGCCTGGGAATGGTGTTTGAGGTCGGAGTAGCGTTCCTGCATGGATCGGGATTGCTTCGGGAGATGCCCTGTCCGCGGACGAGTTTCTGCGTGAGTTGAGGTTGCAGGCTGCGTTCGGGCAGAGGTTCGGCGTGAGAGGGGATCGTCGGGATCACTCGGGCAGGTTCGGCGTGCGTTGTGGTGGCAGAGTCACTCGGGCAGTTTCGGCGTGGTTTGGGATCGTCGGTTTGACTCGGAAAGAGCCGGACACCGTGGAAAGACTGTGCAAGGCCTCTGAGTACCACGAGGGGCCTCGTAGTACCTCGAGAGTGCCTCGGCAGCGCGGGAGCGTCTCGAGCGCTCGGGAGGCTTCTGAGCACCACAAGTGGAGCTCTAAGGCCTCTAAGGATCCGAAAGGGGCCGGGAGTGCCTCGAGAGGACTTAGAGGGGAGCCGAAGGCTAAGGGAGGAAGAGAGAAGAGGGAGGTGTGTCAAAATGAGGAGGGGAGCCCTCTATTTATAGTAAAAATTTCGGAGCAAAGAGGTCCGTACGGACCTTCTTGGTTATCCGTAATTTTGGATTTCCTCGATTTGAGGGAATCGCAATGATGGAGAATATTCTCGAATGATGGTGTTCCCTGAGCAATAAGGTCCGTACGGACCATCTTGCATGCAAAGAGGTCCGTACGGACCAACTCTGCAGGGAAGTAATCATTTTCCCCGGGATTTGAGGGAATATTGTGGACTTTAAGGGGATTTAGTAATCATTGAAACAAAGAGGTCCGTACGGACCTTAATTGCTTTTCTGATTTCCTGAAAATTCCCAAAAGGTCCTTTTGTCCCTTTTATCCTGCAGAAGGCTCCTCCCTTGGTTTGGTTGGGGTCAGAGGGTTTTGAGAGGGTTTTGAGTGAGAGAGGTCTCCGAGACTGCGTGGATGAGTCTCGCGGTGTTTCCCGTGTGTTTGAAAGGGGTGATCCAGATTGGGGTACTTACGTAAGCCCCTCGACGACGTCACTTATGAAAGAAGTGGGGTCGCCGATAAGATAAGGGTCCTAATCTGGATCGCGTGCTGGGAGAGGAAGTGACCGTGAGGGTCAATGTGAGGACGTGGTGGTGTCCTTTTGTGTGACCATTTAGGTCAATAGGCTGGACCTTGTGATAGGATTCCTACGTATCCCTGGCGGGAATCAAGCCTGATCGTAGTTCGGGTGTGGGGTGAGTGTTTTGTGAATGCGGGCGTGGTGGTGCCCTGAAGTGTCGTGTGACCGCCGAGGTCAGTGGTGAGGACGTGGTGGTGTCCTGGGTGACCGCATAGGTCGATGTGGAGGACGTGGTGGTGTCCTAAGTGACCGTATAGGTCGATGGCTGGACCCTGTGATAGGATTCCTACGTATCCCCGGCGGGAATCAAGCCCGGTCGTAGTTCGCAGGTCGTGAATTTGTGAGTGCATGTGGGCGTGGTGGTGCCCTGAAGTGTCGTGTGACCGCCGAGGTCAGTGGTAAGGACGTGGTGGTGTCCTAAGATGTGGTGACCACCGAGGTCAATTGTGAGGACGTGGTGGTGTCCTGGGATGGAAATTTTACGATTTTCCTAATCGGGTGGTTTAAGGCCTTCCGGGCCGGAGATAGAGTGAGGACTTGAATCGTCTTCTCGATTGCGGTTGGTGCCACGCCGAGGACTTTGAATCGTCTTCCGGCGGCGGCTGGTGCCACGCCGGAGGACTTTGAATCGTCTTCTCGGCGGCGGTTGGTGCCACGCCGGAGGACTTTGAATCGTCTTCTCGGCGGCGGTTGGTGCCACGCCGGGAGGACTTTGAATCGTCTTCTCGGCGGCGGCCGGGTGCCACGCCGGAGGACTTTGAATCGTCTTCTCGGCGGCTGGTGCCACGCCGAGGACTTTGAATCGTCTTCCGCGGCGGTTGGTGCCACGCCTGAGGACTTTGAATCGTCTTTCAAGCGGCGGTTGATGTAATGCGCGAGGACTTTGAATCGTCTTCTAGCCGCAGCTTGATGTAATGCGCGAGGACTTTGAATCGTCTTCTAGCCGCAGCTTGATGTAATGCGCGAGGACTTTGAATCGTCTTCTAGCCGCATTTGTGGAGGCGTGGCCGCCTTGTGCTTCGAGAGGCGTAGATGCCTTTGTGTTTTTGCATGTTGAGTAGAAGGTTGGACTTACGATGACCGCCGGTGCTTGAGCCGCCGTTGAAGTGGGCAAGGATGACGGCCGGTGATTGCTTCACCATTTGGCGTTTGGAGGCGCTTCGTGCCTTGGGACTTGTACTCGGAGGTGTTGGCTCCTTCTTGTGCTTGTTTTGCCGTTGAGTGGGCAAGGATGATGGCCGGTGCCGGGATATGCAGCCCGTATGACTTCCCTTTCGACTTGTTGGGAGGAGCTCGGCTTACTTTGATGGCCGTAGCTTGCGCCGCCGTTGAAGTGGGCGAAGTTCGGGCTTACATCCGACCGCCGGTGCTTGAATTGGCTGGGATGCGTGACCTTGTAGGGGCCTTTTCTCGTTGGGAAGATGACTTTCGGACCTCCCTTTGAGGGCCAAAGCTGGGCCGAGTTGTCGTTGAGCGTTTGGAGGCGTCTTGTGCCTCGATATTCGTGGCCGGGAGGTGTCAGCTCCTTCTTGAATTGCCGTCGGGCGTTGGGAGGCGTCTCGTGCCTTGGGATTCGTGCCGGGAGGTGGGCTCCTTCTTGAATTGCCGCTGAGCGGGCGGTGGTTGAATTGCCGTTGAAGTGGCGAGGACCGGTCTTACGCCGATGGCCGGTGGTTGAATTGCCGTTGAAGTGGGCGAGGACCGGTCTTACGCCGACGGCCGGTGGTTGAATTGCCGTTGAAGTGGGCGAGGACCGGTCTTACGCTGACGGCCGCGGTTGAATTGCCGCTGAGCGGGCGAGGACCGGTCTTACGCCGACGGCCGTGGTTGAATTGCCGTTGAAGTGGGCGAGGACCGGTCTTACGCCGACGGCCGGTGGTTGAATTGCCGCTGAAGTGGGCGAGGACCGGTCTTACGCCGACGGCCGGATTGAATTGCCGCTGGCTGGGCGAGGACCGGTCTTACGCCGACGGCCGGTGGTTGAATTGCCGTTGAAGCGGGCGAGGACCGGTCTTACGCCGACGGCCGGTGGAATTGCCGTTGGAAGTGGGCGAGGACCGGTCTTACGCCGACGGCCGGGATTGAATTGCCGTTGAGCGGGCGAGGACCGGTCTTACGCCGACGGCCGCGGTTGAATTGCCGCTTGAGGCGGGCGAGACCGGTCTTACGTCGCGGGCCTGGACGATGACGGCCGGTTGAATTGCCGTTGAGTGGGCGAGACCGGTCTTACGCCGACGGCCGGTGGAATTGCCGTTGAAGTGGGCGAGACCGGCCTCTTACAGCTGGCGGGCGAGGCCGTTACGCAGTGGGCCGAAGCCGCTGGCGCTACGGCCGCAGTGGGCCTGGGCGTTAGCTGGCGCGCTTCCTTTTTGTGGTATGCACCGCCCGAGACTTTCGTTCGAACCACGCGACCGCAGCCTCCCTTGCTGAGAGCTTGACTCGGGATAGGGTCTGCGATATTGCGCTTGGGCGAGGCGTGCTTAGCTCTACTTCTCCTTGGACCGGTTTAGCCTGGGGGCGCGCCGTTGGCCTCTTTGACTTTGCTTTCGGAGGTACGAGTTTATTGTCGTTTTTTGATTTAGCAACTTGTCATTTCTCCATTGTCTTTGCACCGAGCCTTCTCTCGTTTTTGTCACGTGTGGTTTTATGAGGTTTTCCAAAGGCTTCCCGTGGGATAGGGATCCCGGGTCGTTGCTGCACTCGCTACGGGCCGGGCTCGTACGGCGAGGAAGAGGAGGACCACTGGGAAGCTCACCATCGCCTACTGGGATGTGCAGGAGCTGTCCGGAGAGAGATAGCCGTGAGGGTTTGTCTTGTTCCCGTGGACTGTCGGTATGAGGGAGATGAGTTTGAGGGGGCTCCCGAGGTGACAGCCGGCGGAAGATGCCGCGGGGCTTGACTTGTGATGTCATGTATCCGGGAGAGCGGGTCTTCCGGGCAAAGATGGCCCGCGTGCTTCCCGTGGCTCCGAGGGACCCTCCCTTTGGGATGCTTGATTCCCGGGATATGGATGTGCTTGACTTCGAGAGGTACCTCGCGGTGTCGGCGCCGAGGAGTTCATTTTATACTGGAGAGGAGTACGGGGCCTTCGTGAGGAGGAAGCCGAGGACGCCGCAGTATCGGGCGCGGAGAGAGAGGCCGCCCGCAGCTCCCCTGCAGGTTCCGATGCCGGACCGGATTTCACGTACGTCCGCGGGGACGGATCGAGGAGGAGGGTGTCTCGTACCTGCTCCGAGCAGTGCTCCCGCCGCATACAGAGTGGATCCCGATAGATCGGCGAGTGTGCCGACTCTTTTCCATCTTGGCATCTTTTCTCGTATTTTTCTTTTTGTTGTCGAGTATAACCGCATTTGATGAGCGTTTCCTTGGCTTCTTGTTGGTGCAGTCCCGGGAGAGCCTACGATATGCCGACTCGCCGTTACGTGGCGATGCGCTCCTTCGCTAAGAAGATGGCGTCGAAGATGTCCCGCCGGTCTTCGCGTCGCGCCAACAGACGAGCCTATGCCTTCGAGGCATTCTCGTGGACGTTCCTCCGCC
Source organism: Adenophora triphylla var. japonica (assembly GCA_022495995.1). Lineage (NCBI taxonomy): Eukaryota > Viridiplantae > Streptophyta > Magnoliopsida > Asterales > Campanulaceae > Adenophora > Adenophora triphylla. Next base: position 168,878 of record JAFEMH010003013.1, read on the forward strand.
TAGAGCCGAGCCTGAGCCGCAGCAGGAGGGACCTTTGAGGGGGCGGCATAGCATGGATGCCGGACATCTTCGAGCCGCAGGCCTTCGAGGGAGCAGCCCTTTTATCGCTCATGCCTCCGCACGGCGCACGTGGTGAGGGTTCCTCGTAGCCTTCTTTCTTTGATCCTTTCGCCGGATTTGATCCTTCCGAGTACTTTTCGTGGGAGCCTCCCGCGGTGCCTCGGTATTCCGACGACGAGGATGTGACGGCGAGTTCGCCGGGATGCCCGACTTTTCTTTGGAGGATCTCGGCGAGGATGATGATGCCGAGGATTCCGATTAGTATTCATTTGCTTTCCTCTCTTTTCATATCCCTCTCCTTTTTTTTTTTTTTTTGTTTAGCAAATGTACATTTTTTGGTACCCGTAATAAAACACATGTATTTGCATGGCAAACAAGATTTTATTTTAAGATGTAATGTCATTTTTGTGATTCCCTGGAATTGTCCTAGAAATTGTTGCTATTATTATTTTTTATTTTGTGCATGCCACGTGAGCCGAGAGTGTTTGTGGGTAGTGTTTGTTTGCCGAATGGCTTTGGCCAGTGTTTGGGCTGGAGCAAGGTTTTCGAGGACAAAGGTTTTTGTACCGTTTTCGGGGAAATGGGTTCTGCTTTGCAAGGAGGTCCGTACGGACATACTTAGCATGCAAAGAGGTCCGTACGGACCAACCTTGCTTTTGGGAAGGACATAAATGCTTTCCAGGTCCTGGTTCTTCCTCATTTCCCATTTGCACCATTTTCGAGTTCTTCCCCATTTTCTCTAGGAACCTCCATTTTTGCCATGGATTCTTCGTACGTCCCTAGAATTTTGCCGAGGCTTTCGCAGAGAGGCAAGCACACTTCCTGAGCAGTTGAAAACGTGGATGCGGCGCCGTATGAGGCATCGTAGACGGGCTTTCGAGGTAAGGTTTCGTCTTTGCTCGGTTTGGTCTTTTAAGGAGTTGGTTCCCGATTGGGATTTGTTGCGGGCCGCCGCGAAGTTCTCGGGATGTTAGGAGGCACGTGTACCGTTTCTCCTATAATGAAATGGTGCCCACTTTTGAGGATTTTCGGGCTTTGATTGGAGGACCGGAGGTGGAGGCCATCTCGCTTCCTTTGATTGGTGGTCACGCGAGCGTGAAGCTTGCAGACTTTCTTCGTGCTTCGTTGGAAGAAGTGCAGGCATGATCCTTGATTCGGGTCATATCGACATTTCCGAGCCGCCTGAGCGGTTCATGGCCGATGATGAGAGTGACGTCTCTTGGGATGTATTTGCCTTGTGCGTGATGGCGACGCTTTTCTCGGCCGGCCTCTTGGCATTTGTGATGGCGCTGCTAGATGTGGTAGGCACCGCAGCCGGAGAGGATATTGTCCCGTTGGTGCTGGGGGAGACTCTTCATGGTATCGACCGTCCGGCGACCGGGGATCGCTTATGAGAGGGGGAAGCCCCGCTTTGCTCACCTTGTGGCCGCGAGAGAGACTTCAGTGCCATGCCCGAGGCTCCGACGTCGTTTAGCCCGTGGTCATTTGCTCGCCGACCTCTTGTGCCGGGATATGGATCACCCGCCCGGGAGAGATGGATGGCACAGCTTGGTACGCATCGATCCGCCGGTGGGTTCCGCACCGGAGGATTGAGACCAGGAGGATCTTGCAGAAGGGTCCTACGTTGTCGTAGTTCCGTGTTTGTCTTGGTCCTCCTTCTATATTCCGTCGCTTGTTTCCCGGCAGTTTGGGATGAAGCAGAGCCTTATTGGCCGGGATGACCTTGCTAATCGCGGAGGTAGTTCCTCAGTATGGCACTTTCAGTGCCTTCTTGTATTTTCTCGAGGGTATGGAAGTATTCCGCTTCTCCCCGTGGTACTCCTTAGACGTCTGGGAGCGTTGTATTGACGACTCAAGATCCGGCCCGGTATGAGCAAGCCAGTGTCAAGGGCCCCAAGTGGTCTCTTGAGAGCAGGCGTGCAGCGATTCTCGGGACCCGCTGCCGTAGCAGCTATTGCCTTAGGAGTGCCGAAGCCCGGTCCGACCCTTCGATGTGACGGGAGACACTTTGTTTGACTACGAGACTAGAGTTGACCGACCGACAGGAGAGGTCCTCTTTGCTGCACTCGCAGGAGGAGATCCGAGCCGAAGCACGGCGAATGAAGCCCCGAGAGCTACCGGATTGTTTGACTCTACTGGGAGGACCCCTGCATCTCTGACCGAGAGACGCAGAGTTGGTTCACGTGGAGCGAAAGAAGACTCGCCAGGACGAGGGAAGAAAGGAAAGAATGGCGAGGGACAAGCGCAGATGGCGCGGAATGACCTCCTAGGTATCCATTCATTGCATTGCAAACACATTATTAGTTAAATGTATTAAGTCAGTCTTTTAGCATGTTGTGAACTTGAGAGTAGACCGTGCTTGAACTCATCAAGAAATGTTGTAACCGTTAGTGATTTGTGATTTACTTTTAAAGCTTTGTCGAGACGCAAGATCTCTTGTTTGCCTTTGCTTCGTTGTGCACTTTGTCGGCGTCCATCTTTGACTTTTCTCGTTGCATTCGCGGGACCGAAGCCTGGGCCCCGACGGCAATCCCTTTCACGAGGCTTTCAGGCTTGGCCGAGAGGTTGAATGCTCCCTTGACAAGTCGTTTTGACGGTCTTTTTCGTAGCTTCCTTGCCTCTTGTTGGCGTCGGGCTCTTGACCTCAATTTCGCAGCCTTCGCTTGAGCTTCTTTTGTTTTTTTTTTTTGTGAGCCCTCGTCGAGCTCTTTTTTTGTGAGCCCTTGCTCGAGCTCTCTTTTTTATATTTTTTTTGTGAGCCCTTGCTCGAGCTCTTTTTTTTTTTTTTTTTGAAGCGCGTGAGGGCGAAGACAAGCCCCCGGCTTGGAAGCGTACATGAGTCGGCCGTTTGATGCCGAGTGACCCTCGGATGTCCTTTGATGTTGCCGCCGTCGCTTGACTTGGTCAAGGTGATCGCCGGGGCGTGTTCTTGAAAAGTGCGGAGCTTGATGGAGGTCTTGATTGACATTCAAACTTTTGACTTTTTTGTGTATTTTTAGACCGGACCAATTAAGGTTGCCTACGTTCCCTGACTAGAGGGCTCAGTTCGCGTAGTTCGACACTACATGGAGTGCCAAGAGATGCACACTGTTCTTCTTCAGCGAAGTATCTCGCGAAGTTTGCTTCCGTTGACCGGATTCATGAAGGGATTGCCGCCTAGGTCCGTTAGCTTCATGGCGCTCCGGAGAAGATCTTTTGAACCACGAAAGGGCCGATCCATGTGGGTTCCCATTTTCCCAAATGGGTTGGTTCGAGTGGGAGGCTTTTCTTTGAGTACAAGGTCACCTTCCCCGATGTCTCTGGATTTGACTTTCTTGTCGAAAGCTCTAGCCATCCCGCTTTGATAGGCTCCGGACGTGTTCCATGGCCTTTAGTCGTCGCTCGTCTAGCGTGAGCCAATTCGTCATGTCGGCTTCGGAGCCATTCGACTTCGTTGATGTCATTTTCCAGAAGACTCTGGAGTGAGGGAATTTCTAGCTCGACGGGAAGGACTGCTTCCATCCCGTATGTCGTGGCAAATGGGGTTTCTCCCGTGGCCGTTTCCGACCGATGTGCGGTAGCCCCAAAGTGCAAGGTGCAGCTTCTCGGGCCAATCTCGTCCTCGGGTGGTCATTTTTCTGATGATCCGTTCGAGGGTTTTGTTTGCCGCTTCCACGGCGCCGTTTGTTTGTGGCCGAGGGAGAAGATTTGTGACGTGTGATCTTGAATTCAGCCAGCCTCTGTCGAATTCTCCTTCGAAGTGTGAGCCGTTGTCCGATATGACCTCATTTGGGATGCCGTATCGGCATATGATGTTTTCCTTTGAGGAAATGCGCGACCTTCTTGGAGGTGAGTACCTTGTAGGACTTGGCTTCGACCCATTTGGTGAAGTAGTCGATGGCTACTAAGATGAACTCGTGACCGTTGCCGCCCGGGCGGAGCGATTTTCCCGATGACGTCAATTCCCAAGTGGCAAAGGGCCAAGGTGTAGTCATGCAAGAGAGATCGTGGGGTGGTAGATGATTGAGGTTGGAGAACCGTTGGCACTTGTCGCAGCCTTTCGGACAAAGTGGATGCAATCCGCTCCATGGAGATCCAAAGAGTAGCCCATCCCCGAGAATGATTTGCATCGTGGCTCGCGTTCATGTGGGGACCGCAAGCCCCATTGTGGACTTCGTTCATGAACTTGTCTTGCTTCTTCTTGGCCGACGCAGCCGTAGGAGTGGCCCATGGTAGCGTTTCTTGTATAACATGTCCCCGAGGATGACGAAGTGAGAGGCAAGGCGTTTAGTGGCCATGATGCTCTTGGTTTTGACCCCTTCGTGTGTGGGTCTTCCTTGTTCATGAAGGTGGTTTCCGCTCTTGAGGTATTGGAAAATCTGGTTGTACCATGGCTCATTGACGGGCTTAGGTTCTGGTTCGATCTCACAACAAGAGGCGTGAATTTCCTTTCGTCCGACTTTGAAGGGTTTGATTGCTTTTCCTTCGTGGATTTCCACAAGGGAAGCCAAGGTGGCTAAGGCATCCGCAAACCCGTTTCGGCCTCTTGGCAAGTAATGGAAGGTGACCTCTTCGAATTGTGTGATGAGGTCCTCTATGCAGCATGGTATTTTTGCAAGCCCTGGTCTATGGTTTTCCACTTGTTGGAGACTTGGTTGATGATCAAGGCCGAGTCCCCATAAACTTCGAGTTTCGGACATTCCTCTCGAGTGCGGCTTGTAGTCCAAGAAATGCAGCTTCATATTCGGCGGCATTGTTGGTTACCTCGAAATTGAGCTTTATAGCAATTGGGGTGTGCTCGTCCCTGGGATCCACCAAGAGCATACCGATGCCGTTTCCTTTTGTTGGCCGCTCCGTCAAAGAACAAGCTTGCCATCGATTTTCGCCTTCGATTGCGAAGATTCCCTCGTCCGGAAATTGTGGTTCGGGGCCTCGAGCCTCGTCGGTTGGGAAATCACCGCTTGTTCACCCATGGCCCGTCCCTTGATTGACTTTTGGTTTACGTACTTGATGTCAAATTCCGCTAGGAAGAAAGACCATTTGGCGAGCCTCATTGACAGAGATGGTTTGTCGAAGAGGTACTTGACCGGGTCCATTTTGGAAACCAAGTGTACCGTGTGCGATCGCATGTAGTGCCGTAGTTTCCCGACAACCCATACCGTAGCCGCGCAGTTTTCTCGAGGGCCGAGTAATTGAGTTCGCCGCCTTGAAACTTTCGACCGACGAAGTAGATGGCGTTTTCGACCCGTGACTCCTTCTTTTCTTGACAGAGCATGGCTCCAACCGCGTGTCGGCCACAGCTTAGGTATAGCAACAAGGGCTTTTCCTCGTGGGGAGGACAGAGAATCGGAGGACTCACAAGGTATGCTTTTATTTTTTCAAAGGCATCTTGGCATTCCGAGTTCCATTCGATGTCGGCGTTCTTCTTCATCGCCTTGAAGATTGGCTCGCACATAGAGGTCAATTGGTTGACGGCGGCCGATATATTGCAGTGCGGCCCATGAAGCTTTTCACCTCTCGTCCGAGTTTGCGGTGGTCTCATTTCGATGATAGCTTTGATCTTTGAGGATCCACCTCGATGCCTCTCTCGGTGACCATGTATCCCAAAACCTTGCCTCGGCTAACCCCAAATGTGCATTTGGCGTGTGGTTAAGCCTCATTGAGTGTTTTCTGAGGCGATGAAGAATTTTCTCAGTCCGTGAGGTGTTGTCCGTCCGATCCCTTTGAGCGAACGATCATGTCATCGACGTACACTTCGATCTCTTTGTGGATCATATCGTGGAAGAGGGCGGTTGCCGCCCGTCGTAGGTAGCCCCAGCGTTCTTTAGTCCGAACGGCATTACCGTGTAGCAAGAGGTTCCCTGTGGGTTGTGAAAGCCGTCTTTTCTTGGTCTTCTTCGCCATCTTGATCCGATTGTAACCGGCAAAACCGTCCACGAAGGACTTGACTTCGAAATTGGTCAGAGTGTCTACCAACATGTCGATGTTGGGTAGTGGAAAATCGTCCTGGGACTTGCTTTGTTGAGATCTCTAAGTCCACGCAACAGCCGTACTTTTCCATTGGCCTTCGTGACCGTGACGATATTGGAGAGCCATGTGGGGTACTCGATCACCCCGATGAAGCCGACGCGGAAGCATTTTTTCGATCTCCTCTTTGACTTGTAAAGACCACTCGGCTTGATTCGGCGTAGCTTTTGCTTGATGGGCTTAGCCTCGGGATTCAAAGGGATCCGGTGCTCTACAATGTTAGGATCTAATCCGGCATGTCTCTAAGACCAAGCGAACACGTCCACGAACTCTTTGAGCAAAGGCACCAATGCGTCTTGCTCAGTGCCGGTGAAGAAACTTCCGATTTGCGTCTCTTTTGGCTCTTCGCCAGCTCCCAAATTCACTTTGGTTAAAACCTCCTCGGCAAAGCCTTGGGCCCGGTTTTTCTCTCGTTTGACAACATGCTTAAAGATGTGCTTAATGTATTGTTCGTTTAATGTGTCCGCTTCTTTATCAAGTGAATCGTTATTAACCTGTTTGTGTGTTAGTTAATTTATCGCTTGTTAAAGATGCAATGAGAGGATACTCGGAAAGATCGAAGCATTCATTAAGAGCATACGGGAATACATTATTGGCAATGAGTTCGTAATCTTCCGGCGTGAGGCCATCGATGACTCGAGAGACTCAAATTCAAAGCTAATGGACTCAGATGAGTTTTGACACTAGACTCTAGGACTCGAGGGGTCGACCAAGTTGTTCGATCATGTCCTTTTGGCCGGGCGTAGGTCCGGAGAAGGTGGCCCAGCTTATTGAGTGGCAATGAGCTTGATAGGAGATGGGGCTTGAAAGGCTTTATGTCACCGTTCCCGATCATTGCTATCACAGAGTTATCGAAACAAAATCGATTAGATCCGGCATCTCGATTTCTTCTTTGAAGAGCAGTGGAGCAGCTGTTCGTCCCAAGCATCGTCTCATGAGTCTCTTGCTTTTGTCTTGGGCATTACTAGCTCGAATGCACTCGTCCCGCTTGTTGAAGGCAGTGAGTGTTGACAGAGAGTTTTTCGAGTTCTTCCGCCAAAGAGGGGGTTTTCCGAACCAAAATTCATTGTGAATAGTGGTGGTTGTGGATCCCGGCAGGGGCGGTGTGTCGAGGAATGCTCTTCGGACAGATTTGGCTTGAGGCCTCGAATCTTGCTGTGTTCGCCGGAGCTTGTCCATGGTTGTCTGGCCGCCTTTGTTTGGCGCCGATCGCTGTTCCCTTTTCTCGATCTTCTTCCAAGTTGCCGGCCTTCCTTGTGAAGTACTTGGTCATGTCGAAGCCGTAAGGACGAAGATCGGAGATTGCGTGCAAGCCTCTTTTGTTATCTCGTGGAGCGTTTTCGGCAGCCTCGCTTGTCCTCCGCAATGTGTTCGGAGTAGGAGAGTATCCTGTGCCGTGCAGGTATTCTCGTTCTTTGATATTGATGATCCGTTGAGTGCCCCGATGGCGTTTCCCAAACCGAGCCCCGGATGTAGTTCATGTGCTTCATCATTTTCATCGGGAGGGATCTTGTCCCAAATCAAAGGCAGCTCTATGTGGCACACTTGGGCCTTTGGGCTTTCGATGGTGAACCCCGTTAGCATCATGCCGTCATCATCGTGTTTGATTTCTAAAACCGGGACGCCGTTGGTATCGGTCCTTTCAGCCGACTATGCTATCGCCGTAGATGATGGTCGATCTGTTCCTCGACGAACTTTACGCACCGATGGAGAGTGGATGCCACCCCATTGATCCGATGTAGCCAAGGGCGTCCCAAAATGGCGTGAATGTGATCGGGATGTCGATGACTTGGAAGTCTGTCAGACCATTTGTTTTCCGAACCACAAGTTCAAGGTGGCTATTCCCAAGACTCGGGCGGGATGTTGAGTCGTATGCCTTGATTGCCCGAGTCGAGGGTTTTAGATCGCTGCTTTGATCCCTAGCAAATCCATCATTTTGGCCGGAAGGACGTTCATGGATGATCCCCCATCTACCAACACCCGAGGGAGACGGCGCCGTCCGCTGAATCATATGTAGAGAGGCTCGTTGTGGTCGCCCCAAATTTTGGAAGATCGAGCTCAAGGTGATGATATTGCCGTAATTGACGTTGCCAATCATCTCGAACCGCTTCATCGTGTGTCACCGTGATGGGAACCATGGTCTCGCTGTGCTTTCTTCCAACTTGAGCTTGTGCGGGTAAGATGAAGTGAGTAAGGACCAGAGCGAGATGTTAGCCTCGAGTGCGCTTGAGCCGTGTCAAGACAGGATCTTCAACCTCGGGGTCCAAGGTTTCAGCCTTTCTTTGGCGTAGGGTCCCTTTTCGCCCGTGGCTCGTGTATGGCTGGCCTTTTGTCCGTCCGTGGAGGATTCACTGGGATTTGACCGAACGTGTCGAACATTCACCTCTGGACTTGTGGTTTTGCTTGTCTCTCCCGCTTCGGAGCGGGAGGAGCCCGATTGGCGTAAGGCCGCACCGCGCATTTCAATTCGTTCACCGTCATGGCTTTTACCGAAGCATCAATAGTGGCTTTGAGATCTTCCCAAGACAGGGGTTGGATTATCCTGACCTTCGGGCCTTCGGTGGCGGTGCGAAGCTCGTCCCCACTGATCATGGAGCAAACATTGCCGTGGCCCCGTGCGTAACTAGGGCCGGGAGATTTGTCGGAGTAGATGACATAGTAGTCAAACTTTCCCGAGGGTTCTCCAAGGGTTCCGACCGTGGGATCACCGCATTCATACCTCTTTTTCAGCTTTTGTTGAGAAGATAGCTTCTTCTTTCGTCGAGGACGGCCCTCGTTCATCGCATCCCGGAATTCCATTTCCGCACAAGCACCGCAATCGCAGACGTCCCACCGTATGTGTTCGTTGTTCGGCGGTGGTACCGGACCTCGTGAGGCCGGATGGGCAAGCTTTCCTCTCCGGAAGGTCTTGTGGTCTTACGTCATAACCGCATGGCTCGTACGAGGGTAACAGTTGACTTCTCGGGAGACAATGAGAGACGTTAGAGGCCGTAGGAGCAGCCATGGCTCGGGAAGCCCTGTGTAGTTGGGTGGCTAAGGTTCCGAAGTGGTGCATGGCACCTTCGATCCAGCTTGTTGCTCACCTTGACGTTTCTCAATAGCCATGAGGACCCGCCAAACTTCTTCCAATGTTGGGAAATTTCTTGGGGGTAAGGTCCCGTTCTCATCCTTGTTATCCACCGACTTGGCCACGGGAATTGACGGACCGTCCCGGTGACAGAGCCGGGAAGGAGGTAGGACCTTGCTGTTTTGACACTCGGGAGACGGGTTCCCGGGTACTCGACCACTCTCGTTAGCCGGAGGGGGTGATGGGCAAGGTTTAGACACGTGAATGGCCTAACGGGATAAAAGGGGAAAGCTCACGTGGCATGCGGTTTCCGTTTCTTTTATTTTTGATTTTTTTTTGTTGTTTTAATTTACTTAAAACATGTTTTCTCGTAATCCTAGGTAGGTTGGAAAAGATTGCTCTTCTTTTTCGCAACTATGCTAGATCCCGGGTCACTGAGACCATCCGCGCGGCTATAAGCCCCTCGTTTTGCACCCGTATTTCGACATCCCAGTGGACAGCCCTGTGCGAGGGTCCTATAGTGCAAGCGGTTTCCACCGGCCTAAAAGAAAAATCGAACCTAAGGACCGAGCCTGTCATGTTCGTTTTGATGCGTTAGCCATGTGAATAGTGAACCGAGCCGGCCACCGAGTCAAGATCGTGTCAAGAGTTCGGCATGACCTTCTCTTGCTTGCTTGCGCAAGGGATCCGTGACGTTAGGCGTTGGCCGGGTCATATCGTCATGGCCGACGTATCAAAGGCGTGATGACATGGTGTCATGCGAGCATGGATGTATATCCGGACGGAACATCGTGCGTGTAGCTTCGGAAATCAAGATCGTGTCAAGATTTTAGCATGACCTTTCATCGCTTTGCTTGCGCAAGGGATCTTGAGTTCCGAGCCTTGACTCGTAAAATGGCCGGCATGGTATATGTATCCAGCCGTATGACACGGACCGGGTAAAAACCAACCGAGTCCGGACAGAGTGTGACTCAAGACTCAAACGTGCGTGGTTGACGCTTGGCTAGGATGGGATGTTTGGAATGATCCCGTGCGCGCCAAGAGGCCTAGGAAGACCAAACGGACCGCAACCGAGACCACTCCGGTTAAGGGTTGTAGTGTGCGGTATCCGAGGCAAAGCAGGCGCATAGTGTGCGGTGTAACCGAGGCGAAGCAGTGAGTAGAGTGCGGTGTAACCGAGGCAAAGAATGCGCGTAGTGTGCGGTCTCTAAAATTCTTTTTCCGAGTAAAATAGAAGTTTTTGAAGAATTTTAAATGTATGCACGTATGTATAATGATGCATTTTTTTGTATTTTTATTTTTTTTTTGTAACATAAAAACGAAGCACGTGCACACACACACAACAGTTTAAAGGAAGGGGTAAAATGAAAGTTTGACCCTCATCATCGTTTTAAAATCTTTTGTTTTGTTTTAAAAGTTTTTAAAACAAAATTTCCTCAATGAGTCGCCAACCGAAATTACCCGGATCCGGCTCGCGCGGATGGTGCCCCCGTGCATCTCGCGTTCGTTCATGTTCGGGAATGTTCGCCCGGATCCGAGAGCGGCACAATCGCGCCCGGCATCCGGCTTATTCCGTCTTAGCGTTTTGCGAGGTTGGAGGTGTCTCGCCGTTTTGTTTTGCTTTGTAGAGTCGCCACGCCGTTTTTATTAAGCCCAAAACATTGAAAAAGGGCATCGCTTAAAGATAAATTTTAAACTCGTTTTTGTGTGATGAGATTTTGAGTTCTGAGGTCGATGACTCCTCGGAAGAGAATATTAGAATATTAGAGCTCACTCCGAGTAGCCTCGTAAACGAGTCTTTCTGATACCCCTAATATCCTTTAAAAAGTTGTGTGTGTGTGTGTGTGCTTTTAAAAATGCATGCCGTATCGGATGTCTACATTGTATGCTATGTATGGAAATGTATTGAAATAGTGTAGGAAGGAAGCCTTACCAATGTTGGTTCGTGTCTGTCTTCCGCCGGGGAATAGTGTTTGAGGTCGGAGTAGCGTTACGGATTGCTTCGGGAGATGCCGGTTGTCCGCGGACAGAGTTTCGGCGTGAGTTGAGGTTGTAGGCTGCGTTCGGCGCAGGTTCGGCGTGCGTGGGGATTGTCGGGATCACTCTGCAGAGGTTCGGCGTGCGTTGTGGTGGCAGGAGTCACTCTGCAGTAGTTTCGGCGTGGTTTGGGATCGTCGGTTTGACTCGGAAAGAGCCGGGACACCGTGGAAAGACTGTGCAAGGCCTCTGAGTACCACGAGGGGCCTCGTAGTACCTCGAGAGTGCCTCGGGCAGCGCGGGAGCGTCTCGGGAGCGCTGAGAGGCTTCTGAGCACCTCAAGGGGGCTCGGAAGGCCTCGGAAGGATCCGAAAGGGGCCGGGAATGCCTCGAAAGGTCTTAGAGGGGAGCCGAAGGCTTAGGGAGGAAGAGAGAAGAGGGAGGTGTGAAAAAATGAGGAGGGGAAGCCCTCTATTTATAGTCTCGAGATTTGGTGCAAAGAGGTCCGTACGGACCTTCTTGGTTATCCGATTTTGGATTTCCTCGATTTGAGGGAATATGCAATGATGGTGAATATTCTCGAAATGATGATGTCCTCGAGCAATAAGGTCCGTACGGACCATCTTGCATGCAAAGAGGTCCGTACGGACCAAGTCTGCATGGAAACCATCATTTCTCCCGGGATTTGAGGGAATATTGTGGACTTTAAGGGGATTCAGTAATTATGGAAACAAAGAGGTCCGTTACGGACCTATATTGCTTTTCCAGTTTCCTGAAAATTCCCGAAAGGTCCTTTTGTCCCTTTTTATCCCAGAAAGGCTCCTCCCCTGGTTTGGTTGGGGGTTTGAGAGGGTTTTGAGAGGGTTTTGAGTGAGAGAGGTCTCTGAGACTGCGTGGATGAGTCTGCGGTGTTTCCCGTGTGTTTGAAAGGGAGTGATCCAGATTGGGGTACTTACAAGTCCGCGTCGTCTTTCACCAGCAAGACCGCTCCATCAACTTCAAGATGCTTACAACTGCTTCACATAGATCTGTTTGGACCCGTAACCACTGCCAGCATTGGAGGAAATAGATATACCTTAGTGGTGGTGGATGATTATTCAAGGTATACGTGGGTTGAGATGATGATTTCCAAAGATGATTGCTATGAGACTCTCACCGCACTCTTTAGACGGCTCCAAACTCAAAAAGAAGACGACATCGTTAGTGTTCGATCAGATAATGGAACAGAATTTAAGAACAACGGTGTTGCTCAGTATTGTGATGACCATGGGATTGATCACAATTTTTCGACCGCTGGTGTTCCACAACAAAATGGGGTTGTGGAAAGGAAGAATAGGACATTGATTGAGGCTGGAAAGACAATGATATCCGACGAAGCTACCTCGCATTTTTGGGCTGAAGCAATTAATACCGCATGCTTCACTCAGAACCGCTCCCTCATCAACAAAACCTATAACAAGACTCCCTATGAGCTTTGGCGAGGAAGAACCCCCAACATTGCATTCTTCAAGATCTTTGGCTGAAAATATTTTGTCCTCTACAACGGAAGAGAAAATAGAGGTAAATTCGGAGCCAAGGCCGACGAAGGTATTTTTGTTGGGTATGCTAAACATTCAAAAGCTTTTCGTGTTTTCAATAAAACTAGTTTAAAAATAGTTGAGTCTGTCCATGTTACTTTTGATGAGCATTCTCTCCTTGAGCCACATTTGGCTCCAAATGTTGCTGATGATTTTGTTGAGCATAATGAAACAGGTGAACCATCTCAAACCGCACCTGAACCTCAACCGCAAAATCCAGCACCCTCAACTGAAATTCCCTCAAACCGCACCTTTGAAACCGCACCTGAAGTTCCTACTCCAGATGCAACTCCAAGGGAAGAAGAAGTTGAGAATTCACCTATCCATCTTATAGAACCTCTTCGTCAACTTACATTACATGACTTCGCTGAAGGATCTAACGATGTTCCAATTGAAGATCTTCAGCAAACCTCAGTTCAACCAGACTTACCCCCGGAGGTTCGTGAAGTCAGCAGTCATCCCCTCACAAATGTGATTGGTGATCTATTTTCCGGTGTTCAAATAAGGAGATCAAATTATGATGAGCATACTTCTCTTTTATCTCAAGTTGAACCCAAGAAGATTGATGAAGCACTCCAAGATTCCAGTTGGGTCGTTGCAATGCAAGAAGAACTCAACCAGTTTGAAAGATGCAAGGTCTGGACTTTGGTGCCTAGACCTCAGGATCAAGGAGTGATTGGAACTAAGTGGGTATTTAGGAATAAGATGGATGAGAATGGAAGCATCACTAGGAATAAAGCAAGGTTGGTTGCACAAGGATATAGGCAAGAAGAAGGAATTGATTATGATGAAACTTTCGCTCCAGTTGCAAGATTGGAAGCTATTAGGATCTTCTTAGCCTACGCCTCTTTCAAGCATTTCAAGTTATATCAAATGGATGTGAAGAGTGCTTTCCTCAACGGCGAACTACAAGAGACCGTGTATGTTGCCCAACCACCTGGATTTGAAGACTCCAAATTTCCCAATCATGTCTACAAACTCCAGAAAGCTTTGTATGGACTTAAGCAAGCTCCAAGGGCATGGTATGAGACTCTTTCTAAATTTTTACTAGAAAAAGGATTTAAACGCGGTAAAATCGATACAACTCTTTTTATTTCCAAATATATTGAGCATACTTTACTTGTTCAAATTTATGTCGATGATATTATTTTTGGTTCTATTAATGAGTTGCTTTGTAAGCGTTTCGAAAAGCTAATGAAAAGCAAGTTTGAGATGAGCATGATGGAAGAATTAACATTCTTCCTCGGGCTTCAAATCAAGCAATGCGAAGAAGGTATTTTCCTCAGCCAAGCCAAATACACCAAGGAGTTGATAAAGAAGTTTGGATTAGAAAATGCTAAAGCATATGATACTCCTATGGCCACCGGCAATAAGCTAGATAAAGATCTCAAAGGTAAGAAAGTTGATCAAACTTTATATCGAGGTATGATCGGCTCATTACTTTACTTAACTGCTAGTAGGCCGATATCATGTTTAGTGTCCGTGTATGTGCTCGCTACCGCGGATCCTAGAGAAGCACATCTTATTGCGCCAAGCGTATAATCCGCTATTTATCCGGAACCACTAACCTTGGACTTTGGTATTCCAAAGATTCGAACTTCGATCTTGTAGGTTATTCGGATGCGGATTATGCGGCTTGCACTATTGACAAAAAAGCACTAGTGGTACTTGTCATTTCCTCGGGAATAGACTAGTTGCTTGGGCGGCAAGAAGCAAGCTTCGGTTTCGGTGTCAACCACGGAGGTTGAGTATATTGTCGCCGGTAGTTGTTCTTTGTCAAATCCTTTGGATGAAGCGGCGGTTGGTAGACTATGGAATCCATGAAGGGAATTGCCCCATCATGTGTGACAACACTTCAACTATTTCGCCCAACAACCCTGTCATGCATTCCAAGACCAAGCATATTGATATCAAGTATCATTTCCTCAAAGACCATGTGGAGAAGAGGAATATCCATTTAGAGTACGTGGGGACAGACAACCAGATTGCTGATATCCTCACCAAAGCTCTTGACTCCAAGAGGTTTTCATTCCTTAGAGGAGAAATGGGTATGCTTGAACTTAAATAAATTACATACTTTTTATTAACTAACTTGTGTGTTAAGTATAGTTCCAATTCCATGTTGAAACCGCGTGTACCAAATCGCAAGTATGTCCAACCGCACTGCAGTCAACCTCTTCATTCAAAACCGCATGCTGCAGCTCAACCGCTTGGATCTCAACCGTGTTTCAACTTGGAGTATTTTCTATCTTTACTTACAGTTATTAAAAAAAAAAAAAACTGTTCAAATTCCTTTTATTTATTTTTCAGTCCTTATTTTTTCTTTAAGGATTTATTTGCAAATGTTTTCCCACGAAATTTTAAAAATTTGAATGCATTTAATGCAAAGGGAACATTGGCATTTAATGGCCTTCATGTCAGCCGTCATAGGTTGATGTGATGAAGCTGAAAGGGTGCATGTTTTGCAATGATTCACTGAGTTGGTGAGTTAGTATGTCCTTTCAACTGCCAAACCCTAAACCCTTTCCTATAAATAGAAGACATACCTTACATTTTCAAACTTTTCAACTGTCTTCTCTCTGGCATCGTACCTTTGTCAGTTTCTCTACCAACTCACTTTCTCTCTCTAACCTTCAAAAATTCATAAATCTTTAAGCTTTTCTTCATCAATGGCACCCAAACCCATTGAAGACATGGTATGACTTCTGAATTCTAAATCTTATTATTTTTCTGCAAATCATACATGTTTAGTTGTTCAATCCGCCATTGATGAATGTTCCACAAGCTTCGAACTTCATACCTAATTTTTGTTCATATATGCTTCATTTCTTGATCATTTTGCATGAAAATTGTTAGGTTATGTTCGGATTATGATTATATGTTTGATTATGTACTTTGTTTCATGATCAATTCACATCTTGAGCACTGATTTTGAATTTTAAACTTTCTAAGTTTCGAAACCCACTTTATGATTTTTGCATTTTGTGGGTGATTCTGAGTAAAGTAGATGTTTTTGTTGTTATATTGTTAATCTACTGCTCAATGTGATCATTTTGACATGTTATTTGTTCATTTTGATTAACATTTTTCAAATATCTGTTCTTGATGTTCTTCGTGTTCTTCATGCATTCATATGTCTGTTCATCTCCATTTTCAGAAAAGTTCTTATGTTTTGGTTTGACCTAATTTTCAAACTTGTTTTTCCATTCTTAGAAAATTTCTGAAAATTTTGCCTATATTGCATGTTTGAACCGCGTCATTAGAACCGCATGCTATGTTTTGAAACCGCACTTGTAGTTGCTGATTTCTTGTTTCAAAACTGCATCATATGAACCGCATCTATTTTTGGTATATCAACCTCATTCTTGGAACCGCATGCCATGTTTTCAAAACCGCATACATATTATTTTTTGAAACCGCATGCTTGAAAACTACTTAAGTTTTACTAAGTATATAGGCTGGACACCATAAATTTCCTCTCTAAGCACCGCTTGCAGTGTGGGATAATTTTGGATTACAATGCCACGTACTAAGTAAATATACTTTTGTATTTTTTTCTATTTGTTTTCCTACTGTGTTCACAGTTTTCCTTGTGGTTGGAAATTTTCATTTCCAAAACCGCACTAATGCCAACCGCATGTGTGCACCAACCGCTTGTGAACTGTGATTTTCCTAAGTTATTCTAACTTGTGTGTTTTCTTTGTAGAATACCAAGTATTTCCTACCAGGTTGGGAGATCAATGAACCTGAGTTGCGGTCTGATGCTCTTGGAAGAGAGATGATCAGGAAGATGCAAGCTTCATGAATCCTTCCCCTCTTCAACAAACATCAAACCTATACCATCCCCTCTTTCATTGACCAGTTCTATGAAACCGCAGTGCGTGGTGAGACTGAACTTTCTGATGGTACCAAGATTCCTAACTTGGTGGGAGTTGTAGAAGGATTCAGGGTATCCATTGACTATTTGGATATCAGAAGCACGTATGGCTTCCATGTGTCTGGTGCTCCAGTTGATGTTTCCCAAGAAGTCCAGGATGCTACCTGTTCCACCCTCACTGGAACCCTGGATTCCCTATCTGGCCACTACAAGACTAAGCCAAGGAGAAATTTTGGTGAGCTGATGAGCCACCTGTGCTACCTAGTTGGGAAGTCAGTTTGTGGGAAGACTGGAAACCACAACAACTTCACCTCTCATCAATGGCAATACTGCTGTGCCATCTACAACGACATGAAGCTTCATTGGCCCAAGATCTTGATGAGAGAGATTGCCAGCAGCATAGATGCGTATCAGCTGAAGGTTAAGAATGAGAAAATAAGGTGGAGACCTTTTGGAAGAGTGCTGACAGCAATCTTTGGTAACTATCAGCATCTGGAGGAGCTAAGGATTTCAACTCCAGAATTATCTATCCAATGGGGAGTTGAAGAATCCTTTGGCCTCAAGGCAATGCATTCCTTCAGACGTTCCTTTGGGAATGATGACTATAAGGCCCTATATGATGCTGATACATCTCAGAATAAGGAGCTCTATGTTGAGATGAATCCTGCTACTGCCTCAATCGCACTGGGAAAAGCTATAAAGAAGGCCTCAAGGAAGAGGAAGGGCCCTGCAGAACCGCTCCCAAAGCCAACCTCAACCGCGCCTACCCAACCGCGTGGTTCAGCTGGTGCAGGCCCTAGCCAGAAGAAGCAGAAGAAAGGGAAAGAGAAGATGACCCTTCAAGATGAAGTGATTGAGGAAGGAGAAGAAGAGGAGGATGCCACTATTCCTCCATTGATTGCTAAAGCCAAGAAGGCAAAGGAAACTCAAGCTGAGTTGGCCAAGATGACTGATGAGGAGTTGTCTATTTACTATGAAGCTGAGATTGAGAGAATTAAGAAGAAAAGAGCTGAGAAGGAAGCAACTCAAGGTAAAACCAAAGAACCTGTTCCTCAATCGCCTCCTTCTCAACCGCCCCAAACCAAACCGCTTACCTAAACCCCTCCTCAATCTCCTATCCATTCCCATCATTCATCCCCTGCCAAATCCCTACACAGAACCGCATCCCCTCCTCAACCGCAAAGAGCTGCAACCGCTCGGGGGAGAAACCAAAGAGGGTTAAGCAAATAGCCCAGAAAAGGACCCCTATCAAAGGCCCCAAACGCTTCTTGCACCGCGTTTCCAAACAACCAACTCCTTCTCCACCTTCATCCCACTCATCTTCAACCTCAAATTCATCTTCTACCAAATCCAATTCCTCCTCTAGCCAATCCAGAAGCCCAACTCCCTCACCTCAACATTCCAACCGCTCCAAGTCCCCTACTTCAAACCGCGCCCAATCACCTCCTTATTCTCATCACACCCCAGCTATCTCCATCTCCAATCTAAACCGCGATAGAACCCCATCCCCTAACCGCGTCCATTCACCTCCTCCTCCTATAAATTCTCCCCAACAAAACCGAACCCCTTCTCAAAACCGCCTTCAAACTCCACCTCCTCAAACCTCTCCCATTCCAGAAACTTCACCTATTCAACAGAAAACCCCCTCTGTTGAAGTTCACACTACCAGTTCCTCCTCAAATTCTAACCCTATTACTTCTGGAATTCCAAACATAAACATTCCACCTCCTCCAACCGCACCTATTTCAACCGCACCAATTCCTACCATCCCAACCGCACCTTCCACTTTACCCCAAACACTTCCTCTACCTTCCTCAACCGCTTCACTTTTCACAATCCCAGCCAGCCGCCTATTTCAAACACTCCTATCCCCTTTACCTCAAACCGCTCCTACAACCCAATCTCAACCGCCTCCCTCATTTACCCAAATCCCTTCCACTCAAACCGCACCTCCAACAGATTACTCCCAAATTCTTTCAACCCTTAATCTTATCCAAGGCCAACTTCTCTTAAACCAAGGGCACATGATCAAGCTAACCGCTTCAAATGCTGCTCTTGAAGCCTCAAATAATTCCCTAACCGCATCAAACCAAACCCTTCTTGCCAAAGTTGATGCTCAATCCCTAGAAATGGCCAATCTTAAAGCCCTATTACTTGATGCCATTAAGGGGGAGAGAAGTTCCTCTATCCGGACATTGAAGGCTGTTAAAACCGCGGCTACGAGTGCTTTCAAGGCTTCAAGGAAGATTTAGCCAGAGGAGTGCTTAGAGCCATGGGTGATGCGGTTTCAAAAACTCAACTCCAAGAGATGCTCTCCAAGCTATCTGATGAGTTTGTCTCTTCAACCAACTCTGCCCTGGTATCCTTCATGAAATCCCTCCAAGAAACCCAACCGCAACAAGCCTCTACCTCAGCCGCTCCTTCCCAAATCGCTTTGGATGACTTGCAGCTGAAAATCTTTAATGAACTGGACTCCCTCAAAAGCAGAATTAATGTTGACCTCAACATAGTGGGAGACAGTCTCAAGGAGCAAGTTAAATCCTTTAATGATGATATTTCTTTTAGGTTTGAAAACCTCGAAATTTGGTTTCAACCTCAAGCTAGACAATTCCATCAAGGATCTAAAATCCAATCTGAATGTATCTGTTGACCTTGAACCGCTGAGAGATGCTCTATCCTCTCAAACCGAAGCCATTAAGGATGAGATCTTCACTTTCTACAATTCTCTCAAGGCTTGCATTGAAGGATTCACCACTGAGATCAAGGAAAGTGTTGCTGCCCATACCAGATCAGTTGATGCTGTTGGCTCAACCGCTGCTCAATCCATAACCGCACTCAGAGCAGTTGAGACCACCTTGAGAAGTCAATCTGAAGACCTCCCTAGCCCTAAGAAGAACTATCAGAGGTGAAAGCTCAGCCTTCAGACCTTCCGGACCGCAAGTGCCAAATCAAGAGGTGGACCAGCGTCGTGATCAACCGCGCCATCAACAACCGCATCATCATCATCAGCACCAACCGCGTCAGCACTAGGACCGCTCTTCATTGTAATTTCTTTGTCCTTTGTGCTGAACTACTTTTGTTTTGTTGGACCGCACTTCATGTATTTTCTTTTGTCCAACTTCTTTTTGTTTTTGTAACCTTGTAATTTTCCTTCATTCCTGTACTTGTAATCATCTTGGGAATTAATGGAAATTGCATCATGGTTCCAAAACTTTGTTCATTCAAACTGCTTGTTTGTAGAACAATGAAACCGCATATGGCTTATAACCTCATTCAAATATTTTCTAACTTAAAATCATAATTTTGAATTGAAGGTTAAACATTCAGTTTAAACCGCACTTTGAACTTAAACTCATACTTTTTAAGTGCACTGAATGCATTTCTATAACTATCCTTATTGTAAGTTTTTATCTTTCAGAAAGTTTAGAAGTCTATAGCTTAAGCTAAGTGTGTGCATTGACTTGGGACATGAATTACCATGTTAATTCCTATGGACATGTTTTTACCAAGTACAATGTTTGCTTTAGTTATAGTAGGTAATGGCATCAATCAAATAGGGGGAGATTGTTGGGTATGCATGTTTTAACCCTCCTATTTTGTATTAGATTTGATTGATACCATAACCTCCTGTCTATTTTAAGGACTTTAGGACCCTATGTAATGAAGCTTAGACTTCAATTTTTTAGCTAAGTCCATTTTATAGAATAGGTTAATTTTAGGCTTGAAGACTGGCACAAGACTCATTGGATATGAGGTTGCAGTTCCAGCAGTATTCAAAACCGCCCATATGAACCGCACATGTAACCGCATGTGTATTTCTCCCTTGAATCTGCTTCTTGAACCAACTGCAGTGTAACCGCTCCTGAACCGCACCTGTGCAGTTCATGTGCAACCGCATCTATGCAACCTTCTGGTGTAGCAAATCGCATGGTCCTAACCGCTCCTCACCAACCGCATCCAATGATTGGCTACTTGAAGTGAACCACTTTTTATCCGTTGGAATCCACGTCAGCAATATCAAAAGTCAACCACCATACCTTGTCACGTGATTCAATGTCAGAGAAGATCTGCAAGGATCTTGAAAAGGTGACAGGTGTCCTAACCTCATTGCTTGCGGTGGAGCACGATCGGCTTTATGCGCAGCTGTACCAAAGGACAAAAGTGGTTGCTGTGGACCAATAGGATTGCATCAAGTACTGTCCTTACAACAGCTGTATCCAATGGCTAGTTTCTTGATGCTTGGGTATAAATACCCCTAATCTTCACCATTTGAAGATTGCTTGAAAAATTAAGAAGTGCTGTGTTCATAGAAGCTGAAGCTCTGCCCAGAATTTATTCAACCCTTTGAATCTTCATCTTCATACCTCAAGAAATATTCCCCAGCCCAGAAATCAAGCCATAACACATTCAAGAATCATTGAGCTCTACATCTCTCAGATTTAAAGAGCCTTGATCTTGTTCTCACACACACACCTCACTTGTTTAAACACATATTTTATTCATTTGAGATACACTGGTTATAGTCTTAGGATTTGATCTTCATAGAATAGATTTTATATTTGAGTAACGATCTTTGTATCTTGTAATCTCTCAAACTCAATAGTAAAATCACTCTTAAAAATCCAAGACTAACCATCTTGGTAGTGGACGTAGATCGTTTATCGATTGAACCACTCCAAATCACGTGTTCTTATATTTCTGCATTTATATTTCCTGTGATTACTAATTATTTATCTCTATCTCTATTTGATCTTATTTTAGTTATCCATTATTGTGAAATAGTGTTTGGAGTTAACATTGTCAAAAACACACGTGTTTGTAAAACTGCTCTTACCAAAACCGCCTAGCAAAACCGCATTTTACAAACCGCCTCTCAAACCGCTTATACTCTATTATTCCGCTGTGCATTTTACATCATCACTTGTAGTCTATTATCAACTACAAGAGGATTTTGTAAGCAAGAGGTTTAGTTTTTAAAAGAGGGCGAAAAATTTGTAACAGCTATTCACCCCCCCCCTCTAGCTGTATTTTCACCCTTGTTGCCACCTTTGGGACCAACACCTTTATACACAACTCTTTTCCCAAAGAATGACAACAACCACAAACTCCCATCTCCCAAACACTAAATGTACCCTGACAACCCAGAGGACGGTCCAAACTCCCTTTCGGCCTCACCGGTCTGGTCTACCTGTCTCAGCTGGAACTAAAAAAAATTAAAGGGAGAAGGGGTGAGAAAGAATCTCAGTAAGCTATTATGCATGCAGCAAAATGCCAAATAAGATGCAACACGTAAACAAGTTGTTCAACATCATATTTGAAATACGATAAACACATTACGTTACCTGACATTACCTTTTCCCGTCTGAACAATAAGTCGTACTACATGGGTATGGGCATACATCCTCATGGGAACCCATCCTCTATATGTGTGAACGGCTTAGGCCTATTCATGCCTTACAAGACCCATTTTTCAGGGAACCATGTAAGGTATCAGTATCCTATGAACTGCTTAGGCATATCCATATTAACTGAGCCCCAAACTGTGGCCACAGTGGGGTGGAAACGGACACATGTATAATGAAACCCGAGCACTTTATGTTACAACTTCTCATAAGTGGTCGTATTCCATTATATCCCCGAAATATCAGCTGATATTAAACATAATCATAATCACATTCAAGCACATAACAGTTACTTGAATTTAAATCCACACATAGGGATAACCGTATATAACATGGCACAATTACTCCTGTTTACCGACAGATAACATGGTACAATTACTCATGTTAACAACATATACAACATGGTACAATTACTCATGTTTACATCTCAATTAATGTAACATATATATATAAACACTAATGAGTCAATATAATCCACATATGGTATTCATACTCAATCAACTGGAATCATGCAACATGTAATTTAACAGTCTTAAATAACAACAATTCAGCAACAGGGTATTAATCCTCCTGTTCAACTAATAGAGAAGTGCAACATTTATTTCATGCACTAAATAAATCAATAACCATGTATAATTAATTACATATGGCACAAAGTAAATCTAGTAAGCCCGAGATATCCGTGTCGCACTATTAAACACTCCCTATAAAGGTTTCATAATCATTTACCAAGTTTTTATTAACTTTGGTTCAAGTTCCACAATTGCCTCTCAACCAATTTCAAGCCAATATTTAAAGCCTTTCCCAATATCCGTTTTGCCCAAGTAAAACATGGTTGTGAAGTATTAATGTTCTACTAGTATAATAGTTAAAGAGTGGTCCATAATAGCTTAAATGAATTAGGGTTTCAATACTTGAAAAACTGCTCAGGGATTACAAGGGAGGGCACGACTCGTCCCTTCCTTATACCACTCCAGAATCAGTCGTCCCTTTTGAGGGCACGACTTGGGCAAATTGGGCACGAATCGTGCCACTTCCACCTTCACCAGAATCACTCATCCCCTTTAAGTCACGACCTTAATTTTCCCTGGTCACGACTCGTGCTCCAGGGCACGAGTCGTGCCTTTACCCAGAATTGTTGCTGATGTGCAACATCAGCTTCAACCATGATCCCAAGACCAAACTTTAACTTCCCAAAGTTGTACCAAATCACCCAAACCAGTTTATATACCTATTTTAACACATACCAACCCTCCATTCATGCTACAAAACGTCTGTTTCCCATTTATTACAAGACCAATCAACTATTCCATTACCCTTTTCATATTCATCAACTTCAACCCCTTTTCTAATCAATTTCCCAAGCCAAACAAAGTGATCCGCCAACACCATTTTCATTTCACCACTAATTTCCATTGTTAGTTTCAAAGTCATATAAGTTAACTAGAATTCCCACAATCATATTTATAACCTAATAACATCACCTACATGGAATGAAGATTAGTACAACTCTTTTCGCTATTTTTACATCATACAATCATCCTACAATACTCCATTCACTTATATATAAATTTTCCATCATAACCTTGTTAAGTACTAACCCCTCATCCTATTCATTTTCGAATCATTTTTTTTTGTCATCCCCAAAGGCCAATCAACTTGTTAAATTTGTCAAAAATCAATTAGATGATAATAACCACATCTATAACATATCCAAACCCAACTTTCAATTAAACACAACCATATTATCCCCCTTTTTACTACTTCTTCCCAAAATCCTAATTCCACATTTCCAAACCCAAATAATCAAGAAAAATCATAAAATTCATTGACCTATCATATTTTCCCAAAAACTTAACATACTCATTCAACAATCCATTTTTTTTATTTCATATCTATAACCTAAATAAATTCCAAAATTTACCAAAAGCCAAATAATTTAATCCCGCAATACCAAATATCATTTAGAACACGTAATATCATCATTTATTTTGATATGAACAATTATTCGAAAAGAATCATAATAACTTACCCAAAAATATGTCGAAATGAAAAGAGAATCTGATCGGCTTTAATTGTTCTCCTCGGCTTCCTGATCACTCTGCCGCAGTCGGATCGTCAATCGGACTAACGATTGATTTTTTAGAATTTTTGGAAAATATTTTGAAACGGAGGAAATACTTTTCTTTCTTTCTCTCTTCCTCTTCATTTCTCTCGCACTCTCTCTCTCTCTCTCTCTCTCTCTCTCTCTCTCTCTCTCTCACTGAAGAAAGAGGAAGAAGGATATTTATAAATAGAATTTTTCACTTTAGCCCTCCAAGATTTGAGTTATACCAATTAACTACCTTAACTTCCACTTTTGACACCTAAGCCCCTCCATATTTTGTAAAGCTTTTTAATTAATATTTTCAATATTATTACTTTACTACAAAATTTCTTTTTATTCCATTTAGACAATAAGTAATTAAAATTAATTTATTAACACACTTAAAATATCATACAATTTATTAACCTAACTAAAATGTCAAATAATTTATTAAAATGTTAAAACTATCACATAAAAACCACATATATTAGGAAATGCATAAGATAAAATGCTACTCACCCCACTCACCGTGCTCAACACGTGACCAAAAGGGTACCTAGGGTTAGGGTCATGACATTTAGTTCACAATAATTACGAAAATGCCACCCCCTCTATCTTTTTTTTTTTAATCTCGAGCATTGATGTGTTTTTAATCCAATGGTTGAATTTAGTTCTCATGGTTCTCATATAAATTTGGTTCTCATTTGAATAGCTACCTATATACATACATATATATATATATATATATATATATATATATATATATATATATATATATATATAATTTACTGTTAATTTAATCAAAGACAAACTATTAGATTAGATGGATGACCGAAAGCCATAACTAAGTCCAAAACACACACAAGAATAAGTCAGAATTTTTGTAGCAACAATAAAGAGTTACAACTTATAACTCCAACAGAGTGCCCTCAAATATGAGTTTAATGACTTTTTCTGGTATTTCCCCAGTTAAATCTGTACTGTTTGTTTAATCGCCTGTCAAAACATAAGTCAAGTTTAATGAAATATAAGTACTAGTATCCCCATCTAATCCAAGAAAATGCTCCCTCCGTACAAGGTTCTTAGAAGAGTCTAAGGAAAGTGGCTTGTCAATGGGTCATGGTATTTTCTCTTAAGCAATACTCATTGTCTTATGACAATTGATGAGCAAAAGGGAATGAATGAAGTTCCATATGCTGCGGCACTTGGATCTGTCATGTATGCCATGATTTGTACTAGACTCAACGTCTCATATGCTTTGAGCATAATGAGTCGATACCAATCTGATCCTGTGATGAGAACCATTGGATGGCAGTCAAGATGATCCTTAAGTACTTAAGAAGAACTAAGGATACGTTCTTGGGATTTGAAAGATTGGAAGTTAATCTTGTTGTAAGGGTTACATAGGTGCTAGCTTCCAAACTAACAAAGTTATTTTAAAATCGCAATTAGGATTTGTGTTTGTGCTTATTAGAGGTGCAGTTTTGATTGGAAGAGTTCCAAGCAGAAATTGTAGCCGATTCTACTACTAAGGCCATACTTTAGCAACATATGATGTAGCTGAAAGAGGCAGTTTGGATCAAAAGTTCATTTAGTATTTTGGAAATACTTCAAGTGTTTTTCCAAGTATCACTAATCGGTGAAACTTTTGTTATGACAATAGTGGTGCCACTTGTGCAAACAATGAAACCAAGGTCACAACAGTGATCCAAACACTCACTTAGACGTTCTTCAAGGAATTCATAAAGAATGAGAAGACGTTAAAATATACAAAGTATCAACCGATGATGACATAAGGGACTCACTTACAAAGACACTCGCATAGGCAAAAGCATGATGGGCATGTTAGATCCATGAGTATTCGATACATAAATGGAGCCTAGTGCAAGTGGGAGACTGTTGGTGTAATGCCCTAGGCTTTAGTTATGTTTAACTGAAAACCGTTATGTATCATCTTTATCGTTTATGTTTATTATTTGATTATTATATAGTTTGCATATTTATTGTAATAATCTCCATCCCTAATTATTAAGAGAATAATTAGTATAATTGTCAATGGATAATCATGTGATGATTATATGCATAAGAGATGCACATTGAAATTATGGGTACTTGTTAGAGAACAAGTGACTGGACATGACCCGCATGAGATTTATGACATGGTCAAAAGTCATACTTAAATCTCATACGGTTACTTCATTTATTTCCTAGACCTAAGATTATCGTAACCTTACATATGATGAAAGTCATGTTTGATTTTAGTCAAACGATATCTTAACACGATATCTATAAAGACTATCATTGGCATGATCGGATTCATGATGGGAAGGATGATAAGTCAAGAAGGAATTTGTCCCTCGGAAGAGAGATGTTATGCTTGGGCCCCTCGATGAGTGATAATGATGAAAGTGTATGGCCGTACCCCAATATGATTGGAATTATCATTATACTCAAGAATCGAGAAAGCATTGAACAATAACAAGTTGACAAGGACCATGACTTGTGTTCAATATAACATCGTGAGACAAAGGGATAAATGGAAGTACACCATTGGAAACATGAACTCTTACGTTACATTATTTGGGTAGACATAATGGCTTGCTAGAGTCCGCTTATGTCTTATGAGGTTCGATATGATCGAACTCATTGCCAACATAATGTAATCCTATTGGGTCACACACAACTAGAATGAATTGGTTAAACCGGAGGAAGAATAGTTGAGAGTTTACGTATCGGCTATATATACCGCGCGACATATTAAGCCAATGGCTTAATATATCGCGCGACATATCTCCCCGTACGCGTTTTGATGACTGTCTCTCCTAATACGATTAGGAGAAGTATTCTTACTATTGTAGTATAAATACAAGGGTTCTGTCAGACCTAGTAGCTAGCCGAAATTTTCAATCAAAATTCACAATAAAATACTCTCAATATTCTTCAAGGTTTTAGATCTAGCAATCATCAAGAAGTTGTTCTTGAATTCATTCAAAGGTGTGGATACCGAAAGAGGGTCTTCGCTCGTTCATCGATCAAGGCCTAGAGTTCAAGCAAGTTGAAGAACGAAGTTTGTGATTCGATATCACATAATCAAATCGTTCGATAGCTCAAGACCGGAAAGCGTTTCAAGGTTGGTTTAATTCTATCTCATAGGTATTCAAATTAATTGTATAGAACGGATCCTAGGGCTTCTTGGGTTTTATGTTTTAATGCTTAATTCCGCTGCGCATGGACCCGTAAAACCCAACAGTGGTATCAGAGCCCCGTTCGTATGATTAAGTTTGAATTAACATGCTAGATTTAAGATATAAATTGTTTATATGCTTATTGCATGTTTTTGTATGCGATAGAATTTTTAATTGTTTATGTGAAACAATGTGAAAATCGTTTTCGAATTATGCTGAATTAAATCTGTAAAAGGGATGTTTTACGTGATTTAATTACATGTAATCTGTATTGGTTCGAATCTGGAAATCCTGTTACTTGGCTGCTTATGTCGCGCGACATGTTGAGCCATGTGGAGTTCAGGTTAACTGGCCTGTTAGGTCGCGCGACATATCAAGCCTCGGGCGATGTTGTCACGCGACATAATAAGCCAAAGCGGGCGAGAATCGGTTTGTTCAATTTTTACGCTGTGCAGTGATTGTGTTTACAATCTGATATGTTCATATGAAAATCTGGATGTTATAAAATTGAGTTTATAAGTCCGCGATAGATTGATTCAATGATATACATGATTAATTGATTAAAATATGTTTTTAATAATTATTGCAATGTATATGAAAATCTGGATGATATAAAATTGAGTTTATAAGTCCATGCTAGATTGATTCATTGATATGCATGATCAATTGATTAAAATATGATTTTAATAATTATTGCGATGCATGAATTATTTGTTCTTAAGTGTTAAGAATTTTATTAGATGTTTAGTTGAAACATTGAATTGTGATTTTCTAAAATGTTTAGTTGAAACATTGCATTATAGTTTCCTAATATGTTTAGATTTAGACATTGTAAATTTTGGATCTTATGATTGTTTATGGAAACAAGTCATAAATACGCGAAATTTAAAAGGAAACTGATTGTTTATAAAAGGTAGTGATTATGTTGCCAAATCAGAGTTGATTTCTAATTATGCATAACTAGGAGAGTTCTGTCTAAGGAAGAGTTGGTACTTAAGTAGTCCTTGTGGCTCACCTATCTTCCTGGGAACTTACCCGGTGCATGATTATGACTATCTTTGCTGATATGCTTATAATCTACCTTAAAGAACCTTCATTTAACTTTTAAGTTCTTTATGCCAATCCATGATTTAAACACTTGAGACCACTCGGATAGTTTTGGGTGGGCTTGCCATAGCAAGGTACTTTGATTCTATTCCGTTTGCGAGCAAGATGAGGAAATGGTGGTTCCTATACGTTTAAAATGGATGAACTTAATTGGGTTATCAAAATGGTTTTGAACCCAAGGCATAAGATGAGATTAAAATATGCTTGGACATATGATGTCTTAAATAAATCTCATAAAAGATCCTAAGAGTCATATATGATATGATTGATGTTTTCTACCTAATTAGTTTGATCTTGAGCGGTGCGCCATAGCGTACTTGAGATCAAATTAAAGATGGATCTTAGTCCTAAGAGTCATATACGATATGATTGATGTTTTTCTACCTAATTAGTTTAATCTTGAGCGGTGCGCCATAGCGTACTTGAGATTAAATTAAAGTTGGATCTTAGCCCATTAAATGCATATTATGCTTATTAGCATTGGAAGGTGTATGATTTAGTGGGAGTATTTGTAAAATACATTATTTGCTCTTAAATGATAAATGTGTTGATATTGATATGTGTTCATATAATTTGTATATTTTGTTGTAGAAATAGCATTACATAATGATAATTGCGATTCGTCCTTATGAAGGACAAAGTTCGAAAGGAACAATACATAATGTGTATGTTCTTGACGAATCCGTTCCTATTGAACCTATTGCAAATGTTGCAAAGGGCAAATAAGGAAGCAACATTAGAAACATAGTGATGATTCTGACAATATTGCTTGCCTTGTATTTGCCACCATGGTTGAAGGCTCTTATGAAGAACCTTGAGCACATGATAACTATTCTTTTTGTTATAGCATAACGCATAAAGGAAATGTTCCAAGTGCAAGCTAGGCAAAAGATATATGTTGTGGTGAAAGCTCTTAATTCATATGATGAAAGAAGGAGCAATCCGCAAATTGTGTTAATGGTTAACACAAGAAAGGGTTCATAAAGGAAGGAAAAAGTAGGTAAAGCAAAAGTTGCTAAACCTAGGACAAATGTTGTCAAAGCCGAAGAGGCTAAACCCAAAGTGTCTCAAAAGGATGCATTTTGCTATCATTGCAATAAGATTGTCATTGGAAGCAAAGTTGCAAGGCTAATTAGGAAGGCCTAAAAGGTGAAGAAGGGCAATATGATTGCTACTACTTCAAGTATCTATATGATAGATATTTTCCTTTCGACTTCTTGTTCTTGGGTATTTGATACCGGATTGGATCCCACATTTGTTTAAATGTGCAAGGAACAAAGAATAGAAAGCTACTCAAATAAGGTAAATTAAACCTAAGCATGGGAATGGAGCAAGAGTTGCAACATTAGCCATAAGGGACTTATGAAGTCACTTTGCCTTGTGAAGTAGTACTTGTTTTGAACAAGTATGACTACGTTTCGGATTTGAGTAGGAGTATTATTTATGTTTCTTAAATGGATGACGAAGGATATAATTTTCTTATTTTCAATAAGAAGTTTTATATTTATTTAATAATATGCCTTATTATAATGCATATGTCATTAAATAGTCTTCATATCCTTGAAGATGAGAAACAAAATAACATTGAAGATATCTATAATATAAATGGGAAATCTAAACCGAACAATATGAACAACGCGTTCATATGGCATTGCCGGCTTGGTCAAATAAATAAGAAACATATATCTAAACTCCATTAACATGGACTTTTAGACTCATATGACCATGAATCATTTGAGGATTTTGGATCTTATTTATTGGGATTATCGACCAAACCACCCTACACTAAAGTAGTGGGAGGGCTAGTGACTTATTAGTCATTATACATAAGATGTATGTGAACTATTAAGCAGCATTGCTAGGGGAGGATTTTGGCATTTCATCATATTTCACTAAAGACTTATCTAGATATGATTATGTCTATCTGATGAAGTCGAAGGTGAATCGTTTGAGATGTTTCGAACATTTCAAGATGAAGTGCAAAACAACTTGGCAAAACTATTAAGTACTTCGATTGGATCGAGGTAATGAATATTTGAGCCAAGAGTTTGACAATCATCTCAAAACTATGAAATCGTTTCAAAGTTGACTCCAAGGAACACCACATTGTATGGTGTGTGCGAAAGGAGGAATTGAACCTTGTAGGACATGGTTCGTTCGATGATGTGTCAATCAGACTTTCCTATTTCCTATTTCCTTTTGAGGATATGCATTAGAAATAATGCGGTTACACTGAATCAAGTCCCTACTAAATCGGTTCCTAAGGCCCCACATGAGATGTGGCATGGAAGAAAACTTAGTTTGTCTTTCATGAAGATTTGGGGTTGCGAATCTTATGTAAAGAGACTTGTCTCTTATAAGTTAGCACCAAATCGACAAAGGTTATTTTCGGATATTGATTTTACAATCACAAAGAGAACAAAATGTTTGTTGCTCTACACAATTTGTTTCTTGAGAAATAGTTTCTCAATAAAGAATCTAGTGGGAGTAAAATTAATCTTGAAAGAAGTTCAAGAACCCGAAAATAATATGGAACCAAGAGTAGAGACAGAACCAAGCTCACAAAGGAGTTGTGAAACCGGTTCAAGATGCACAAAGTCCATCGTAGATTGGATAGGTTACGATCCGAACTCAAGAAATAGTGATTTCTCGTTGCGGAAAGTGATGAAGTGGAAGTCATTGAGAATGACGATCCTACTTGCTATCAAGAAGCGATGTCCTCTCCTAATTTGGATAAATGGTTAGGAACCATTGAATCCAAATTACAATCCATGTTTAACAATCAAGTTTAATTGGAACTTAATTGGGCTACCTAAAAGTGTAAAAACTAAAGGGTGCAAGTAGGTCTTCAAAGACCAACATGGATGTGAAGGTGTATACTTTCATGACTAAGGATTGTAGCAAAGGGACTTAGGTTAATTCATAGTATTGACTATGTTGAAACTTTTTCCGCCAGTTACAATGTCGATGTCTGTTAGAATTTCAATTGCCATTATCACATATTGTGACTATGTGATATGACAAATGGATGTCAAACGACTTTCTTTAAATGGAAAGATTATTAAGGATGTGTATAGTACACAACCCGAATAGTTTGACGATCCAAGAAACTCTAAATAGAGTATGCATGTTGCAAAGATCCATGAGATGGGTTGAAGCAAGCTTAAAGGAATTGGAATCTTCGTTTTGATGAATTGGTCAAAGAGTTTGACTTTATCAAGTACGAAGATGAACCTTGTGTATGCATGAAATTCAGTGGGAGCATGGTATTATTTTTATTGTTTATTACAATGATATCTTACTCATTGGAAAAACAAGTTCCGACACTTAAGACTGTTAAGTCTTGGTCAAGGAAAGGTTTCTCAATGAAAGATATGGGTAAAGCCGCTTACATCCTTGGCACCAAGATCTATAGAGATAGATCTAGAAGGATAAATTGGTTTGAGTCAAAATGTTCACATTGACAAGGTTCTTAGAAGAGTCTAAGGAAAGTGGCTTGTCAATGGGTCATGGTATTTTCTCTTAAGCAATACTCATTGTCTTATGACAATTGATGAGCAAAAGGGAATGAATGAAGTTCCATATCTTTGCGGCACTTGGATCTGTCATGTATGCCATGATTTGTACTAGACTCGGCGTCTCGTATGCTTTGAGCATAATGAGTCGATACCAATCTGATCTGTGATGAGAACCATTGGATGGCGGATCAAGATGATCCTTAAGTACTTAAGAAGAACTAAGGATACGTTCTTGGGATTTGAAAGATTGGAAGTTAATCTTGTTGTAAGGGTTACATAGGTGCTAGCTTCCAAACTAACAAAGTTATTTTAAAATCGCAATTAGGACTTGTGTTTGTGCTTATTAGAGGTGCGGTTTTGATTGGAAGAGTTCCAAGCAGAAATTGTAGCCGATTCTACTACTAAGGCCATACTTTAGCAACATATGATGTAGGCGAAAGAGGCAGTTTGGATCAAAAGTTCATTTAGTATTTTGGAAATACTTCAAGTGTTTTTCCAAGTATCACTAATCGGTGAAACTTTTGTTATGACAATAGTGGTGCCACTTGTGCAAACAATGAAACCAAGGTCACAACAGTGATCCAAACACTCACTTAGACGTTCTTCAAGGAATTCATAAAGAATGAGAAGACGTTAAAATATACAAAGTATCAACCGATGATGACATAAGGGACTCACTTACAAAGACACTCGCATAGGCGAAGCATGATGGGCATGTTAGATCCATGAGTATTCGATACATAAATGGAGCCTAGTGCAAGTGGGAGGCTGTTGGTGTAATGCCCTAGGCTTTAGTTATGTTTAGCGAAAACCGTTATGTATCATCTTTATCGTTTATGTTTATTATTTGATTATTATATAGTTTGCATATTTATTGTAATAATCTCCGTCCTAATTATTAAGAGAATAATTAGTATAATTGTCAATGGATAATCATGTGATGATTATATGCATAAGAAGATGCACATTGAAATTATGGGTACTTGTTAGAGAACAAGTGACTGGACATGACCCGCATGAGATTTATGACATGGTCAAAAGTCATACTTAAATCTCATACGGTTACTTCATTTATTTCCTAGACCTAAGATTATCGTAACCTTACATATGATGAAAGTCATGTTTGATTTTAGTCAAACGATATCTTAACACGATATCTATAAAGACTATCATTGGCATGATCGGATTCATGATGGGAAGGATGATAAGTCAAGAAGGAATTTGTCCCTCGGAGAGAGATGTTATGCTTGGGCCCCTCGATGAGTGATAATGATGAAAGTGTATGGCCGTACCCCAATATGATTGGAATTATCATTATACTCAAGAATCGAGAAAGCATTGAACAATAACAAGTTGACAAGGACCATGACTTGTGTTCAATATAACATCGTGAGACAAAGGGATAAATGGAAGTACACCATTGGAAACGTGAACTCTTACGTTACATTATTTGGGTAGACATAATGGCTTGCTAGAGTCCGCTTATGTCTTATGAGGTTCGATATGATCGAACTCATTGCCAACATAATGTAATCCTATTGGGTCACACACAACTAGAATGAATTGGTTAAGCAGGAGGAAGAATAGTTGAGAGTTTTACGTATCCGGCTATATATACCGCGCGACATATTAAGCCAATGGCTTAATATACCCACATGACATATATGGCTTTGTACGCGTT
The DNA here is from genome assembly GCA_022495995.1 of Adenophora triphylla var. japonica. Lineage (NCBI taxonomy): Eukaryota > Viridiplantae > Streptophyta > Magnoliopsida > Asterales > Campanulaceae > Adenophora > Adenophora triphylla. The sequence goes on from JAFEMH010003013.1 coordinate 202,421, forward strand.
TTTTGATACTGCCTTCTCCTAATACGATTAGGAGAAGTATTCTTACTATTGTAGTATAAATACAAGGGTTCTGTCAGACCTAGAAGCTAGCCGAAATTTTCAATCAAAATTCACAATAAAATACTCTCAATATTCTTCAAGGTTTTAGATCTAGCAATCATCAAGAAGTTGTTCTTGAATTCATTCAAAGGTGTGGATACCGAAAGAGGGTCTTCGCTCGTTCATCGATCAAGGCCTAGAGTTCAAGCAAGTTGAAGAACGAAGTTTGTGATTCGATATCACATAATCAAATCGTTCGATAGCTCAAGACCGGAAAGCGTTTCAAGGTTGGTTTAATTCTATCTCATAGGTATTCAAATTAATTGTATAGAACGGATCCTAGGGCTTCTTGGGTTTTATGTTTTAATGCTTAATTCCGCTGCGCATGGACCCGTAAAACCCAACAATAAGGATATATATTTTACAAGTAATGAAGATTGGTCAACATTTCAAGCTGAGGAACAAGAGGTCCTGATAATTCAGCATTGCCAAGATCCCTTGACGAAATATCAGATGGAGAATTTGTTGGAAATCAAATTATTGCACCACAGATTAAATTAACAATTTAATCAACAGTAGGGAATTTATTGATCGAGTCAAGAACGTACCAATTAAGCCAATAGCAAAACCGAAAGCAATGGAACAGGATCAGGAAAACAAACAGAAACAAATAAACAAACGATTAGAAAACTTATCGTGATTTGATCGAGTCGCCTTAGGAAGACTGTCCTAAGAGAAAATATTGCCCCCAATTGGTGCAACTCAGGTACAGGCAAATTTCTCCGAGGATAAAACGATCACGGATTACGTACCACAAAATAGCACACTAGTATATAATCACCGGAGGTCCTATCTCAGTCGCCTTGAATCTCACGAACGAATCTCTATGAACCCGGAGTAATCGGACAATGAAAGAAACTAGAGAATTGATTTTTCTCTTGTTAATATCATGTAAAACTCGGCTGGAGGGATTATTGTATTTATATGTATGGTAAAACTAGGGTTTTAGGGCTTAAAAAGACCTAAAACTGATCTAATTCGGCCCAGGAAAAACACCAGATTCGACGCCAGCGCGGCCGCCCTCGAGGCGTGCGCGACCGCGCTAGGCTCCAGAAAGTTTTGGTGAGTTTTAGACAACCAAGCGCGGCCGCCCTTGGTATGAGCGCGGTCGCCCTCCTTGGCAGAAACTCAGACGCGTTTTTCCCTTGCCAAATTCAGTCCAAAACCACAACACAAGGTCATAGAGCTATGGACTTCCATACCCACATATATCAAATATTCCAACAATCCCCCACAAGTTCATAGAAATATGACGTGTACAGATTGTCCATTGCCATGCTTTCAATAATGGTACCTTCCGGCTTGAACCACTACCTATGTTATCCAACACAAACCTCCACAGGACCAGATGAACGGGTGTCTTCAATCTGATGCCTTTGGATGTAGAGGCCTTTGCTGGTAACAAACACGACAAAAGCTATGATAGGCCCTCTATCGAACACTTGACGCTTATAAGCCATACGTCCCGATCCTCTATCATGAGTGCTTTCAAGGAATAACCCAAATTCCTCTAGTTGCGGCCAACAACAACACTCACTTAGCTGGGCATCTCGTAAGATGTACTTGCTAGCATCTTGTCTAAAAGACTTGATCCCATTCAAAGTTCCAAACTTTTACTATATTAGCGCAACGAGCACCTCTAGGCTATTCAGGGATAGACTCGGACATGTAACATGTCAATCTATTATTAGGTGCTCCGACTCACCCCACGACTTGTTATTACCACATTGAATCTCCTTTGTGGATCTCCACCTCGGAGTAGATTGGGTTGCCACTGCGTTTGAATCGACGGGGTTCGGTCCATCCCCAACCTAGATTTTTGAACTAGAGCAAATTCTAGCCCTTTGGTTAAAGGATCGGATGTGTTATCCTTCGTACCAACATAATCAACGGCTATCACCCTCCGAGACACAAGATCCCTTATAGATTTTAATCTAATTTGGATGTGTCTCCTAGTTTTACGCTTGTACTTGACACTTTTCGGTTTTTCAATTGTGGCGGTGTTGTCACAATGTACAAAGATAACAGGCATGGGCTTATCGACCATGGGCAACTCGTACATAAGTCCTCGAAGCCATTCAACTTCCAATCCAAGAGTGTCAAGGGCAACTAATTCGGCCTCAAATCTAGACCTAGACAACGAGTTTGTTTGGTCGACCTCCAAGCGACCGCATGCCTCCGCCTAAGGTGAAAACATACCCCGTACTGCCATAACTTCCGGAGTTATAGGCAATCCAGCTTGCATCACTATATCCTTCAAGAACAGAAGGATACCTACCGTAATGCAGCCCAAGGGAAATCGTTCCCTTCAAGTACTTGAGAACTCTATCAAGAGCTTCCCAATGTGCTTTGCTTGGACATTGAGTATATCTAGCCAACCTAGTAACCGAGTAGGATATATCCGGTCTAGTACAATTGGCAAGATACATCAAACTTCCAATAATCTGAGAATATCTCAACTGAGCCATCGGTACTCCACTTTCATTCTTAGTTAGTGCAGCTGAAGGATCATATGGAGTCTTAGCTACTTTGCAATTCTTATAACCAAATTTCTCAATTACACTTTCAGTATAATGAGATTGCGATATGGTTATGCCACTAGTTGAACGAGTCAACTTAAGGCCAAGAATCACACTAGCTACTCCCATATCCTTCATCTCAAACTTACTTTTCAAGAATTCCTTAGTAGTATTAATTATCCTCATATCAGTTCCAAACAACAGAATATCATCGACATACAGACATAAGACAATACTACTATCACCAATATTCTTGCTATAAACACACTTATCAAACTCATTAGTAACAAAGCCAAACGATGAAACAATTTTATCAAATTTTTCATGCCATTGCTTAGGGGCTTGTTTGAGTCCATACAAGGACTTAACAAGTTTACAAACCTTTCTCTCATTGCCAGAGGCCTCAAAACCTTCAGGTTGATCCATATAAATTTCTTTCTCTAGATCGCCATGCAAGAAAGCGGTCTTAACATCCATCTGATGGATAGGAAGATCATATACAGAGGCCAATGCGATAAGCATTCGGATTGTAGTCATTCTAGCAACTGGCGAATAGGTATCGAAATAGTCTATTCCCTCCATTTGCTTGAATCCCTTAGCCACTAACCTAGCCTTAAACTTGTCAACGGTTCCATCCGGTTTCAGTTTCCTTTTGAAGACCCACTTACATCCTATCGTGCTACAACCAGGAGGGAGATCGACCAATTCCCATGTCCCATTAGAGACAATAGAATCCATCTCACTCTTAACAAGATCCTTCCACCGCTTGGCATCGAAGTAGCCATAGCGGCTTTGAAGGTTAGAGGATCACCCTCGACATTGTAAGTGATAAAATCATTTCCAAAGTCCTTGGTGGTCCTTGCCCTTTTACTCCTTCTTGGTTCAATCTCATCGTCAGAATGAGTTGCACTGGAATCAACCCCCACATTTGTCATCTCCTCTACTTGAGCAGGAATGGAATCAGTGGTTGGGTTAGATTCCTTAGGAAGTCCATCCTTCATAGGAAACACATCTTCAAAAAATGTTGTATCACGTAACTCAACAATAGAGTTCACATCTATGCCAGAAATTTCAGATTTTATAATAAGAAATCTCAATGCATAACTTGTTTCGTAATAACCTATAAAGATAGCATCAACAGTTTTAGGTCCAAGCTTTTTCCTTTTATGTGCGGGTACAAGTACCTTTGCAAGGCACCCCCACACTTTTAAGTGTTTCAAGCTAGCCTGTCGACCTCTCTAAAGTTCAAACGGACTTTCCTTTCTATGTTTAGGAGGGACTCTATTCACAATATGGCAAGCCGTATTCAAAGCCTCTCCCCACATATATTTGGGGCACCCGTAACTTATGAGTAAACTGTTAATCATATCAGTAAGGGTTCTATTCTTACGTTCTGCAACACCATTTGATTGAGGGGTGTAGGGAGGAGTCTCTTCATGTACTATTCCATTTTCTTGACAATAATACATGAAGGGGTTAGACTCATATTCACCTCCTCTATCAGATCTTAACCGTTTAAGTTTCTTGCCGGTTTGTGCTTCTGCTTCATTCTTAAATATAATGAATTTATCTAAAGCTTCATCCTTAGAACTAAGCAAATAGACATAACAGTACTTACTAGCATCATCAATAAAGGTAAGAAAGTATTTCTTTTTATCTTTGGTCAACACGCCATTAAATTCACAAATATCAGTATGAACCAAATCTAGGATTTCAGAATTTCTCACAACCGACTTAAACGGACCTTTTGTAGATTTAGCTTCAACACATACATGACACTTAGAATTCTTATCAATAGCATGTTTAGGAATAATATCTAAATTCATCATTCTTTTCACAGAATCATAGTTAATATGTCCTAAACGACCATGCCAAACATTTGAAGATTCAATGGAATAAGAAACAGGATAATCAATAGAACTAAAATTATTGTGCAAACAAACATCAGTTTCAACTCTAATTTTAAATAAACCATCCGAGGAATAACCTTTCCCCACAAAACTACCAGAATCTAAAATTATGACCTTATTACACTTAAATGAAATCTCAAATCCTTCCCTAACTAGACTAGAACCACTAATAATGTTGCGACGAATATCACGAACGTGATACACTTGATGTAAGGTAAGAATGCGCCCATTAGGAAACCTCGTGTCCACGCGTCCAGCCCCAAGCACCTTTGAAGCACTAGAGTTTCCCATCGTCACCGATCTACCACGCTCAGCCGGTAAGACACAAATAGCAATTTATCAAAGGCCAAACGTGCACATTTGCCTCATTGTCAACTAGCCACTCGTTGGGTTCATAGACAAGAAAGATTTCGGGATAGGAAGTTACATACTTTGTAACATTGCAGTCGATCGTCAACTCCATGTGCGTCGAGTCGATCATCATAATCCTTCGGACCCAACACCATGTTGACAAAGCAGGATGGTCATCGCCAGAGGCTTGTGGTCCTTTTCCTTTCTTGGACGGGCACCCCTAGAAAAGTGTCCACCTTCTCCACAATTCCAAATAGCTTAATTTTGCTCTTGGCTTCCTAAAGTTATTTTTCTTAACTTTAAGTTTATCATGGTTTTCTTTATCCTTAGAGTGAGTTTTCAAACCTTTTCCCTTAAACTTGCTTTTACCTGGGCTATCATATTAGCAAAGCAGCCTCCACAGTACGCTAGGTTGGTTACCATTATGCACCTCCCGAATCGCAATTGCATTCATCAATTCATCGAGTGTCAAGCTTCCAAGACGATGCTTGAGGGTCATACCGAATTCCCCAAGATCGAGGAAACTTCTCAATGATAGCCGTGATAGCGAACTTATCGGGAAGTCCCATGTCCGCATCCTCGAGTGATTGCAAAATGATTTGGAGTTCGTGCACTTGATCGGTAACCGACTTTCCTCACTCATGTGATAATTCAGAACTTTCCCACTTGGTACTTTTTCACACCGGGTCATCGCCGTACTTCTGGAAAGCGAGTCCCACAAGGACGCAAAGAAATGAGAGGAGCGAGCAATAAACATCAAAGAGTGCATTCGAAAAAGGCGATGTAATGCATCCTCGAACAACATCATCCCGCTCCTTCCACGGTTTAACAAATGGCCACATTAATTGGATCATCACCATTCGTAGCGGGACACTTAGATGTCAAGATACGATACATGCCCTTAATTGACAAAGCCCGGATCTTCATGCGTCGTACCAACGCTTGAAGTTCTTGCCACCGAACTTCTCCTAAGATCGAAGGTGTCAACTAGGGACTTAAAGGGAGAGCTAGAGGAACCACCGGACATGATCAAATAAAACTATTTTCTCTTAGATCGTTGGAAATCAAATTATTGCACCTTGTATTAAATTAACAATTTAATCAACAATAGGAATTTATTGATCAAGTCAAGAACGTACCAATTAAGCCAATAGCAAAACCGAAAGCAATGGAACAGATCGGAAAACAAACGAAACAAATAAACAAACGATTAGAAAACTTATCGTGATTTGATCGAGTCGCCTTAGGAAGACTGTCCCAAGAGAAAATATTGCCCCCAATTGGTGCAACTCAGGTACAGGCAAATTTCTCTGGGGATAAAACGATCACGGATTACGTACCACAAAATAGCACACATGTATATAATCACCGGCAGTCCTATCTCAGTCGCCTTGAATCTCACGAACGAATCTCTATGAACCCGGAGTAATCGGACAATGAAAGAAACTCGAGAATTGATTTTTCTCTTGTTAAAATCATGTAAAACTCGGCTGGAGGGATTATTGTATTTATATGTATGGTAAAACTAGGGTTTTAGGGCTTAAAAAGACCTAAAATTGATCTAATTCGGCCCAGGAAAAACACCAGATTCGACGCCAGCGCGGCCGCCCTCGAGGCGTGCGCGACCGCGCTAGGCTCCAGAAAGTTTTGGTGAGTTTTAGACAACCAAGCGCGGCCGCCCTTGGTATGAGCGCGATCGCCCTCCTTGGCAGAAACTCAGACGCATTTTTCCCTTGCCAAATTCAGTCCAAAACCACAACACAAGGTCATAGAGCTATGGACTTCCATATCCACATATATCAAATATTCCAACAGAATTATAAAATATAAATAAAGTTGAGAGAAAAGAGGTTGGAGTTTTGAGTAAATAACACTTACACTCTTACAACAACGTTGTTATTAATATTGCAAGTGATGTGAAACCAAGTGCTAGGATTAACAAGTGTTGGATCCCAACTTTGTAAGACATTGTTTGGGTTTGTTATTAAAATTTATTATTTTTGATTTGGTAGAGTCTAGTACCAATCGTATCAATCGAGTACCTATCGTACCAACTTAGTTGGTATACCGACTTAGTTGATTGGTACTGGTATAGATTTTCATGTACCAAGTTAAACTTGGTAGGTACATGATATAAGTAAAATACAATTGGTATACCTACCAAGCCATCCCTACTAGTGAAAGTAGCAAATGTGCTTATCTAAATTTTTTTTTTATAGAGTACTCCCTCCGTCCCCGCTACAAGCTGCACACTTTCCTCATGGGCGTCCCATTACAAACTGTACACTTCCTAAAATGACAAAGAATCTTTACTATTTCACCCACTAATTCTCTCTCCTACTTTATTTTTATACTCACAACACCAATCAACTCACTATTTCCTACCCCACTTTCTCTCTCCAACCTCACTTTTCATACTCACAACACTTACTCCACTAACTTTCTTCTTAATTTGCGTGCAAATAGTAAGTGTGCACATTGTAGCGGGACGGAGGGAGTATACCAATAATAAGTGTTAGAAGTAGATATACTGTATTATTTATATGTGACTAGTGATATACCCGTGCGTTAAATGCACTGATAAAAAATTATTTCAAAGAAAGTATTTTAAAAAATTACTTGGGTATAAAATTATGAACAATAAAATGTGGTGTAAATACAAATTGACCGAAATTAAAGCTTCATTTTCAATTTGTGTTAATTTGGTTTATTTTTATTAAACTTAAAAAATAGTTATAAATATGCATATTAATGAGTGTACTTTATTAAATGAAGGTATTCAATGAAGCTATTTAATAAAAGCTTGAAAATGTATTTAGTCTTTATTTTGTCTGAATACAAATTTTGGGGGAAAAATGAGTGAGCTCAAGTGCTCTGTGCACTTGAGCCATTATATATATTTAGATGTGTCCAAACCAAATTCTATCTGGGCCTTAGACATAGATTCAAGATCCATTTCTGGAATGGATAAGGCCCAAGACCATACAGACGTCATCCATATTGGGAGATTTGAGATAGAGGTGATCTCAGCAAGTCGACATGCCGTACTGAAACTTGGGGGTTGCACTTGCCCAGCTCATAACCTGACCTCGACTAGTGACTTGATATGTGGCTAGGCCTAAAGGGCTCGTAAGCCTAACGCATGATCTCGATCTATGACTTGCCCGAATTTCGTAATCTGGATGTCAATGTCGTGGCTAGTTCCTCCATGGGACCCAACAACGATGTCATATACTCCCTCCGTCCCTAAATGTTTGTCCCATTTGACTTTTCAAACATTTTAATTTAGTGATTTTGAAGCTTTAATTTTGGTTATTTTTACGAACGCTTTGAAAATTATTGATAATATACACCGCCGTTATGTAATACTCCGTCCCTAAATGTTACAAGTTTTGAAAATTTAGTGATTTTGAAGCTTTAATTTTGGAAATGAGACTAACTTTTTGGGACAAAGGAAAAGGGGAAATGGGACAAACATTTAGGGACGGAGGGAGTATCTAGCAACTTTTCCCAATATGTCAATCAATCAGGGTTTCACATAGCCAGGACCGGTTTTAAGCATTTGCAAGCAGCCCAATTGCACAGGGCCCAAAAAATTTAAGGCCCCAAAATTTTTAAGTTCAGTATATATATTATAAACGCCAGACTTAATACAAAGGAATATACTTGCTCTGGTGGACATGATGGCTGTCGAAATGCAAATGGCTTGAGTTTGAATCTTGTGCACTACATTTATGTAGAACTTTTTTTTTCCTACTTGATTGTTGGTTGGGCTAAAAATTTTAAATATTAAGGGTCTCACTATTTATATTTAGAACAGGACCTCTATAATTATTGAGACGGGCTTGCACTTAGCATTGAAGGCACGAAATGGAGGCACCACTCACTCTGACACAAGCGACTCTCACGAGGACAACCAACTCATTAAGACAACTACGACGGACCACTAGAAAGCCGCCACGTGTTCTCTCATCATAAGCAATATCTAAATATCCTCTTTACTCTATTTCTAAGATAAGTACCTATTTTGTTACCAATCTATAATCACTTTTTTATTTTCGTACTGATTGTATTTTTTTCGTTTTCCCTCTTAACCTCGTGTTATTTTGTTGATGTTGTTCTTTCGTCAATTTTTCGTACATTCCTCCGTTAAATATGTATATATGGCATAGTGACATCATTAAATTGTTAGTTGGCCTTACAAATCTATAATGTTGGATGAGGTGGAAGTATTAGGGGAGGAAAGTGTAAAATATTAAATTAAAGACCTTTAATTTATTTTTCATAGATTCTTTTCTCTTTTGTGCTTTTGTAAGATTTTATGTAACAATTGTTGTTTTTGTTCTAGTCAGATTCCTATTTTCATGTGTCGGAGGCTTATCACCGGGTCACCTCAATGCTTAGCTCACTTGTGTTGTTTGTGCATGAGACGTGAAGAAGAAGCTCGAGTATCGGTGCATCACGATTTTCCTGACATCATCATGATGTTTTAGAGTTTCACCGTGTTACTATTAACTAGTAACACCCCCGTGCGATGCACGGATCGTTACTAATACTCAAAATAAGAAAATAAAAATACAACAAACATAAAATTGAGTTATTTTTATATATTGCGAAAAACTTGCTTGAATACTATAGTGTCAGTACAAACATCAGAGTGGTCAGTATGGAATTGAACGCATATTTTTTATTTAAAACATATTTATTGTGTATTGAGCGTGATATGTGAGTAATTTGCCCACAGTATCACTTAATTTCGGCAACGATTGGGAAAGCGTAATAAATCTAGTTATAAGTCTCCACATCTTTCTCTTCAACTGCAGTTCGGAACTCTGGACTCTAGTGATGCTCCAAACAAACAAATTACATGAAATTAAATTTTCAAGTATCATCGGTTTTATTTTTGAGAAGTTATTTTTTTCTTGAATCGTATTCAACTTCAACATTCCCATTTGATTTTTACATATTTATTTAATTTTAGTGTTATATAATCATTTGTTTTTACATCGCAAGGAATTAAATTTAACATTACGAAAAATTATTTCACTATCAAATAAATAAATGCTCCCTTAGTCCCATTTTAAACTTCCTTTTTTTTACTAAAAGGTGGCCCATTTAAAGTTTAAAAAAATTACAATGAATTTTTTTTAATATTTTTATATTCAATGGTCTTATAAGTCATACTCACAACAACTATTCACTAATTACTTTGTACCCAACTTTTTATACTTTATAATAAAACCATTCATCTATTTAATATCCTAAACAATTTTTTAACGTTTAAAATAGAACAAAAGTTGAAGAAAAAAATATTAATATTTCAATTATAAAATAATATTTTTCCCTTTATTTTCTTATAAATGTAGAGATTAATAATATGACATAGAAAAATAAGAAAATACAATAAACTATAAAGAAATAAGTATATAATAATATACAAATATTATCAATATTTAAAATTTATTCTAAAAAATGATGAATACTATGCGGGTTCGGGTTAAATGGGACGGTTAGAGCTACTCTCAAATCCACCCCTATCCCACCCGATTTAAAAGAAAACATTTCCAAACTTTTTTCATTAGACGCGGATGAATGCGGGTTTAGGAGGGATTCAAAAATTTAATCAACCCATTTTTTACTTTCAAAATTCTTTAAATAGGGCATTATCAAGTTAAAGCACATACTAAAAATGTTTTCCTAGAATTGGGTCAAAAGAAGTAATTTGATGTCGCTACTTCAAAAATTTTAGTTACATGAGACGGAAAATATAATTTTCCCTTCTAGTTAAAGCACATAATAATGAATTTTTTTGGCAAAAAAAGTAGTATTATTTTTTGGTGACTTATTTTGAGTTGAAAGTAATATTCATTTTTGAAATGAAGAAAATAATTTTTTTGTATAATGACATTTTTTAAAGTTGACTTGAGCCGGGAAATATAATATTCCTTCTTGCCTCAATGAATTTTAGTTTTCATTATTAAGACTTAATTTTTATTTTGCTAGTAATTAAATTTAAAATTAGGATGAATTATTTCACTATCGAATAAATAAATGCTCCCTTCGTCCGATTTTAAACTTCCTTTTTTTTTAATAAAAGGTGTCCCATTTTGAATATAAAAAAATTACAATGAAAAAATTATAAGTCATACGCACAACAACTATTCACTAATTACTTTGTACCCAACTTTTTATATTTTATAATAAAACCATTCATCTCTTTAATATGCGAACCCATTTTTTTACGTTTAAAATATGACAAAATTTGAAGAAAAAATTATTCATAAATATTATATATAAAAAGGAACAAATAAATGAAACCAAGATTAATAATACATCAAATTTTGATAAAAAAATTAAAACATAAATAGTTCTAATAATTATATTTGTAGACAATAATAAGATTTTTAATTTCACTAATATACTTCAACTAATCTTTAAATTACAAAATGTTATATCAAAAATGTTACTTCAATTCAAAAATGTTAAAAAAAAATTCTATTTTGTACGGAAAAAAAATTACGTCAATTAAAAAATGAATATTACGTTCGTCCAATAATTAATACAACTTTCTATATCAAAATAGAATTGCTTCCTTTGCCTCAAGAAATTTACTTGTCTCAAAAAATAATAATCATTTTTTGACACACGAAGACACAAACATTATAAAGATTAATTTTTAAAAATTAATACTACTTTGGCTAAAAAAATAAAATACCATCTTCATCCCAATGAATATTTTATAAAATATTACTTAATTTGTTTAAAAAAGTAATGTCATATTTTGAAACGAAGGCACTAATATTACAATATTTCAAAAATGAATATTACTTTCGATTCGAAATGATTAACACGAAAATAAAACTACATTTTTTTTCCAAAAAAATGAGCATTAGTTCCTTCATCCTAATGAATATTTAAAAAAATTATACTACTTCATTCGCCTCTGCAATTAATGTTAGTGTCTTAATCTCAAAATATTACATTAATTTTTTTAGACGAATAAAGTAGTATTATTTTTTAAAATGTTCATTTAGATTTAGAAGTAAAGAAGAAATGTTCATTTTTTTTGAAATATAAAAAAATTCTAATTTTTAAGAAAAAAAAATTACTTCAATTTTCAATTCAAAAATGAATATTACTTTCATCCCATAATTAATACTACTTTCTATATATAAAAAAAAAATCCTTTCTTTGCCTCAATGAATTTACTTGTCTTAAAAATTAATATTTATTTTTCGACACGAAAACACGAACATTATAAAAATTAATTTGTACAAAATAATACTACTTCGGGAAAAAAAAATAAATACTACTTCGGGAAAAAAAATAAATTAATATATTCGTCCCAAGGAATATTTTATACAATATTAGTTAATATGTTTAAAAAATAAATGTCAAATTTTGAAAAGAAGGAACTAACATTACAAACAATAATTTATATTTCAAAAGTGAAATTATGATTATTATTATCATCATTTATAATAAAAAAATATACTTAACACTTAATTAATTTTCCAAAAAAAGATATTGAAAAATTAAAAAGAAAAATAAAGAAAGGATAAATAAGAAATTTATATTAAGAAAGAGTTTTTTTTTTGTGTCCAAATTAAATGAAATTAGTCTCTAATTAAAGAGGAAAAAAAATTATGAATTTTGGTGTAAAAATTTAAAAAAAAATTTTTTTTTTTTATAAAAAAATTGAGGTCGAAAAAGGGGATGAAAAATAAAAATGCGAAAAAACCATCCAATCATAGTTCAACACGTGTCACCATTTAAAAAAAAAAAAAAAAAAAAAAAAAAAAAACCTTGCGCGTAAACGCGCCTGTGTCGGTGCGTGTGAAGCACGCGCCCTATCCACGCGTGCCAAGTGTCTCTCCGCCTTGTTAATTACAGCTTTACCACCGCGTGAAATTACCAAATTACCCCTGGTTTGGGCGGGCTTTTTCTCACTATCCTGTTGTTATATATATAGAGATATGCTCATTCCGCCCCGCTTGAAATAGGATTTTAGTAAACTTTATTATGCTTTAAACAATAATTTAAATAAAAATTAATTATTCTAATAAAATCTAAAAAAAATTATTGTTGGTATTATTAATTGTGATACAATAACAATTTTTAAATTTGTCAAGATCATTATATTTCTTCAAAGTTATCATTGGAAAAAAATTATAGACGGAGTGAGAACATTGTAAAAAATATGAAAAGTTTAATAAAAATATTTGAAAAATTAAAGTTTGATGAGAACATTGGAGATTGGCCTAAAGTTCAGTAATGAAAAAAATGATTTTTGCCTTCTTCAAATTATTGATCGAATTGCAATTAAATTGATCAAAATTTTATTTCTAGGAGCTGGAAGAAGTATATATTATCATGAGCTTTATTGTTTCGAATGAAAGTTGTTGAGTGAAATTTTCAAGTGATGAAAATAATTGAGAAATTGCTTACCACTTGAACATATTTTAAAATCAGCTCAAACATAAATGAATAAAAATGAATGTTGAGGTGTGTGCTGTTCGTCTTAGTGTTGGAAATAGAATAGAACTTTGAAGAAAAAGTTGTCTAACATTTCTTGTGGCAAAAGCAAATGTGATGAAGCATGCCGAAATGCTTAATAAAAGACAAAGTTTGTCAAAATTGTGTGAAAAGTCAAAATCGTTTGAAAAGCCAAATTTGTTTGAAAAAGTTGAACATATACATTGTGTATTGAGAGACAACTGTGATGTCATCAAGAATGTTATTCATGATGTTTGAATGAATGAAATAGAAGGGTGTTCAAGTAATCAATAATGAGATTGAATCTCGTTATATGGTCAAAATAGATACAAACAGTACTTATCAAATATGTGATTGAAGTTATAATCAATGCATGTTAATTCTTGAGATGTGAATATAATTCACTAGATGATGGTAAAATGTAAGTTTTTACCTTCAATGTTGCTTACTAAAAAGTGAAATGTTGAATTTTATCTATTTAAAGAAAAAGTTGAAAATAAACTTAATAAATAAATAGTGATAAAACACAACTAAGTGTAGTTTGTGTATAAGTAGACTAAATACTATTAATTGTATATGTGTTGGGTATGATTATAATATTAGTGCTTATAGATTTTTTTTATTAATTCAAGATTCAATATATACACAAGAATATTATAATGGAATCATAAAACAATTTTTTTAAAAATATGTTTCCGTATAAATTAATAGATGAGCCAAACTCATTTTAAACGGATTCATAATTCAATAGAAAAAGAATTTTACACCATGAGGAAATGATGAATAAGAGGCATGACCTCGACATAGCAAATAAGGTAAGATAAGAAAATTTGATGGTCCAAATTTTCTAACCTCTATACTAGAAAGTAAATCACAAAGTTATACAGAAATTGAGCTATTTGAAAGAATCTTTGTGTAAAGAGGCCATTAAAAGTGAGATTGATTCCATCTTGAAAAATCAAACTTGGAAACTATTGGATTTACCTCTAATTAGTAAACCAGTAACATATAAGTGATTTTTTTTAAAAAAAAATGAAGACTGATAGAACAATCAGTGAGTATAAGGCTAGACTTGTAATTGAGGATTACAAGAAAAAATGAAGACATTGATTACTTTTATATTTATTCTCTTATCACGAGAATAAAGAATTATATTTACAATTGCTGTATAGCAGAATTTGAAATAAATCAAATGTATGTAAATAACATTTCTAAATGTCGATTTAGAAGAGAAAAATTTACATAGAACAACTCAAGGGATTTGTTGTACATGAGCAATTAAACATGTCCACAATGTACACCATAATCAAATGGTGTTAATAATGAAAATTGGCAATATTGCTAATTTTAGTACTACCCCGAAAATGTGAAGGTGAGTATAATTTGGAAAATAATTACCTTTTGAAAAGGATTTCCCAAGAAAATAATAAGATGTCTATATGAAATATGGAAACGTAGGCCTACGTTCACTTGTTAATGTGGGGGTGCTTCGCAAAGTAAAAAGTACAATTATCAAAGAAATTGAATTTGTTTACTAAATGGTGTATTATGTTTCAAAAGTTATGTTTATAACAATTGTCAATATTGTTTTGTTATATATGATTCAATAATTTTTAATATATATAAAAATCAAATAAAATAAAATCAATGAAAATCAATTATTGATGTCAAATTCATGGATGTGAATAAATAATAATTTGAATAAAATAGATCAAAGTTTTGAAACCGTTCAATAAATGTAACCTATAAGAAAATGTGTTATTTTGTAAAGTTATTATATAACTTGAGACAATTACAAAGATAACGATATCAAATGTTTGATTGTGTGAATTTAAACAATAGTGACTACGTCACTTCGTTAATTAAATCAAAAAAAAATGTTAACCGAGGAAAATTCTAGTCAATTTGATCCATTGATTCAAATTTAAGGAAAACTAATGCACTCGTTGTTAAACAAGTCATTAGGCGGATATTATTGAAATATTTGAAAGGTGTGAGTACGCCAATCCAATTCGCGACCCTTATTAGGTGCATTTTAATATGATAAAATTGCACTAGGGGCGTTTTGATAAATTCTCGGTCCATTCCGAAATTTTCGGGAGCTTTTTATAAGTTTCTCACTAAGAAAGGACCTACAAGGAATTATTGACTTTGGACCTTTAAGGAATTAGCCCGAAATATTCCAGAACCAGTTGCTGGCGCCAGAAATTTTTATTGACACGTTATGTCACGCGACAGATTGAGCCATGGAAAAGCGAAGCAGGAGGTCGTATGACATATTAAAGCCCATTCCCAAGTCAGCGTTAAATACCAATTTCTCTCATTTAACAAAGGGAGGCCTCCCACTCTCTCTCTCTCTCTCTCTCTCTAAACGCAGTCACGCCCACACCCTTTCTCTCACTAAATGCAAATCTAGACTTTCCTCACCATTGCTGCCGCCCCGGTCATCTTCATCACCTAGCCCGCTCCCTTTAACCGGCGGAACAACCTCTCCTCACCGCTCCACCTCCCTCTACCTCAATTACCTTCATCACCGATCTAATCCCTCCCAATTTCCCTCTCAACCAAACAACGGCCAAGCTTCCTCACCGTCTCCCTCACCAAAACCAGTCGCCGACGACCCACACACCTTTCAATCTCCCTCACCGTTCCATATCTCTCAACCTCCAATCTCAATCCCCCTCGGTTCTCTGCTCGCTACCCAAATTGACGTCTCCTCCCCTGTTTCAGATCCAACAGCGTTCACCACCACTGCGTCTCCAACAAACTCCAATCACCACACTTCCTGGCTCCGGTGGTTCGTTGGTCAAGTAGTTTGCATCAGAATCCCATTTCCCCATCAGAAGCTCCGATTAGTGACTTTCAGATTGAGTTGAGTATTCGAAATTGAAGCTGCTTTGGGCGTGTGATGAAACCTTGTTCGTGAGATGCTGATTTGAAGATCCTTCTACCTAACGTGGTATAAGGATTGTGGACACTACAAAGGTAACGGATCTCAACCCTTCTATTCCTCTGTTTTCATCTGCGTAGTGCAACTGCCTTTGTTTAAAAATGCTCGTGGTGTAGAATCTGGGTGTTTTGGCTTTGTTACAATTTTAATTAGCATGTAGTATGCTTTGATTCATTTAGATGTTCTGATCGTTAAATTTATCGTGGTGATGATAATTGTTTTATTCATGTGATTGTGTGCGTTGTGCATGAATTGTGCTAAGGTGAGCGTGGATCGTCTCATATCCACGTTCATCTAAGCTTGGATCTCTTTGAGGTCGTTGGGACCTATTTCGTACATTTATCGTAGTGATTATGGATGCTCTTGTATTGATGTCGTGCGTTGGGCATGAGTTGGTAAGGTGAGTGTGGATTATTCCATATCCACACTCATCTGCCAATTGATCTCTCTGAGGTCGTTGGGACCTGGTTTTTATATTCTTTAATCTCGGATTGTCATTTATTGTCTCTGTAATCCATTGATTTGTAAAACCTCTGCAGATGGCAGAGTATGTCCCGCGACACAACGGGCCATTCATGGTCCTGCGTCGTGCGACATACTTGGCCTATCTGCAGCTGGTTATTTTTCAGTTGTAAGTTGTTTCATTCCTATGTAATCAGGTGGTGGTCTCCTGAATTAAATGACTCACAAGATGTAATTATCTCCTTTTGAGCAATAAAACAAAGCATTAATATGCATTTTATTACATATTTTGTCTCACACATTTGCATACACGTTTGAATGAATTGAATGTTGAACATAGAAAGACTCTTCTACGGACGAGGCGTGTTGGGTGAACTCTCGGTTCTTCCCAACACGTAACCTGACCCCCGAACCCATTTTCTCTTTCAAAAAGTTTTTCAATGTTTCCTTAAAAACGGCGTGGCGACTCCTATTTATTTATTTTTTCGGCGAGCGTTCATTCAGTGGCGACTCCGCTGGGGACTTGAAACTTGGTTTTTAAAAGTGGGTCAAGCTTTCATGTTTGTTCAACGTTCATTTCATTCACTTGTGTGTGCTTTGTTTGTGACACTATATGTGTTGTTTGCATCTTATGTGCTTTGTTTTATTCCGTTCCCTCCTTGTGTCCCATCTTTGTTGTCTATGTTGCTGATGCTTGGGGCTGAGATTTTGTGTTATGCTTGGAGGCTGGGGCTGGCTCTGGTTATTGATTCAGATTCTGGATGTTGGTTTCCTTCTGTCACGCGACATAACATGCCCTCCATGTCCTGTGTCCCGCGACAGAAGTCCCCATTTTGCAGGATTTGGTGTTCTGGATACAGGTTGTGATTGTGGGGCTACCCCGTGATCAAATTATTGATCCTTGATTATTGTGCTCTGTGGGGCGTGTGTGTGTTGTTTTTTCCTTTTATCACCCCTTTTCAAATAAATAAAAAAAAAATCATTTTTTCGCAAAATAAAGGAACATAGTCATCCGCACACTACATCACGTAGATCTAGAACCCTCGGGTGCGATTGATGGCATCGCGGACGGCCATGAATTCGCCTACGCTTGAGCGCGTAATGTCAAACCCATCCCCCTAGTGCGTTATAGGTGGCACCACACTTTAAAGCTTACCCAAACGGTTGGTTTTTGACACGCCATTTTCAAATAAACTAAAATGAATTGTTTCAAAAATTTTAATAGACTTTCGTACCTATCCCAAAAACCTAGCACGTGTGGGCATGTTGCCAACGCAACATGGTTTCACGAAAGGACATGTCGTTTCCACCGCATGTTCTAACGAGAGATCATGTCGCTTTGTCAACGTGCACCGACGAGTGGTCATGCTGGATTTTTCCTTGAAATTCTTCAGGAATACCCGTTATGCTGCCTAAATTTCTTCAGAAATTGAGGCTACTCGTCCGTCCCATAAATGCTTCAGTTTTATTTAGGTACTATTGCCTATTATTATTTTTGACTCAACGCATTTGGTGTATTTTTTGGATGATGTGTCTCTAGGTTCCCCCGAGGTCTAGTCTGCATGAATAAAAGCTTATCCTTTCCCAACTGTTCATAGGATTTAAAAGACACCGATTTTTACTTGAACACTAATAAGATGTTGCATGAGTCCATCTCCTTCCGTACTCTTCCCTCTCCCGTACCATCTCAAAGTTCTCTATCCTCCGTCTATACACCCTCTTCACCTCTGCAAGGCTATGGCAAGTTGGGTCTGTGCTCCCGTTCCCCGTGCTCATTGGTCTATATTCCCGAGGCGGAAGCAGTTCAAGTGCCCGAGTGGTCGTCCATCTGATTCGGAATCCAAAATGCTCGGTGCAGAGAAGATTATGGCCCACCAGCCTGGAAGTTCATATCCCATGGGTCAGCAGAGTGCAAATGGTGTGTCCATCGAAAAGTGGCGAGCTACCCTTGAAGCCATTTTTCCTCGCGAGCGGGAGGCCCGGTTGCTTGCTCAGATTGCTCAAGCTAAAGAAGACAACTTATGAATGATAAAAAGATTGAGAAGGGTCCTCGCCCCATCGCTGTCAACAATGCTCTTCCTCCCATCCGAAGTTGATGCAGTCGATCAGTCCTCGTAGGATCTAGAATGTCCGCTGTCGGACATGAGTCTGTCGAGTCCATGTTGGACCAGTTTTTGCTTTTCAGTGATAAAAATCTTTGTTTCTATTCTTGCTAGACTCGAGGCACCACTTGGACACCTGGGTTACACTCGATTGAAATGGTCTTATTCCAAATGATCACTTGTGCTGCTCACTGACTAATGCTTTGAAATGACTAATGCTTAAATTGATCGGAGTGAGAAAATCGACTGATGTCCTTCCCAAACTGGGGCTTGCCAACTCCCCATCTCGCATCTCCTGTGCTCACATACCTTCCTTTGCCCTCACCATCTCGTTGTTCGATGAATTTGCATGGATTTTCCTCGAAGTAAGCTTAAGCAATCAGTGAAGACTCAATCTCGTTTGGATCATCCGGTAGTGACTGCGACTGAAACCTTCCACCCCTAGGGAAACCATCACCTTACCCTCACTAAACAATATCCCTTCGTTTCAAGATCGGCATGTTTTTGAAACCCATTTAGCCATCACCAGAAGAAGAGGGACTATCCTTGAGACTCCCGTGATTCAAAGAAAGATTAACTGTCTCCAAGATCAAGAACGGCAGAATGCAGTGATCTATCCTGGGGACTAGCTGAAGTTTTCTCTCAAAAGCAAATTCGAAAAAAAAGAGAGACAAAAAAATATAAAAAAATAAAAAATAAAAAAATAAAAAAAGAGAAGAAGAAAAGAAAGAGAGCCTAGTCCCTAGTGATCCTCTCGAAAGCAAAAGTCAAAGGAGCGAGTCGTTATTCAAAGGGAGTCTCAGAGCAAATAAAGAGACAGCATGGATGTCCCCTCACCATTACCTTGACCAATCCCAAGCCGTTCTCTCGATTTTAGAGGATATTCCCATTACCGTTACCCTTGCCTTTGGCCAAATCCAAGATTGACCTCTCATTCTTAGAGGCATTGAAGATACAATCATGGATTCCCTCACCCTAGAAATCCCAAACACATCCCTGCAAGCCAACCTCTCATATTTAGAGGTTCAGTCAGCAAAAGGCCCAGCCGACCTCTCGTCCTAAGAGGTCATGATATCCCGAATCACCCAAGGGCCGATCGTAACCCTGAAACCCAGTCGCAGTTCCTACCGGACAACAGTTTCATTCCAATATCACCGAGATCTAAAACAGATTATTGCATAAAGTGGAGCCTAATCCATCCCGGCTCAAAGGATCGTCAATCGAAGATTGTGCAAATTCCATCCGTTCATTCGACGTTTCATGTGAGCATATTTCATTTCTCCTCCGCAAACACTTGCCGTGAATGTCCCACTGGGGCTTCACATCCGTGTCTCCCATCGACACTCCAAGAGGACATGTTTTTCAATTCTCCGAATCCTCAAAATCCTCAAAGGTCCTCAGATCCTCGAATTCCAACGTTCATTCTCTTCATTCGGGATAAGCCCGAACTACGGTGACCTGAGCTCCTCCCATGGAGGGGAACGTAGGCAACCATAACTGGTCCGATCGAAATCACAAACAGATCTCAGAAAATCCGGTCTCCTCAAGGACCATTCCCATACACTTTCCATCCTTCGGAGTTTGATTCTCGATATCAGTGGGCTTTCTCCTCATGATTAATTGAAATATTTGTTCATATCAGCTTTGGCGGTTGACTAACCCGAACATCTATAAAGGGTTTTAATCAGCTTTGTGATCATCACGAATAAGATAAGTTTTCAAGTGTCTCGACAAGTCTTCTCTTTCTACATCATAGGAAGATAGAGCCAAACACTGTTTTCTGTCAGCAGGGGCTTCCATACACTTTTCCACACCTTGTGATGCTTATACTCTCCCAAAAGAGTTAAACCCAAAAACGAGAGTGTCATACACGAATTCGAGATCTATCCCCACCTTCGAAAGATGTGCCCCTGCATGTAAGCATTTCCGAGTCTTGTCCAGTGACTGATTGACTCCGGTTTGAAATGATGAGTAGCCCCTTTGGCCACAAGATGACTCTGTCTGCGATAAAGCTGCATGGAATTTCCTCGAGCTGGGGCTTTGGTTAAGGTATCCCTCAGGCTCTCCTTACCAGATTTCCCTCCAGGTTTGCTTTGCACTGTCAACTGGGGCTTCGTCAAGCCGGGATCATTCTCTGCACGTTCTCTGCTGCTTGCCTCCTCGGGTGCGCGACACACTTTGTTCTCACTAACAACGGACCTGCTGCAATCTATACTCCCGGGAGCATCCCCCGACTTGCCCAGGCTGCACCTTGCCATCCATACACCATCACTCATACATTTTCCCACCTCATGGGAGAGGGTCCACCCCATTATAAACACTTTCGTTCCATACACGATCCCTCATAGCATAATGGCTACATGCACATCTACTCGCCAAGCCGTGCAAAATCCTCACTTTCTTTCCATTCCCAGCTGAGATGGACTTGTGCAACAAAAGATTAATAATGCATAAGCAAAAAATTTAACAATAAAATGCAAGGTGCCTAGAGTGTTGTGTTTTCCCCCCGCAGGGTGCAATAATCAAAGTGATCATAATCTGATTATGGGAGTTGTTCCTCAATCACAATCTGGACAAGGATTCCAAATCCTGCAGGTGGCATATCCCGCCTTTATCATCGTCATCAGTCTCGTCATCCTCGGATTCACCAGCATTGTTCGAAAGAGCCTCAGCTGCCCCAGTCTCTAAGCATTGATCGTCAAAAGGCATTTCAGATGCCCATCAGCTTCAGCAAATTGCCCGTGTTGGACGGAAGAATTATCATTTCCCGTGTTGGACGGAAGGATTATCAGTTCCCGTGTTGGACGGAAGGATTATCATTTCCCGTGTTGGACGGAAGGATTATCATTTCCCGAATTATCAGTTCCCGTGTTGGACGGAAGGATTATCATTTCCCGTGTTGGACGGAAGGATTATCAGTTCCCGTGTTGGACGGAAGGATTATCATTTCCCGTGTTGGACGGAAGGATTATCATTTCCCGTGTTGGACGGAAGGATTATCATTGCCCGTGTTGGACGGAAGGATTATCATTTCCCGTGTTGGACGGAAGGATTATAATTTCCCATGTTGGACGGAAGCAAACCATCAAATTCCCATGTTGGACGGAGGCTTATTATCAGCTCCCGTGTTGGACGGAAGATCATTGTCAAAGGCCCGTGTTGGACGGAAGTCTCACCATCAAATATCCCGTGTTGGACGGAGGTTTCATCATAAATGTCCCGGAAATTTATCATCAGTTCCCGTGTCGGACGGAAAAGCATTACCAAATGCCCCTGTTGGATGGAAAATCAACAAAAGCCCGTGTTGGATGGAGACTTATCATCCGCAGATACCCTTGTCAGACAGCCGTAGCATCAATCCCTCTGGCAGCTACAGGTAAACACAGCAAAGGTATGAAAGCATATCTCTACTATTTCTTGTTCCTTGTCAGTTTCGTCTGAACTACGACCGGCTTGATTCCCTCCTAGGGATACGTAGGAATTCTTTCTCCAAAGGTCCAGCCATCCAATCTCCCCAGATCATCGTCCAGCTCTCCGCCTTATCCCCCAGCCGCTCATTGGGATTGGGTCCTTTTTATCGACAACCTCACTTCTTCCATAAGTGACGTTGCCGAGGGGATCTGTGAGTACGCCAATTCAATTCGCGACCCTTATTAGGTGCATTTTAATATGATAAAATTGCACTAGGGGCATTTTGGTAAATTCCTGGTCCATTCCAAAATTTTCGGGAGCTTTTTATAAGTTTCTCACTAAGAAAGGACCTACAAGGAATTATTGGCTTTGGACCTTTAAGGAATTAGCCCGGAATGTTCCAGAACCAATTGCTGGTGCCAGAAACGGTTATTGACACGTTATGTCACGCGACAGATTGAGCCATGGAAAAGCGGAGCAGGAGGTCGTACGACATATTAAAGCCCATTCCCAAGTCAGCGTTAAATACCAATTTCTCTCATTTAACAAAGGGAGGCCTCCCTCTCTCTCTCTCTCTCTCTCTCTCTCTCTCTCTAAACGCAGTCATGCCCACACCCTTTCTCTCACTAAACGCAAATCCAGACTTCCCTCACCATTGCTGCCGCCCCGGTCATCTTCATCACCTAGTGATGAAGATCAATAATGAGATTTGTTTATGTTTTAATTCTAATTATTATTGTTATTTTCAAATTTAATAATATATTATTAGTATTTTCAGGATTAGAAGTAGATTAGGACTTTATATTGTTATTTTAGGTGTCTATTAAGTTACCTTATAGGTTAGGAGTATTTTTAGATATGTTTGACTTGTTTATCAAGTCATATGAGTCCTATAAAAATAGTTTTATGTGTAATTTCGAAAATCAGTTGAATGATTAATAAAATTTGAGTGTTTACTCTTTTTCTTCAATTTTCTCGAGCGAAAATTGTCGATTGATTGCTGAATTTCTCGAGCGAAATTCTGTGATTAATCTTTATCAATTTCCGGTATTCCTTGAATCAACGGCAATTGATGCCCAAGCCTCGGTAGGTTACACCTCAACGAGTTTTGGAAGATCGACGTGCGGTAGTTCGTGAGCGAACTCAACGAACGTTGGTATCTATCGTTACTAAGATTTCGCTGCATCATTTGGTATCAGAGCCAAAACCAGGAATTCTCGTCTTTCGATTGAGGTATTCATATATTAATATTTTTTCCTTATAATCAGATTAGAAAATTTCCAAAAAAAATGTTTGATCTTGGTGGGCCGTTATTTGAATCTTCAAGCGTTGATGTTCCTGTCGATTGGTCAAAATCGCCTGTTTTTGACGAATGTGATTGCGAAATTTGTCAACTAGTAACATCAGATTTGACTGGTGTAAAAACTGTTAGCTTCGGGTTTCTACAAGATGAATTGATTTGGAATTTTGAAGCCGTCAAAATTTTTAATCCTTATGATGATCCATTTGATCCATTTGATGTTTCCTCTACAAAGTCTTCTGCTGATTACATTATAAAACTGTTACTCCAAACGTATATTATGTCATATTGGACTGATTGGATTGAAGTTATTACTCGAGTTGGCAAATTTCAAGTTCGCCAAGGATTCAAGGATTTTTATATTCTAATATCAAGGTACAATGGAAGGATACTTATGTTACATGCTCTCTTTGTATTGCGACAAATTCAACTACAACTCATTGCAAATTCGAGGACGAATTTTTCGAAGCCGAGGAGAATGATGAAGATCAATAATGGGATTTGTTTATGTTTTAATTCTAATTATTATTGTTATTTTCGAATTTAATAATATATTATTAGTATTTTCAGGATTAGAAGTAGATTAGGACTTTATATTGTTATTTTAGGTGTCTATTAAGTTATCTTATAGGTTAGGAGTATTTTTAGATATGTTTGACTTGTTTATCAAGTCATATGAGTCCTATAAAAATAGTTTTATGTGTAATTTCGAAAATCAGTTGAATGATTAATAAAATTTGAGTGTTTACTCTTTTTCTTCAATTTTCTCGAGCGAAAATTGCCAATTGATTGCTGAATTTCTCGAGCGAAATTCTGTGATTAATCTTTACCAATTTCCGGTATTCCTTGAATCAATGGCAATTGATGCCCAAGCCTCGGTAGGTTACACCTCAACGAGTTTTGGAAGATCGACGTGCGGTAGTTCGTGAGCGAACTCAACGAACGTTGGTATCTATCATTACTAAGCTTTCGCTGCATCACCTAGCCCGCTCCCTTTAACCGGCAGAACAACCTATCCTCACCGCTCCACCTCCCTCTACCTCAATTACCTTCATCACCGATCTAATCCCTCCCAATTTCCCTCTCAACCAAACAACGGCCAAGCTTCCTCACCGTCTCCCTCACCAAAACCAGTCGCCGACGACCCACACACCTTTCAATCTCCCTCACCGTTCCATATCTCTCAACCTCCAATCTCAATTCCCCTTGGTTCTCTGCTCGCTACCCAAATTGACGTATCCTCCCCTATTTCAGATCCAACAGTGTTCCCCACCACTGCGTCTCCAACAGACTCCGATCACCATACTTCCTGGCTCCGGGGGTTCGTTCGTCAAGTAGTTTGCATCAGAATCCCATTTCCCCATCAGAAGCTCCGATTGGTGACTTTCAGATTGAGTTGAGTATTCGAAATTGAAGCTGCTTTGGGCGTGTGATGAAACCTTGTTCGTGAGATGCTGATTTGAAGATCCTTCTACCTAACGTGGTATAAGGATTGTGGACACTACAAAGGTAACGGATCTCAACCCTTCTCTTCCTCTGTTTTCATCTGCGTAGTGCAACTGCCTTTGTTTAAAAATGCTCGTGGTGTAGAATCTGGGTGTTTTGGCTTTGTTACAATTTTAATTAGCATGTACTGATTCATTTAGATGTTCTGATCGTTAAATTTATCGTGGTGATGATACTTGTTTTGTTCATGTGATTGTGTGCATTGTGCATGAATTGCGCTAAGGTGAGCGTGGATCGTCTCATATCCACGTTCATCTATGCTTGGATCTCTTTAAGGTCGTTGGGACCTGTTTCGTACATTTATCATAGTGATTATGGATGCTCTTGTATTGATGTCGTGCGTTGGGCATGAGTTGGTAAGGTGAGTGTGGATTATTCCATATCCACACTCATCTACCAATTGATCTCTTTGAGGTCGTTGGGACCTAGTTTTTATATTCGTTAATCCCAGATTGTCATTTATTGTCTCTGTAATCCATTAATTTGTAAAACCTCTGCAGATGGCAGAGTATGTCCTGCGACATAACGGGCCATTCATGGTCCTGCGTCGTGCGACATACTTGGCCTATCTGCAGCTGGTTATTTTTCAGTTGTAAGTTGTTTCATTCCTATGTAATCAGGTGGTGGTCTCCTGAATTAAATGACTCACAAGATGTAATTATCTCCTTTTGAGCAATAAAACAAAGCATTAATATGCATTTTATACATATTTTGTCACACACAATTTGCACACACATTTGAATGATTTGATTGTTGAACATAGAAAGACTCGTCTACGGACGAGGCGTGTTGGGTGAACTCTCGGTTCTTCCCAACACGTAACCTGACCCCCCCGAACCCATTTTCTCTATCAAAAAGGTTTTCAATGTTTCCTTAAAAACGGCGTGGCGACTCCTATTTATTTATGTTTTCGGCGAGGGTTCATTCAAAAGGATCAATATGGAATAACTGAGATTTAAATGAATTTGAGTTAACAATTATTAAAAGGATAAAGCTTGTGTTAGCAAGATGCTATATTGCTAAAGTTAATTTATAATTGAAAAGACATATAGCAATGTGTGTGATGGTAGTCTAGACATATATGTCTAAGACATAATATCATTAGACAACTACTCTAAACTAATTTAACTATGTGAGGTCAAATGATAAACGAATTCGTTAACCAAATGGTTAAATTGAGAGTTGGTTGTAAATTCGAAGGGGAATGATACTTAAGCCTCTTAAAAGTTAAACACAGCGAAAAACCCAATCTAGATGACTGGAGATCCCAAAAACTAGATTCAATGAGACCACCTAACTATTAAAAATCTTGTAGCATCACTGTAGGGGAATTAACCCCAAGTACATTTCTATTAGTGACATACCGAAAGGACAAGTATAAGCATATGACTTTTAATGATTTTTACGCGTCGAAAATTCAAGCGGGGTAATACGGGTTGACTTTAAGAAATCACATATGTGAGAGAGAAGTGGGGCCGCTTCGAGAAGAATTGTGTGAGGCTCAATTATTAGACCCTGTCACAGAACCAGGCAAAATATTCAGGCCCATTAATGAACATAGCTATGAGAATTGAACTATTTTAGGACGATACTTGTGTCAATCATATGATCAGCTATACAAAAAGTATAACGATTTAATGATATCGCGTATATCAACTTGCGAGTAGAGTAAATCTATACTTATAGTATATTAAAGTAGGCCAAATGGAATGAGGTATGGACATGTCATCCAATTTTGGGTGTTCTTGCATTCTCCTAATGCCATGTTAGTAGGTGTCTTAGTTTGTAGTGTCCTTTGAGTTTTGGCCTAATAGTCCTTAACAATAGGTCCTCTTAAAATTTATGTGAGTTGTTGAACCTAAATAGACACTATCTTCTGGTGAAGTATTTGGAGTCTTATGTTGTTGAAAGTTTCTAATGTGACTAATGACGTTCAAATCTCACATTCACTAATCTTATTGATCTAGAGTAAGTGACTTATTGAGATGATATATATATAATGCAAGTAGTATACATCTAATTGACATTTACTATTATAATATTATAGTTTTCTTTCAATTAATACCTTTCGTCATAATGATTGAATATTGCAGTCATAAATATTATGATGAATCCAGCCTTTACATATCTCTATTTTTATACGTTGCATATCAACATGAAACGCCGGATTAATTATACAGTACTGTTAATATGATAGCCTTAAATATTATGATTAATCGTGTCTTTACATATCTCTAATCTTATATGTTGCGTCTGAAGACCAAATGCCAGATATTCACTTATAGCTTTGTGAAATATATGTTCTTATCTGTTACGAGTTGTTTTAGGGGATGGAACGTACGTAATATGAAAAGGTTCTACATTTATTAATGCAACCAATGACGGAGCGACTGTAGAGAATAACGTAACGGTTGGTAATTACATACTGCTAGGGTTTGTTCAATTTAGGGTTTGTGCCGGTATATAAGGAATAAAACTGGAATTTTTACCCACTTCGTTATTTCTATCGGTGATAATGGCGTCGCAAAAAATTCTAATAAGCCAATTGCAAAGAGGACGTTACGATAGGAAGATGATTGTTAGGATCGCACAGCTGTGGGAATCATACAACGCTAGAAAGCCTGAAGAAGTAATGAGTTTAGATTTTGTCGCTTTGGATGAAAAGGTAACCGGACTCCTACTTGATTTCATGTATAGTTACAATATATCAATAAGTTTTCAAATTATTATACAATTCTAATGAATTATTCGTTGTGTTCTTGGGAAGGATGAGGCAATACATTATTGTATACGGAGTCGATTTATTCCCGACTTTGCTGGCTTATTGACTGAAGGAAGCTTTTATTCAATAAAAAACTTCATTATTGATGGCTCAAAGCCAAATTTTCGTGTTATACATCGTGAAATCTATGTCGTGCTCCATGCGTCAACTATTCTCGACGAAATCGTTGAAAAACTGCCATCTATTAGCCGGCATAGATTAGATATTGTGTCATTTATGCATCTAGAAACAATAAGTTCTCAGTGTGAGTACCCCGACCCGAACTCATGTTTTTGGGTATGCTTTCATTTTTGGGCTCATTTAAATTCATTTAGTTTTGGGCCCATTGTTTTATTATATTCATTTAGTTTTGGGCCTGCCTCCCTTCGGCCCAGTCTGCCAGCAAGAAAACCGGTGTCGTACGACATAACAAGTAATAATCAGTCAATGTTAAATAGGGTTTTTCTCATTTTGTAAAGGGAGGCGGCCTCACTACTCTTTCTCTCTCTAAACGGTTTAACAGAGAGCTCTCTCTCTCTCTCTAATCGGTATCCATGGCAGCTCGTTATCCCTAACCTCACCAATAAACACCATCTCTCTCCTTGAATCACCGGCTGGAACCAAAACAACAACCCAATTCCATCCCTCAATCTTCCTCACAAGCTTACTCTCTCTCTAAACGCAATAACAGAGCCCTCCCCATTTCTCTCTCTAATCGTCGACGACGATATCCCGGAATCCACCTTCTCCTACATCGCCGGAGACCTTCCTCATCTCCCTATCTACCTCAATCGACACCGCCCTCCAACCACGCCAAAAAACCAAACAACCGCTTCTTCAATCGTTCCCTTCCTCTCTCAATCGCTTCCCTATTTCAGAGCCTGAACCCTTCGCCACCACCAATTCCCCAACAATTTCCGGTCATCTCCTGTTAGCTCCGACCCCCTGTTCATAACCCTTAGTGTTACGCTTCAATCCAGCCTCGAAGCCATTTCTGAGCTCGATCTCTCTCTCGTTCCGGAGCCGATTTGAAGCTCTCTACACCTAACTGGGTGTAGAGATCGTGGATACTCCGAGGGTAATCTCTAAATCCTTCTCTCTCTCCTCGTTGATTCATGGGTTTTGCCGTACTTGGTTTTGTTCAGGCTAGAACCTGATTGGATTTGGTTGGTATTGACATAATATCATTTTGTTTCCAATATGCTTTGATCTGTGCTTGGGTATTGCCGTGTTTGGTATGGATATTCAGGCTAGAACTGGTTGAAATGGATATGGCCATAGTCTTATGTCTGTTCCCAGTATTATGCTGTGATCCGTTTGCTTGAGCTCTTGTTTGATACTAGTTTGTCTAAACACCAAATAGAGGATGAATCCGTCATATTCATTCTCTTTTATGTGTCTATCCATATGGTGATAATGTTGTCTCGTTGCAATTATACATTTCCGTCTCTTGCAATCTCGTTGTTGCTGTTAATTTCATCTCTGTTAATCTCGTTGTTAATATTGGCTTGTTCCTGTAATTTTTACAATCTCGTTGTTGCCATTAATTCAATCTCTGTTAACCTTGTTGTTGATATTGGTTTGTTTCTGTAATTAGCCTAGTTGTAAACCTCTTTGTAAACCTCTGCAAGATGGCAAGGTATGTCATGCGACACAACTGACCCTCACTGGTCCTGTGTCACGCGACATACTAAGTTACACTGCAGACGGTCTTTTTCAGTTGTAAGTTGTTTACCTCGTTGTAATCGGGACGTGGCCCCCCAAAATAAGTGGCTCACAAGTTGTATTCCTCGTAGTTTATCAATAAAACATTAAAATGCATTTTATACATATTTTGTCACACACAATTTGCACACTTTTGAATGTTTTGAATGTTGAACATAGAAAGACTCGTCTACGGACGAGGCGTGTTGGGTGAACTCTCAAGTTCTTCCCAACACGTAACCTGACCCCCGGACCCAAAATTCTCTTTTCAAAAGGTTTTCTATGTTTCCTTTAAAACGGCGTGGCGACTCCTAAATAAAATATTTATTTTATATTTTTCGACGAGCGTTCATTCACTCAGCGAACGAATTTGTGTGGTAATTATTTTCACAACAATTGTTCCGTCTCGCCAACCTCCCATTCTCTTCCCCTCCCCTCAAAATACTATATATTCACCAATGTATTTACATTATTGATGTTTGCGCCAAGGTTCTAAAAAGCGCTAGGCGGATGCTAGGCGGCGGAGCCGGGCCTAGCGCCTAGGCGGGGACTAGTCGGGGACTAATCGGGATTAATCGGGATTAGTTGGGACCTAGGCGGGGCTTAGAACTAGGCGTTGGAGAGGGGCCTAGCGCCTAGGCGGGGCCTAGGCGCCCTTAGGCGGGGTCTTTTAGAACAGAGGTTTGCGCAGATGTCTTTGGATATGTTTCGGCCATTTCAGAGGTTGGGGAAAGAACGAACCGTAAGGAAACTATATCCATGCAATACATTGATATTAAGGACATAAGGTTTTTATTAGCTATTTTTCTATTTTCCCAATTACTTGAATCTTTTAACTAGTATGTATTATCGATATTAATTAAAGTTCAAATGCTCCATTCATTTCCTGCAGTAGAAGAAAGATTAGGTTGATATTGTGGGGTTCCACAGCAATTGATAGGGCTGCACAACTTCTTGAAAGTGGCAATAGAGTATGGATAATCACTTCCACAATTGTCAAGGTTGAAAATGATGGTATGTTAATATTTGTGTGTAAGATTTTGGTTTAAAAACATTCAAACTTTCTACATATATTAAACAGTACAAACGTTTTCTTTGGCAGAAATTTCTTTGTCAAACAGTGGAGCAACAAAATTTTATGATGATAAGGAGATAGATCAAATAAGCGAATTCATCACAAGGTTTCTCCTAATACATACTTTTGTTTCGTAATGTGAAATTCATCATAAAGTCTTCAATTAGCGGCATTTAACCCTCTTTATTTAGTCTCCCCTTTCTCCCTTGCAAATCCCTTATTTCGTTCTAAAATTTTTCCTCCTGCCTCATGTCCATACAACTTTGACATTACCCCGGAAGACGAACCAGTCACTTCAATTGCCATTCATAGTAATGTTGTCACTAGAGAGGAATATGAGAAAGGGAAAAAATCTATTGAAGAACTGCTGCAGATTGTGGAGGATGGTACTGAAAATGTGAGTACTCCTACATTAATTGTTCCCCCCTTAGTGCAACTCCTTCACTAAATCCTACGACTTCGGATAAGTGAATTAAATTGTCTACTTTCTATACAAATTATTCAGTAACTTCCTGCAACACTTTTAAATCTAGAAATTTGCTTACTATGTGAATGGAATTATTGCTGGCATTGATGAGCAAAGTGGCTGGAGGTATAATTTATGTTTTGCTTGCAAGAAGAAAGTGCATTTGCTTAATGGAAAATTGCACTGTTATAAGTGTGTCAGGGATGAGCATTATCCAGTTCTACGGTACATATCTATTAGTTGTTTTGCTGCCCACTTTTCCTTTGTGTTCACACAATATAATTTGGATTCAGTATATAAAGAAAATAAAATAAATAACATTCTGTTGCTGCAGGTATAGAGTGGAGGTCGATATAGAAGATAATGGTCATGTCCTTCGTTGTGTTATGCTCGATCGTGAAGTTGAGAAACTGATATCTTTCAAGGCGGGAGAGTTGGCCAACATATACTTTGAGGCTATTTTAGATCTTTGGTATGTATACAAGCAATGATAAACAATATATGCCAACTTTAACAAGTTTTTTCTCTTCGTTTAGGAGAAGTCGGAATTACCAATCCCTCGCCAACTAAGCCAAATATTTGGGAAGCAACATGTGTATCAAATTAAATTTGATGGAAAGAGTTGGGGAACATTCAAAGAAAATTTTACCATGGGCCGCCTTCTTTTTGATAACGATATAGTTGATGGCTCTAAAACTTTGGTCAGTTTCTTTTTTTAGTTTTTGCATCTCCTCAAATATAACAAGTGAAATTAAAGAATGAAATGATTTTATGTTTATATATTTTCAAATGTAGGGCAAGAGAGCCAATCAAGAATCACATTTGAATGCGTTGGTTAAAACACCAGCGATTGCAGAGAAAAGATCTTCAAGATTGACAGAGTAATAACATATTTGCTTCTTTTGCCTCTCTCCTTTTTTCTTCAGTTTACACTCTCTCTTTCGATCTCTCTTTCAGATAATTCCTTGAAGAAATATGTTTAGAAACTGTTAATGATATTGTAAATATTTTTTCCCAAATTTTAGAAAAGATTTTTAACCGCTGTTAATCATAATCTGAATATTTTTTACCAAATAAATTCCTCAAGTTAATTTCTTATTTAGGTTGGCGAAAAAAGATGGTAGTTCGGCTAAGGGCGGATCTAAAGCGAGGGGCAAAGATAAAGAAAGCGAAGCAAATGACCCGAAGAAATCCCGTAGAAGTTTGGAGTTCTAATGTTTAATATAAGTATGGCAAATATTGATGTCATATGGTCTAGACTATTTCATTTTCAAGTATTTACATTTCCAGTTGTTTATGGAAATAAGTAGTTGTGTCGTTTATTTTCTAGATTTTCTGGAAATTTGAAAAATATTTGGCTGTTAAAACCTTTTTGGAATTTAATGTCCTTTTTGCTGTGATATTTATTTGCTCTTTGTGAAACACCTTCCTATCAAATGTTCAATTGTTGAAGATTGGAATGAGAGGCTCTAACCAAAATCTTGCATCCTTAATTAAATGTCAAAACAACCCCTCCGTCCCTAAATGTTTGTCCAAACCATAGTGGTTTTAAAGCTTTAATTTCTAAAATGAGACTACTTTTTTTGGACAAAGGAAAAGGAGAAAAGGAACTTTCATTTTGGGACAGAAAGAGTAACATTAAAATATAAACAAGCTGATTCTCCTATGTTTGAAGGGGTCAGGAATAAATACTCCGATGAAAAATGAGTTTAGCTTTTTCCTTTAACCTTACTTTCAAATTTGTTAAAATTATTTTGAAATTTGATTTCAAAAATTGTCTTCTATCAGAATTTAATGATAATATTAAACCAAAACATGAATGTGGACAATAATTTGGAAAAAGCCATACAAATGCATAAGACTGAATCCATGTAAAGTTCGTTAGTATTTTACTTCAATCATTCTCTAAACTAAATATGGATTAAAAATTTAATCTCCTTCCGTCTGATTTCATTAACCACCACAGGGTTGATATATTGTCTTCTATCAAAATTTAATGATAATATTAAACCAAAACATGAATGTGGACAATATTTTGGAAAAAGCCATACAAATGCATAAGACTGAATCCATGTAAAGTTCGTTAGTATTTTACTTCAATCATTCTCTAAACTAAATATGTATTAAAAATTTAATCTCCTTCCGTCTGATTTCATTAACCACCACAGGGTTGATATAAACCATCACTACATTCACGAATGAGATGTCTTAGACAGTTTTAAAAGAAAATGTACCGAGCTAGCCAAGAAGGCATAAGACGTTTTGGCAATTGATCTTTCAAAAAAACTTTACACATTCTGCACATACCATAATTAACAAATCCCATTATCAGACTTCTTCTTTCTTCCGAAAATATTTACCCAATAATCATGGAATCATCAAGAATTCCACATGCTGGAGAAGATATAGGTAATTGTAACAAAGATAAGTTTAATTTGTAAAGAAAGAGAAAATTCATTTTTCAGTCAAATAGTTGAATAATTTTGAACTCACTTCTCCCCTTTCCAATACACAGATATAGCAAATAAGCAAAGAGCAAAGGTTAATAGAGCTTTGAGGAAAGAAGCTTTGGACAACCAAAGAAAAAGGAAGCGTTCATCTTGGGCCAATATATCTCCCGTTGGGTGGACAAGTAAGTTGATCTCTTCCCTAATCTGAAATTTTAAATGTTAATTTGTGACCCCAAAAATTAGGGTTCATCTTTTATGAAGTGTCAGATTCAACTGTCTAAGTCTCATACATGTTTAAGATGATATATGAAAATAAATATTGTTTGAATGTCTTTTAATTATTAGATGAAGTAAGGAGAATGTATGCAAGACAAAGAAGAATAGCCAGGAAACATATTCTTTTGGAGAAGAGACAAAAAAGTAAATCTATAGAAAGAAGTGAGGCTTCTACTTCTAATCCTCCAAAGAGGCAAAGAATTGCAGCGAAAGATTAATTTTACTAAACATTCAAGAGAAATTATTTTTAAATGGATATATGTTCTGTTAGTAACTACTGTATTTTCATATAAATATTCCGTGGATGTATCATATTATGGTCCTCCTCAATTTAAATGCAAATATTGTTCAGCAGTTTTTTGGGAGAGGGAGAGGGAGAGGGAGAAGAAGGCTGGAAAAAACACCTATCCAATTTACTCCCTTTGTTATTCCAACGAAAAAATTGATTTGCCAAAGAGAAGAATGCCACTGGAGCCTTTAAAATCATTGCTTGATGGATCTAATGTCTTGCATTCGGCTAAATTTATGACCAATATTCGTGCCTACAACTCAATGTTTTCAATGACGTCTACTGGTGGTAAAGTTGATCACTCTGTAAATAATTCTGGCTCTGTTTACACACATCGTATAAGGGGAGAAAGTTATCATAGAATTGGGTCATTACTGCCACCAGAGGGACAAAAACCAACTTTTTTACAATTGTATGTGCATGATACAGAAAGAGAGACTCAGAACAGACTCGCTGCCGCCAACCAAAATGAAGTAAATGATGAATTAGATGATTCAGTTATTGACCAATTAACAACCATGTTGAATGAACATAATGAATTGGTAAAGGAATTTAGACAAGTGAGAGATTGGTATGGCGAGAATAAAAGACTGTATTTTTCTCTTAGTTTGATTAAAAAGAGGTCATCTAGACAAGGGCAATGTAGTGCCACAACTTCTTCTAAAGTTGCGATGTTGATAGTTGGGATATGTCAAATAATAATTATGAAAGAGATTTGATCATTCAGTCAACAAATGGAGTTTTGAAGCGAATCAATGATTTGCATCTACTTTTCATGGCATTACAATACCCACTTTTATTTCCATATGGTGAAGATGGTTTCCACACAGAAATACCATATAGAAGAAACATTGGTGAACGCAGAACCAAAAGAAAATTCATCACAGCGAGAGAGTTCTACTCTTATGTATTCCAGCACCGAAGAAATGAAGGACCAACTCTTGAATGCTCTGGGAGATTATATCAACAATATATAGTTGATTGCTATACCCAAGTTGAACAGCAAAGGATACGATGGTGCAGGAAAAATCAAGGCGCTTTAAGAACTGGTCTATATCGTAATGTATATGACGCTATTCAAAGGGGAGATTCTGATTCAACCAAAGTTAGTATGCGAACTATTTTGCCATCATCATTCACAGGTAGCCCAAGATATATGATGCAGAATTATCAGGATGCTATGGCAATATGTCGTTCTTATGGTAATCCAGATTTCTTCTTAACCTTCACGGCAAATCCTAATTGGAAAGAGGTGAAAGATTTTCTTCACGAATTTCCTGGACAAAAGCCTGAGAACAGACCTGACGTTGAATCAAGGGTATTTAAAATGAAATTGGACGAAATGATCCATGACATTGTGGATAAAGAAATATTTGGACAAGTTCAAGCAGGTAATTACTTTATTAAAAGTGTTTAATTATTTCAATAAGCATGTTTTATGCGTTATTCCATATTTAAAAGTTTTTTGTTAATTAATTAATATTCCTCTAAATTTCAAAACAATGGTTTATACAATTGAGTTTCAAAAGCGTGGTTTGCCTCATGCACATATTATATTTTGGGTGGATGAAAACTCTAAATTGCACACAACGAAACAAGTAGACACTGTTATATCGGCTGAAATACCTGATCCGAAAATGGACCCTATCGAATATGAGGCTGTCAAGCAATTTATGATGCATGGTCCTTGCGTACATGCTAATCGAAACTCCCCATGTATGACCAACGGTATGTTTTAAAGAAATCTTAGCTTTATTTCTTTTTTTTTTAGTTTTCATCATTGCCTACACTTTGACACCTGTCTACTTTATTAGGAGTATGTACAAAACATTTCCCCAAATCATTTCAAAAAGAGACGACTATTGATGAGAATGGATATTGTGTGTACAAAAGAAGAGATACAGGAATATCAGTCCAGAAGAACAACATTATGTTGGATAACAGATTTGTAACTGCATACAATAGATTTCTGTTGGGGAAATATCAAAGCCATATTAATGTTGAGGCATGTAATAAGTCAAAAGCTATCAAGTACTTATTCAAATATGTTACAAAAGGGCCTGATAGAACAACAACAATAATACGACAAACGGGAGGTGAAATGCAGACATCAAGAGACCAGACTCAGAGCGAGAATGATGAGATTAAAATGTTTTTAGATTGTCGTTATATATCTGCTTGTGAAGCAATCTGGAGGATATTTGAGTTCCCTATTCATTATAGGCATCCAGCTGTTGAACGGCTTTCTTACCATCTTGAAAATGAACAAAGCTTGATGTTTAATGATAATGATCCATTACCCAGGGTTATTAATGCAGAGAGAGCAACGAAAACAATGTTCACAGAGTGGTTTGAATTGAACAAAATAGACCCAGAAGCAAGATCATTAACATATGTTGAGATCCCTTCAAAATATGTTTGGAAATCTGGAACATTCAGTTGGTCGAAAAGAAAATCTAGCAAGTCCATTGGCAGATTGACATTTGTACATCCAGCTTCTGGTGAAAGATACTATCTGCGTCTTTTGCTAAATGTTGTGAAAGGTCCTCTTTGTTTTGAAGATATAAGGAAATTTGGGGAAGTAATGCATGAGACAATGAAATTGGCATGCTATGCGCGGGGTCTTTTGGAAGACGATGGTGAATGGCATGACACTTTTGGCTGAAGCTTCTCAATGGGCAACATGAATAAAAATGAGAGATCTATTCTTAATAATTCTCTTATTCTGTGATGTATCCAATGTGAAGAATTTTTGGGAGTTCAACTGGGAAAAAATTAGTGAAGACATTTTACGCACAAGGCGACTCATGTTGAGATTACCAACGTTAGTTTTATTAGAAGAGCAAATAAAGAATCTGACATTAGCAGAACTACAGAAAATTTTGTTGAAGATTGGTCGTTCCTTAGAAGATATAGATGGTATGCCGTTGCCAGATAAAAAGTTGCTTCAGCAATTGAAGAATAGAATGATTCCCGAGGAGCAAAACTATGATATTCAGTTGCTAAAAGGGGAACATGAGACGTTAAAAAAATCTTTGAATCCAGAGCAATTGGAAATCTACCACAAAGTAATAAATACTGTTAAAAATAATACGCCTCAATTATACTTCTTATATGGCTATGGTGGTACTGGCAAAACATATGTCTATAAAGTTAAAATCAGCAAATTAAGGTCTTCTGCAAAGATCGTACTCGCAGTGGCATCATCAGGTAATTTCCCATACACATCTATATATCTTCCAAATAAGCAATTTCTTTTAAAAATAATTTATCACTAAATTTAAATTTATAGGTATAGCATCATTGCTACTGCCAGGAGGCCGAACTGCTCATAGCCGTTTTAGAATTCCTTTAAACGTGAATGAAGAATCAACTTGCACAATAAAACAAGGAACATAAATGGCTGAACTTATTCAGAAGGCTTCTTTGGTTATATGGGATGAAGCACCAATGGAAGCTAAGTATACATTTGAAGCTGTCGATAAAACGTTAAAGGATATTCTGCGTGGTTCTGACTCTTACAACAAAGAAAAAGCATTTGGTGGGAAGACCTTTTTGTTAGGCGGAGATTTTAGATAAATCCTACCAGTTGTGTCAGGTGGTACAAGAAGTGAGATTGTAAACACTACACTTAATAGCTCTTACCTTTGGAAGGAATGCGAGGTTTGTGTCCTTACCAGAAATATGAGATTACAACAATCAGAAAACAACATTAATGAAAACAACATGTCTTTAAAAGATTTCTCAGATTGGATTCTTAGAGTGGGAAATGGTAGTGAACCTGCTAAAGTTAGGGGTAATAGTGAAGAAGCTGAGTGGATTAAAATTCCAAATGGACTGATGGTAGAACAAACTGGAGATGCAATTAGTGATATTTTCTATTCAACATATCCTGACTTTGATTCTAAAAGACTTGACATTTCTTATTTAACAAATAGAGCAATCTTAACTCCGAAGAATGAGACGGTCGACAAGATAAATAAATTTATTCTGAACAGAATCAGTGGTGAAGAGACAGAGTATCTGAGCATGGATTCGATAGAAAATTCAATCTCGGATATGGTTAATAAAGAATTATTATACCCAGTTGAATTTTTAAATAGTTTAAAATTCACTGGAATTCCAGAGCCTAAACTTCACTTGAAGATTGGAGTCCCTGTTATGCTACTTAGAAATATTAATCCAAGCAAAGGAATGTGTAATGGAACAAGATTTATTGTTACACAACTCGGGAAGAGGTTTATTGAAGGTTGTATCATTTCGGGTTCAAATATTGGAGACAAGGTCCTCATTCCAAGAATATGTCTTACATCTTCGGAGGGTAAATTGCCTTTTCTGTTAAAAAGGCGACAATTCCCAGTTAGAATTTGCTATGCCATGACAATAAATAAAAGCCAAGGTCAAACATTGGAGAATGTAGGTCTCTATTTACCCTACCCAATTTTCAGCCATGGCCAACTTTATGTTGCATTGTCCCGAGTGAAATCTCAGAATGGTTTAAGAATCTTGGCAGAAGAAAATGATGATGAATTCGAGGGCTGGACTAAAAATATTGTCTTCATTAGGTAATTCTAATCTTCTGCGATTGAAATAGCACTGGTTATCATTCAATCTTTGCATTAAATAATTGGAACACTGAAATGCTATGGTCTTTTATTGCAGCCTCTTGAATCCCATAATTTATAAAAGCTAATTTCTGGATTATTGCAAATGTTTGATGAAACAACACTGTTTGATGCTCACTCATAGATAGATTAGGTAATTTTGATTCTTTTAACTGTTAATGTTGTTGTTTGTTTCCTTCAAATTCACACTTAATTTTTATTTCAATCAACTAATCTTCTATTTCTTCAATGTGCATGTATTCAACGTCAAAATGGTGGGAAAATAACCTCAATGGAACTACAACACAAATACAGGAACTTTTGACGAAAGCTGCTGAATAACAGGATTTCTTGACTAATTTCATGACCCCACAATACTTAAATGGTCCCTTTTAACAACCTCTTTCAATTAGCCCTTCTAATGAACAATTTTGCACATCTACATTTCTATATATTTACAAAATCACATTTTAATAAACTATGATTACAACTACTTGGATTAAAGAATAAAATGAAAAATTCCCGTGCGTAGCACGGGTTGCTTCCTAGTATGATTGTATAAGCGAAGGTTCAATGGGCATTTCCACACCTATTGTATGCAAGTTTTCGTCTGCCGGACTTTATCACCAAACTCGTAATCAATTTCCTTCATGTGGGGGATTGTTGGAAAAATATGTTGTGTGTGAAGAAAATATATTTTCCTTACATGAATTGTTTGTCGTTTGACAAAGATTATTTTGGGTTCATGTTCCACTCCGTGTTAACATTGAAATGGTATATATAGATATCCAATTTTAGATTGGATGAGAAAGATATGATAGATCAAAGTTGATGGGTTGAAAGTGTAAATTTTAGAATTTAACCCCAATATTGATGTCCTATGATTCATAGAATAATGAGGGATTAATAGGGATAATTACCTTGTCGATTTTGTCCAATTATAGTGAGATTTGCTGGAGAAATTTATCAATCTTCCTCCTCCCCTTCGCAATTTGTTTATCTTCTTTCTTTGTCCTTTTAGAAATTTATCTATTTCGAAAAATAAATTAAAGAAAATATTTTTCAAAAAATATTTTCATGTGTTTAATTGTTTAAGTTTATGTTGTAAATTATATCAATAAATATATTGTAATTCTTTTCTATTTTATGCTTTTATAAGATTTTGTCTAACAGTTAGTTATTGTTCTTGTTCTAGTCGGATTCTAATTTTCATGTGCCGCAGGCTTATCACCGGGACACCTCAATGCTTAGCTCACTTGTGTTGTTTGTGCAGGAGACGTGAAGAAGAAGCTCGAGTATCGGTGCATCCCGATTTTGCTGACATCATCATGATGTTTTAGAGTTTCATCGTGTTACTATTAATAGAGTTGGTCTGGCGAAAAACGCGTTTCTCCTTACTGTATGGGGAAACGGGTTTTTTAATATCCAGAAATCTTCAAAATGAATATTCAGAAACCTTCAAAATGAATATCCAGAAACTCATTTTGAATGTTTCTGGATACTCATTTTGAATGTTTCTGAATATTCATTTGATGGTTTCTGGATATACATTTGAAGGTTTCTGGATACTCAATTTATAGTTTCTGGACATGGTCAATTGTGTGTTTCTGGATATTCAATTTGGTAGTTCTGGATATTCATTTAATAGTTTCTGGATATTCATTTTGAAGGTTTCTGGATATTCAATTTGAAGGTTTCTGAATATTCATTTTGAAGGTTTCTGGATATTAAAAAACCCGTTTCTCCATACAGTAAGGAGAAACGCGTTTCTCCTTAGATTTTACGCTATTAATATGCGTATACTCACTCCGGCACGCTTGAAATAGGATTTTAGTAAATTTTATTATGCTTTAACCAATAATTTAAATAAAAAATAATTATTTTAATAAAATCTAAAAATTGTTATTGGTAGTATTATTAAGCTAAAATCTGGGAAGAAACGCGTTTCTCCGTCGCGTATGGAGAAACGGGGCAACGTTTGTCGCGCGACATACTTAGCCACAACAACTGGATATCACTTTCATCGATTACTGGATATCTGTAACATTGAATATGGATATCCAGAAGCTTTGGAAAGGATATCCAGAAAAAATATTTGGTTTCTGGATATCCTTTCCAAAGCTTCTGGATATCCATATTCAAAGTTCTGGATATCTAGAAGCTTTGAAAAGGATATCCAGAAAAAATATTTGGTTTCTGGATATCCTTTCCAAAGCTTCTGGATATCCATATTCAATGTTCTGGATATCCAGAAGCTTTGGAAAGGATATCCAGAAACTGGCTAAGTATGTCGCGCGACAAAAGTTGCCCCGTTTCTCCATACGCGACGGAGAAACGCGTTTCTCCCCAGACCGACTCTATTATTAATTGTGATACAATAACAATTTTTAAATTTGTATTAAGATCATTATTTTTCTTCAAAGTTCTCATTCGAAAAAATTATAGAC
Source organism: Adenophora triphylla var. japonica (assembly GCA_022495995.1). Lineage (NCBI taxonomy): Eukaryota > Viridiplantae > Streptophyta > Magnoliopsida > Asterales > Campanulaceae > Adenophora > Adenophora triphylla. The sequence goes on from JAFEMH010003013.1 coordinate 243,599, forward strand.
AGAGTGAGAATATTGTAAAAATATGAAATGTTTAATTAAAATATTGGAAAAATTAAAGTTTGATGAGAACATTGGAGATTGGCCTAAAGTTCAGTAATGAAAAAAAATGCTTTTTGCCTTCTTCAAATTATTGATCGAATTGCAATTAAATTGATCAAAAATCTATTTTTAGAGCCCGAAGAAGTATATATTATCGTGAGCTTTACTTGTTTCTAAGTATTATTATGTTTAGAAGTATATATTAATCTGATGAGGAAGCTTGATCAAAATAAAACTACTAATATTACCTCTATACCGTTCCAATATTCACCCATGGTGATGGTTCGCAGTTGCATCTCAATCTATTTGATCTTTAGGCATAGCAGATTCGTTACACTTTTTCGTGCTATAATAAGTATTGCATCTTCTTTTTAATCGGCTGTCTCCGTTTCTTTCAAGTAAAACGATTTACGGAAAATGATTTCCCGTAAAATATTTTTCGAAAAATGAAAATGTTTTCCGTAAAATGATATAAATATGTTTTTGACTGGTGGTGGGGGTGGTGACGGTTGTTAAAAAATAATTTTAATATGAAAAAAAATTGCTTGTGAGTGGGGGAATTGTTAAAATATAATTTTAAAATAAATAAAAAAATATTTTTTAATCTTGAAGTGGTGGTGGTGGTGAGAGTGAGGAGTTGTTAAAAATAAATTTAAAATGATTAATTTTTTTTTTACCCGACGGGGAGGGGGTGGTGGTGGTGATGGGTAGGGCTGTAAACGAGTCGAGTTCGAACGAGTTTTCTATGTTCGAGCTCGAACTCGTTTGATAGTTATCGAGTTAGATTTCGAGTTTAATTGGTGGTTCGAACTCGAGCTCAATCGAGTTCGAGTTGTTCGCGAGCTACTCGGGAGCTTCTCGAGTTGATATCGATTTCGAGCTTAAACGATCCGAGATCGAGTTTGAGCTTTTTTGGAAACAAATTTTCGGACATAATGAGGCAAAATGTCAAGGGCCAAGGCTGAAATAAGATTGCCTTCCCAGCTTCAGCATATATAACCCAGGCACCACAGTCCAGTTTGGTTTAATTTCAATGTGGGATATTTGCTTCCAAGGCCACGGGCCACGGCTAAGGCAAGGGCCGGCCAAGGCCGAGCCAAGGCAAGGCCACGACCAAGGCCAGCCCAAGCGCCTCATTTACTTAGAGTTTCTTTTCGATGTGGGATATTTACATGCAAGGCCACGCCCAATGACCAAAGCCAGCCCAGACACCTCATTTACTTAGACTTTCTTTTCGATGTGGGATATTTGCATGCAAGGCCAAGGCCAAAGCCAGCCGAGACAAGCCCAAGCCCAAGCCAAGGCAAATGCTAATTTTTATTTTTTTTGAAAAATAAATATTTCATAAATTTATATATATATATTTTGGATATATATATAAATTTATGAAATATATTTAAATTTTGTCTAATTTCTCGGCCCCGCCTAGGCCCCGCTTAGGCCCCTAGGCGCTAGGCCCGACTCCGCCGACTAGCATCCGTCTAGCGCTTTTTAGAGCACTGGTATTAATATATTATTAATAATAATATTATAATAATTTTTAAATTTTTATTAAGATCATTATTTTTTATTTAAATTATTGATCAAAATTATATCTAATTGACCAAAATTGACAGTTATTTTGATTCGAAAGGAGTACTAATTTAAAATTGATATACCCTCCTATCCAAAATAAATATTTTGTTACTAATTTAAAATTATTATAGTCTCCTTTCCAAAATAAATATTAAGATAATTTTGTTAAAATATCATATACTCCCTCCGTCCCGCTAGTAACCGCACTGTTACTGTTTGCGCGGGAATTAAGGAAAAAAATAATGATATAAATGTTGTGAGTGTAAAAGTAAAATAGGAGAGAGAATGAGTGGAGGGAATAGTAAATTATAATGGTGTTGTGAGTATTAAAATAATGTAGGAGAGAGAATGAGTGGAGGGAATAGTAAAGATTCTTTGCCATTTTAGGAAGTGTGCAGTTTGTAATGGGACACCCAAAATAAAAAGTGTGCAGTTTGTAGCGGGACATAGGGAGTATACACTAAACCCTAAACCCTAAATCTACATTTAAGATTTAGGATTTAGGGTATAGGATATATATATATGACATTTTAGTATATGATTTAGCATTTAGGGTATGAAATATATGATTTAGGATTTAGGATATGTGGTATATGGGTTAAACTGTTAAAGTATAGATTAGGCCATTAGGGTTTAGGATATGGAGTATATGATCTACAATTAGGGTTTAGGGTTTAGGGTATATCATATATATGACATTTTAGTATATAATTTAGCATTTAGGGTATGTAATATATGATTTAGAATTTAGGATATGTGATATATGGGTTAAACTGTTAAAGTATAGATTAGGCCATTAGGGTTTAGGGTATAGAGTATATGATCTACAATTAGGGTTTAGGGTATATCATATATATGACATTTTATTATATGATTTAGCATTTAGGGTATGTAATATATGATTTAGGATTTAGGATATGTGGTATATGGGTTAAATGTTAAAGTATAGATTAGGGTTTAATGTATGGAGTATATGATCTATAATTAGGGTTTAGGGCTTAGGGTATAGCATAAATGACATTTTATTATATGATTTAGCATTTAGGTTATGAAATATATGATTTAGAATTTATGATATGTGGTATATGGGTTAAACTGTTAAAGTATAGATTAGGATTTAGGGTATGGAGTATATGATCTATAATTAGGGTTTAGGGTATGACATATATATGACATTTTAGTATATGATTTAGCATTTAGGGTATGAAATATATGATTTAGGATTTAGGATATGTGGTATATTGGTTAAATCATTTACTAAAATGGCATATATATATCCTATACCCTAAACCCTAAATCTTTAAGATTTAGGGTTTAAGGTTTAGAGTATATATGATATTTTAACAAAATTATCTTAATATTTATTTTTGAAAAGGAGAGTATAATAATGATCTTGATAAAAATTTAAAAATTAATATTATATTATTATTAATAATATATTAATACCAGTGTTCTAAAAAGCGCTAGACGGATGTTAGGCGGCGGAGTCGGGCCTAGCGCATAGGGGCCTAAGCGGGGCCTAGGCGGGACTGAGAAATTAGATAAAATTTAAATATATTTCATAAATTTATATATATATATCCAAAATATATATATATATAAATTTATGAAATATTTATTTGTCAAAAAATAATAAACATTAGGCTTGGCCTTGCCTTGGTCGTGGCCTTGGCCTTGGCTCAGCCTTGCCTTGCCTTGGCTCGGCCGGCCTTGGCCATGCCTTGGAACAAATCCCACATCGAAGCAAAATGAAACTAAAACAGCCTAGGCCTTGGCTTTGGCTTGCCTTGGCCTTGGACAGCCTTGCCTTGGACAACATAATCCCACATTGAAAATAAATGAAACTTACATGTTCTAGTGGCTATATAATGAGGCTCAAGTAAGGGTTAGCTTGTGTTTTTGGGCTGTGGGGAAATTGGCTTGGCATGGGCAAATGGGCTTTGATGAATATATATATGTGTATATGAAAATAAACAATGAAAAATTCGAGATTTTATCGAGTTTATCGAGTCGAGCTCAAGTTTAGTCGAGTTCGAAACGAGATTTCTTGAGCTCACGAGTCAAGCCTGTTTGACTCGAAAATTTCACGAGTTAAAATTCTTGTTCGAGCTCGAGTTCGAGCTTCAACTCGAGCTCATTCGAGTCGAGTTTTTCGAGTCGAGCCCGAGCTCGAGCTGCTCGGTTCGTATAACAGCCCTAGTGATGGGGGATTGTAAAAATAATTTTAATATAAATAATTTTTTTTATAAGAGTATGGGGTAGGGGGTGGTTGATTTGGGGTGGGTAACGTGGGGGTGTATGGAAAGTTAGGTGTGTGTGTCTGTGAGGGTGTTAGCATTTTTCGGAAAATGTTTTAATTATGAAAAATTCGTAAGTCATTTTACTTAGAAAAGTAGGAAAAACATTTTTCGTAAAACATTTTCTCCATTTTCCTATACTTACCGAACACCAAAAAATAAGGAAAACATTTTATGGAAAACATTTTTTCCCTAACAAACAGAGACTTAGATTTCGTTTATTTACCGGTTCGTTTTTTTTGGATTTTGATTCATTAATTTCTATTTTCTTTTTGGTTTGTAAATGTTTTGATTAACAGGTTTAACAATCATAGTTATAAATCCCATTCCAGTCAACGCACCGGTTTTGCCATTGGAACGGGACGTACCGGTATCGAAACACACCGGTGCACCGTACCGGATTTATCGCACTTTTTCTGTATTTTTTCACTAATTATATCCCTAGTAAATGTTAACAAAAACATAACACTTTTTCTGGTACAATTGTTAAAATGACATAAAAAAATTCATTCCAAGTAATAGTAATTTTAAGAATGTTAGCTATTACCATGTTCTTACACTAAGTAATAGTAATTTTAAGAAAGAAATGAAAAAAAAATTGATTTTTTTCATTCTTTTCATGGATTTCTGGTACAATTGTTAAAATGACATAAAAAAATTGATTTTTTTTAATTCTAAAAAAAAATGCATCCCAGCCGGTTTTTACCGGTTTGAGGCGGTTCAGCCGATTCGATCCGGTACAAAGCAGTTTTTAGACCGGAACGGTATATAACCTGTTCCGCACCATTTTTTCACTGGAACGAAGCGTATCAGCCGGAACGGGACGGGATTTATAACTATGTTAACAACCTTAAGGTCTTGCGCGGGTAGTGAAAATAGGTTAAGAAAAGCAGGTTAGGGTTTTCAAGGGTGAGCGTAACAGTAGAAAGCCACTTTAAAGGGTTTTTTAGAGGTCAGTAAGGCTCCGTTTGTTTCACCGTAAAATATTTTTCGGAAAATGTTTTCCGGAAAATAACCTGTTTTACGGTGTTTGGTTAGCCCCCGAAAAATGTTTTCCGGAAAATAACTCGTTTTCCGCTGTTTGGTTGCCTAAGTAAAACGTTTTCCGGAAAACATTTTACGCCCTTCCTAAGTAAAACGACCTACTGACCTTGTCCTAAGTAAAACATTTTCCGGAAAATGGAGGTCTTAATGTACAACTCATATTACGCCCTGCACAACCACCCCACCGCCTATCCCACCCCCACACCCCCCCAAAAAAAAATTTTTTTTTTTTTTTAATTTTTTTGTAATCGCCCCCACCCCCCACCCCCACCCCCCAAATTTTTTTTTTTTTTTGTAATCGCCCCCTACCCCCGCCTACCCCACCCCCCACCCACCCCCCACCCCCCAAAATTTTTTTTTTTTTTTTTTTTTTTTTTTTTTGTAATCGCCCCCAACCCCGCCTACCCCCCACTCCCCCCAAAAAAAAATTTTTTTTTTTTTTGTAATCGCCCCTACCCCCGCCTACCCCACCCCCTCACTCACCCACCCCCCCCCCAAAATTTTTTTTTTTTGTAATCGCCCCCTACCCTCGCCTACCCCACCCACTCACCACCCCCCAAAAAAATTTTTTTTTTTTTTGTAATCGCCCCCTACCCCGCTTACCCTTCACTATTCCACTCAAAAAAAAAGAAAATTTTTTTGGGGGTGGGGGTGGGGGGGGGGTGGGGTAGGCAGGGGGGGGCGACATAAAAAAAAAAAAAAATTTTTTTGGGGGTGGGGGGTGGGGGGTAGGCAGGGGTAGGGGGCGATAAAAAAAAAAAAAAAAATTTGGGGTGGGGGGTGGGGGGGTGGGTGGGGGGTAGGCAGGGGGTAGGGGGCGATTACAAAAAAAAAAAAAATTTTTTTTTTTTTTGGGGGGTGGGGTGGGGTAGGTCACCTTGTGAAATATGAGTCGTTTTACCAAACACCCGAAAACATTTTACACCCTTCCTCCGTAAAATATTTTACGCTCTACCTCCGTAAAACATTTTACAGGAAAACATTTTACAGGAAAACATTTTCCAGAAAACGTTTTCCGGAAAACATTTTACGTCGAAACAAACGGAGCCTAAGTTTTGCTTAAATTTTTTTTTTAAAAAAAAGTTCAATAGGTATTACATTTAGGGGTACAAGTGGCTCGTTACAGTTTGGGATTGAATCGACCAACTATATGATTTAATTTGGTTTTTTAAGTATGTGTGTTTGATTTGGTCTTAAAAATTAGGCGATAATGTGATTCAGTTTGGTGGTTCGTTGCAGTTTGGGATTGAATCGACCAACTATACGATTCAATTTGGTTTTTAAGTATGTGTGTTTGATTTGTTCTTAAAAATTAGGCGATAATGTGATTTAGGCTCCGTTTGTTTCGACGTAAAATATTTTTCGAAAAATGTTTTTCGTAAAATAACTCGTTTTCCGTTTTTTGGTTGTTTTTCGGAAAACGTTTTCCCCATTTTCTGGTGTTTGGTTGTTTTTGGGAAAATATTTTCCGTAAAATAACTCGTTTTCCGGTGTTTGGTTGTTTTCCGAAAAATGGAGAAAACGTTTTTCGAAAAATATTTTACGCCATTCCTAAGTAAAACGACTTACGAATTGTTCCTAAGTAAAATATTTTCCGAAAAATGGTGCCCTTCATCTACAACTCATATTTCACAAGGTACAACATTCTACTTCCTCATTCTAATAATAATAATAATAATAATAATAATAATAATAATAATAATAATAATAATAATAAATAATATATATATATATTCATAATAATAATAATAATAATAATAATAATAATAATAATAATAATAATAATAATAATAATAATAATAATAATAATAATAATAATAATAATAATAATAATAATCATAATGATAATCATAATCATAATCATAATCATAATAATAATAATGTATATATATATATATATATATATATATATATATGTATGTATTGAAAAATATTTTCATTAAACACATGAAAATATTTTTCGAAAAACATTTTTCTTACCAAACAACTGAAAACATTTTACGCCCTTCCTAAGTAAAACTACTTACGAATTTTTTCTAAGTAAAACATTTTCCGAAAAACATCTTCATTTTTTGAAAGAACATCTTTATTTTTCGAAAAACATTTTACAGGAAAACATTTTCCGAAAAACGTTTTACGTCGAAACAAACGGAGCCTTAATTTGGTTTGTAGCTCACCCTCAAGACCAAACCAAATCGACTCTGATTTAAAAATGAGAAATCGAACCATCAAACCGAACAATCAAACTAAACCACTAAATTGCATATCTTATTAATCATAGATTTGCATGTTGTGTAATATTTACTGTTGGATTATTATAAAACTTACATTGTTTCACCAATCCTAACCATTGTTTTGCATGTTGTTCAATCCTAGCCTTGCTTTCAAAAAAAAAAAAAAAATTCCTTTTGTCCCATAACAACGGCACAAATTTGCCAAAATCTAGGGAGAAACTTTCTCCATAAGTTATGGAGAAACGGGTTACGGGTATCCAGAACCTTTTGAAAGGATATCCAGAAATTTTGTATTGGCCATGACCTTGGCCCATGGTTACTTTCGGATATCAGTCTCAATGGTTCTGGATATCCAGAACCCTTTGAAAGGATATCCAAAACCTTTTGAAAGGATATCCAGAAATTTTGTATTGGCCATGACCTTGGCCCATGGTTAATTCTGGATATCAGTCTCAAAGGTTCTGGATATCCAGAACCCTTTGAAAGGATATCCAGAACCTTATGTAAGTGATATCCAGAAATTTAGAATTGGCTTCTGGATATAAGTTTTAAGGCTTCTGGATATCCATATTCAATGTTCTGGATATCCAGAACCTTGTGAAAGTGATATCCAGAATCAGAAATTTGATCTTGGCCTTGAATTTGGTCTCAAATCTTTTTTCTGGATATTCTTCCCAAAGCTTCTGGATATCAATCCCAAAGCTTCTGGATATCCAGAAACCCGTTTCTCCATAACTTATGGAGAAACGCGTTTCTCGCTAGACCTACTCCACAAATTTTCTTTTTATTTGTCCTATTGATATCACATTACGTACCCAAAATATAAATTTTATAATATTTTTTTATTCAATATAACTCACTAACAGTTATACTCATATTATTCAATACACCACTTTTTTGCTCCTACCTCATTTTTTAAACTTACACCACCTATATATTCTATTACCAATATTTTTGAATTTATATTTGTTGGAAAAATGCGTTATGTGTGAAGAAAATTGTGTATTTTTCTTAAATTAAACGTTTGATGTTTGACAAAGATTATTGTGGGTTCATGTTTCACTACATATGAACATTGAAATGGTATATCTATATGTCCAATTTGAGATTGGATGAGAAAAATATGATAGCTCAAAGTTGGTGGATTGAAATTGTAACTTTTAGAATTTAACCACACTATTGATGTGTTATGATTTCCAAATTAAACAAGGAATTAATTGGGATCATTACCATGGGTTTTGGGGTTACAAGTTGTGGAATAAAATCTCATGAATACAAGGTAGTGACTGTCACGACCCTAAACCTAGGCATTATATTTATGAGTATTATCTGTTAGTGTTAATATTTAATAAATTATTTGATATACTTAGGTAGATATAATTGGAGTGCATTTCAATTAAGTATATGTATTGTATTTGATTAATAGCAATTATATGTTAGTTAGTATTTTCTAACTTATACTATTTTAAATATATGAATAAAATAAAAATAAGTAATTAATGTGTAAATGAAAATATTAGGAGTGATGTAGTGAAATAATAATAATTGACAAATTTAATTATAAGTCATTAAAATGTCAAGGTGCTAAAGTGTGAAGTTATAACTTACGAAATCAAATTTCATTAACTAAAGGTTTGAAGGAGCTTAAATGGAAATTGTCAATGTTTATCCTTGTTAGTTATGAGGAAGCTTCATTTAATCAAAAAACCAATTTAAATCAAAAACCAAGCCAGCCTCAAGTTCTTTCTTCTTCCTTGAGGAAAAGTTCCAAACCCTAAGTTTCATTTCAAAATCCCCCCATAAATTCAAGATAAATCCGTTCTTCAATCCGTTTGTTTCTTTGGGTTCGGGAGAAGAAGGAGATCGTTTTCATCCGAAGAGAAGCTGAAGTTTCTCAATTCTAAATTTGTGTAAGTTATTATATTTTCCTTTCTTAGTAAGCTCATGTGATTGAATGAAGTTAAAATCATGAAATGATGTTTGCATGTTGTTTTGTATCAATTTCATGGAGTTTGAAACTATGTATATGTTGCATGTGGTACTTGGATTATTTCATTGAGTTTGAAAAAGGGTAAAAATGGCTTTGGGCTTTGGTTAGTGGAAAATGGTTTTGGGGTGTGTTTGGAAAGGATAAAAGAATGGCTTTGGGTTTATTTGGAAAAGGTTTGAGGTAATATTGGGTTATGGTGAACTAAAGTTGAATTTTTGGTATGGTTGTTTAAGTTAAAACAAAATGAAATGGTAAGGGTTTTAATTGGGTTTGCTCAAGTTGATTTCATTATTGTTGTTGTTTAAGTTAGTATATGGAATGAGTGAAACAGGGTTGTTACTGATGTTGGCCTCTGTTTTGCAAATCAGCACAGGGCACGAGTCGTGCTGTGAGGACCCTGACCCTGAACCTAACACGTGTCCCGAGCTGGAGCGTCCCCAAAAGAACTCAAATCACCTATCTTTTAAAAACTTTGATTTAACTTACATACTTAAACATAATTAACATAACCATTTCAAAATAACTCCACTCCTCTCCACATTGGAGAAAGAGTTGAACAACTTTGAAAGTAACAACCTGTTTTAGTTACAAAAGATTTCGGTTATAACGTAGAAACTAAGGTTTTATATACACAACTCCATAAAGGATTTATACCCAAAATACAACTCTCTACGCCAACCTACACATACCCCGACAATCCCAAAAGACCACTTCCAAACTCCTTTCCGTCCTTACTTGGCCGGTCCGCCTGTCTCGGGATCTAAAAACATTAAAGGGAGAGGGGTGAGAATAAATCTCAGCAATCTATTATGAATGCAGCAATATGCGAAGCAAGATGCAACACATATCAATGTGCATATAACACATTGGAAAGCTATAAACACCTTACTTTACCTTGGTTTACCTTTTTCCGTCTGAACCATAGTCGTACAACAATGGAGATAAAGCCCCACTAATTAGTGAACTGCTTGAGCATTATTCACTTCTTATAAGACCCGTTTTTCAGGGAACCATATAAGATAGTAGCAACTCTGTAAGACTTTTGGCTCAATACAGATGCTATAACCCCAACCTGTGGCCACAGGAGGGGACGGTCACAGGTATAACATAATCCGATCACATTAGGTCACACTTTCCATAATTGATCGTATTACGCTATACCCCCAAATATCAGCTGATTAACACAAGTTCAAGCACATAATAGTTACTTGAAGTAAAATCCACAAAGGGGATAGGAAATATAATCACATGGTAAATTATACTCATGTTCAACCAATATCATAGTGCAACATTTATTTAATACACTATGCATAACACAATCAATGAATATGCATTCAAGTAAGGCAACAAGGTATCAATAACCAACCCTACATAGTTAATATACAACAATACATGGCTTCTGTAAAGGTTCAAACTCAATTTACCAAGTTGGATTCACATTGGTGAAGTTGCCAAACAAGGTTGCCAAGCGATTTCCGAGTGATATTCAAAGTACTTCCACAATTCCGATTTAACCAAATAAAATGTCATTGAGTAGCTAGAGTATTCTAATTTAACCTAAGTCAAAGAGGATTCATTCATATCCTAGGTAGATTAAGTTTATACTACTTTAAAATGGTTAGGAATCATGATAAATGGTTGTTGGTAGGAATCAGCAACAAAGGAAACTGAAGGAGCATTCTGCTGACATGGGCGACCGCCCAGGGTGAAGTGGGTGACCGCCCAAGTTGGGAATTTCCAAGGGTTGAAGCCACTGTCGAGGTGGGCGGCCGCACAGGCAAGTATGGGCGACCGCCCATTCGAGAGAAGAGAACTGGAGACCAAAGGCTGTACTGATGGGTGGCCGCTCAGCCCCACATGGGCGATCGCCCAAGTTGAATTTCCTGCCTTACCCAGCTCACTAACCCTTTTCATATATACTCTTTTCCCTTATCAATCTTCCTTATTTTTGTGAACATAAAAGGGATTTCTAACTTTACAAACCTCATTCTAAATCATTTAAACCCAAAGTAGTATAAACCTAGACTACTTATAATTTGATTTCCTACTCATTTCACCACCACATTTCAAATTTACATTCTTATTCTAACTCAAACCACATTCTTACACTCTTTATCAACTTCCATGAACAACAACATCATTCTAGGTCATTACTCCATTTCCCAACTCCAAGAAAGTGTTCTAACATCTCAAACAACAATTATAACAACAATATCAACATCAAATATTTCATAAACATTAAATTGAAGGAAAGTCATAATAACTCACTTTAGCAATATGAGATGAAACAATAATTTTCCTAGCTTGATGTGTTCCCCTCGCCGCCACGAACACGAAAGTACAACCGGATCGAAAAATGGAGAAGGATTGAGTTTACTAGGATTTTTTGGAAGGAAGCTTTGAGAAAGAGTTTCCATGGATTCTAGTTGAGGAGGAAGAAGGAATGAGATGGGGGAAGTATGGGGAGGTTGACTAAGGAGGTGGTGAGGGAAAAAGGGAGAGACATGGCCCCCCCATCACTACATTAAATTAAATCTTCCAAAGATGTACAACTAAGCCCTCCAAGGTTTAGGAAAATGCAACTACACCACAACTTCAATTATTTACACTACCCACCTCAACTACTTATAACAATTTATTTATTTTCAATTATTATACTTTCCCCAAGATACTTTATTTTATTTCCCTTTTAACCCTAAGGCTTTAAAATTATTTTACAACCATCTTACTTATCATAAGAAGTCAAAGACATAAAGGTAAGCACATAAGGTCAACCAATAATATAAAATGCATATAATAAGATGCTAAATTAGTGCCTAGGTTTAGGGTCGTTACACGTGCCTTGTGGCACGAGTCGTGCCCTTCATGAGGGACTAGTCGTGCTATGTGGGACAACAGGAGCTGGCTGTACCTAAAAGGTGCACAAGTCATGCCCTGGGGCACGAGTCGTGCCTTAGTCAGTTTTGTACACTTGTTTTTAAAGCTCTACAAGTTCAATTTTACCACTTATCTTTCAATCAATGGAACACAACAATTAAAGTAAAATGTATGAACAACAAAAGGTGATATTAATATTTCAATTGTGATCATTTGAAGATGTTTAAATATAAGGTTAAAGTAGGTTGGCACCATTGAACCTAACTTGTTTAAATTCCTCGTATGTTTGAAGTTACATCCCTGAATGGTTAGTATATGTGTGTATACCTTATGTGTTGCACCTTTTACATTGGTTAGACATCTTCATGATGTGTGTTTAGGGTTCCCTACTTTGGAATCCTAAGTTGATTGAATTGGTTCAAGGATGGTTTAGCCATAGTGCTACTTGTGATTTTACTTGCTATCATTTGGATATGCTATATTGGTATGGTTCCCTACTTTGGAATCATTATTTGTTATAAGCAAGTAAGTTGTATTGTGCTTATGTTTAAAGTCTAGCTGGTACTTGATTGTTTGGGCAGTGGTATGGGATTATAATGGCACCCGAGCCGAGTTCATTATGATACGTACGCTGGTTCCCTTTTTCCCTTCCATTGATCATGGTTTGGGTAGTGGACTAGCTTGGCCCTTTAAGGGTGAGGCTCTAGTTTCACTTCGGGGTATGACTTTGTGTCATTTTCACCCGTTTGCTGTTATTGTGATTGGGTTCCGGGATCGCTTCTTCAGCTGTTGATGCTGCTCAAATTGGGATATCCATTTGTGATTGTTATATCCATTTGGGATTAAACCTTGGCTCAGTATCCTTCTAAGTGTTACATTATGTATTATATATATATATATATATATATATATATATATATATATATATATATATATATATTTCTTCATGTGAAAAGAATGTGATATACATATGATGATTGATTGTTATATGCTTTCATAATGTGATTGCATGTCATATTGTTGCATATATAATAACTTGCTGAGATTTTTCTCACCCCGTCCTTTTATTGCTTTCTTAGATAGAGCCGAGCCAGGGGCTAGGTCATGTGGAGTACCAAGAGGGTGCCTAGTGAGGATTGTTTTGTAAAAGGTATTTTATAAGGTTACATTATATAAATGTATGACCTTGGGTAGTATTCCAAAACCGTATCTTGTTGTCCTTCTTTTGTAACTTTTGAAGTAGTTGTAAATATTTTTCAATTTGAGAACTATGTTCCTTGGTTTGTAAATAAGTTGTGTATTGGTTTGCAAATGGGTTGGAAGTGGCGTGAGTTGAGTTTTGTTTTAGATGGAATGATTTTTCTTATAATAGCAGGTTAGGAAAGTTTCTAAAATTTTAAACAGGTTTTAAAGTGATAACTTTTAGAAAAGACATTTCAAAAATTTTGTTTAAAAGGCGTCTTCGGAGCGTGTCCCGACGTGGGCCAAGTAGGTCCCCGGTTCGGGGCGCGCCAGTTGGTATCAGAGCCTAGGTTTAAATAGTCTAGAGTGACTACATTACCTAGGAGGGTAGTATGGATTGAGTGAGTGACATTAAATGTTTTATGCAGATACTCATTTGTTATGGCTGGAGCTGGAGGTGATCCGACTGGACCTTTAGGCCATGGTAATGTAAGGGAGGAGACCCAAGAGATGTTTCAAGGAATGTTAGAGGTAGCCATGAAGGCTATGAATGATCAAAGACAGCAAGGAGAGCAAGCAGTGCCAAGGGTGGGATTGGAGCAGTTTATGAAATTGAAACCTATAGGTTACAATGGGGAGCCGGATGTGGTAAAGGCGGAAAGATGGATAGAGGCAATGGAAAAGATTTTTGAGGTGTTGAGATGTACTGAGGATGAAAAGGTCTGGTTTGCGGCTTATAAGTTTTCATGTGCGGCTGAACATTGGTGGAGAACTCTAAAAGCAAGTTGGGATGAGGGCCATGTTCCGTATATTTGGGAGAATTTTGTCAGAAAGTTTAAAGAACATTTTATTCCTTCCGTAGATCAAGATAAGAAAGAAATGGAGTTTCTCAATCTGGAACAGAATTCTATGACCGTGGCGCAATATGTAGCTAAGTTCATGGAGTTATCACGGTATTATACTCATTTGGTGGCAACCGATGAGAGGAAGTCTATGAGGTTTGTTAGGGGTTTGAAAACTGTGATACGAACGCCGTTAGTGGGCCACAAGTTTCAGAATTTCCAAGATGCTGTGGTTAGGGCATATCATGTTGAGCATGACATAGAAGAACATAAGAAGAAATCGGAAGGGGTTAGTACGGGAAAGCAAGGAGGGCAAGAAAGACCTCAACACCAAGGCAAGGATAGTCGAAATAATACTCCGAGGCATCAGAATAAGAAGTTTTGTACTCATTGTCAAAAGGATGGGCATACAGAGGACCATTGTTGGAAGAAACAAGGCAAATGTTTGAATTGTGGACAGTTGGGGCATTTTTGCAAGGATTGTCTTAAACCATGGAATCAACCGTTTTGGAGTGGCGCTGGAAGTTCTCAAGGGAAGAAAAGAGATGCTGCGGGGAGGCCTAAGGTTTCGGGAAGTGACTTTGCCGTGAATCACTGATAGAAGGTATCATAGTTATATATATATATATCGAGTTTGAGAGTGCGCGCTTATAGACCCTGGCTCATCTCATTCTTATGTGCCCATACATTTTGCATCGCAATTGCATTATTATGCTAAATCTTTGCTTTAAGTGTTAGAAGTATTCTGGGTTGTTTAAACTTCTAGATAGGTAAATCAATTTTAAAATTCGGGACGAATTTTTTTTAAGGGGGAGTGATTGTCACGACCCTAAACCTAGGCATTATATTTATGAGTATTATCTGTTAGTGTTAATATTTAATAAATTATTTGATATGCTTAGGTAGATATAATTGGAGTGCATTTCAATAAAGTATATGTATTGTATTTGATTAATAGCAATTATATGTTAGTTAGTATTTTCTAACTTATACTATTTTAAATATATGAATAAAATAAAAATAAGTAATTAATGTGTAAATGAAAATATTAGGAGTGATGTAGTGAAATAATAATAATTGACAAATTTAATTATAAGTCATTAAAATGTCAAGGTGCTAAAGTGTGAAGTTATAACTTACGAAATCAAATTTCATTAACTAAAGGTTTGAAGGAGCTTAAATGGAAATTGTCAATGTTTATCCTTGTTAGTTATGAGGAAGCTTCATTTAATCAAAAAACCAATTTAAATCAAAAACCAAGCCAGCCTCAAGTTCTTTCTTCTTCCTTGAGAAAAAGTTCCAAACCCTAGGTTTCATTTCAAAATTCCCCCATAAATTCAAGATAAATCCGTTCTTCAATCCGTTTGTTTCTTTGGGTTCGGGAGAAGAAGGGGATCGTTTTCATCCGAAGAGAAGCTGAAGTTTCTCAATTCTAAAGTTGTGTAAGTTATTATATTTTCCTTTCTTAGTAAGCTCATGTGATTGAATGAAGTTAAAATCATGAAATGATGGTTGCATGTTGTTTTGTATCAATTTCATGGAGTTTGGAACTATGTATATGTTGCATGTGGTACTTGGATTATTTCATTAAGTTTGAAAAAGGGTAAAAATGGCTTTGGGCTTTGGTTAGTGGAAAATGGTTTTGGGGTGTGTTTGGAAAGGATAAAAGAATGGCTTTGGGTTTATTTGGAAAAGGTTTGAGGTAATATTGGGTTATGGTGAACTAAAGTTGAATTTTTGGTATGGTTGTTTAAGTTAAAACAAAATGAAATGGTAAGGGTTTTAATTGGGTTTGCTGAAGTTGCTTTCATTATTGTTGTTGTTTAAGTTAGTATATGGAATGGGTGAAACAGGGTTGTTACTGATGTTGGCCTCTGTTCTGCAAATCAGCACAGGGCACGAGTCGTGCCCTGTGGCACGAGTCGTGCCATTCATGAGGGACTAGTCGTGCTATGTGGGACGACAGGAGCTGGCTGTACCTAAAAGGGGCACGAGTCGTGCCCTGGTCAGTTTTGTATACTTGTTTTTAAAGCTTTACAAGTTCAATTTTACCACTTATCTTTCAACCAATGGAACACAACAATTAAAGTACAATGTATGAACAACAAAAGGAGATATTAATGTTTCAATTGTGATCATTTGAAGATGTTTAAATATAAGGTTAAAGTAGGTTGGCACCATTGAACCTAACTTGTTTAAATTCCTCGTATGTTTGAAGTTACATCCCTGAATGGTTAGTATATGTGTGTATACCTTATGTGTTGCACCTTTTACATTGGTTAGACATCTTCATGATGTGTGTTTAGGGTTCCCTACTTTGGAATCCTAAGTTGATTGAATTGGTTCAAGGATGGTTTAGCCATAGTGCTACTTGTGATTTTACTTGCTATCATTTGGATATGCTATATTGGTATGGTTCCCTACTTTGGAATCATTATTTGTTATAAGCAAGTAAGTTGTACTGTGCTTATGTTTAAAGTCCAGCTGGTACTTGATTGTTTGGGCAATGGTATGTGATTATAATGGCACCCGAGCCGAGTTCATTATGATACATACGCTGGTTCCCTTTTTCCCTTCCATTGATCATGGTTTGGGTAGTGGACTAGCTCGGCCCTTTAAGGGTGAGGCTCTAGTTTCACTTCGGGGTATGACTTTGTGTCATTTTCACCCGTTTGTTGTTATTGTGATTGGGTTCCGGGACCGCTTCTTCAGCTGTTGATGCTACTCAAATTGGGATATCCATTTGTGATTGTTATATCCATTTGGGATTAAACCTTGGCTCAGTATCCTTCTAAGTGTTACATTATGTATTATATATATGTATATGTATATATATGTATATATATATGTATATATATGTGTATATGTATATATATGTGTATATATATATATATATATATATATATATATATATATATGTATATATATGTGTATATATATATATATGTATATATATGTATATATATATATATATGTATATATATGTGTATATATGTATATATGTATATATATGTATATATATGTGTATATATATATATATGTATATATATATATATATATATATATATATATATATATATATATATATATATATATATATATATATATATATATATATATATATATATATATATACAAATATATACATATACTCCCTTCGTCCCGGCTCACTTAAGAAAAATTGACTTTTTTTTGTCAACTTTTGATAACTTTGACTAAAACTTTATAGAAAATTTGATAATCTTAACAAAAATTTGAATTTTTTTATTGAAAGTATTTTAATAGTGAATCATTTTTTTAATTTTTAAATCTTTATTAGCATCATAATTTTTTTATAAAATCTTGGTCAAAGCAACTCAAAGTTGACAAAAAAAGTCAATTTTTCTTAAGTGAGCTGGGACGGAGGGAGTATATATATCTTTCTTCATGTGAAAAGAATGTGATATACATATGGTGATTGATTGTTATATGCTTTCATAATGTGATTGCATGTCATATTGTTGCATATATAATAACTTGCTGAGACTTTTCTCACCCCGTCCTTTTATTGCTTTCTTAGATAGAGCCGAGCCAGGGGCTAGGTCACGTGGAGTACCAAGAGGGCGCCTAGTGGGGATTGTTTTGTAAAAGGTATTTTATAAGGTTACATTATATAAATGTATGACCTTGGGTAGTATTCCATAACCGTATCTTGTTGTCCTTCTTTTGTAACTTTTGAAGTAGTTGTAAATATTTTTCAATTTGGGAACTATGTTCCTTGGTTTGTAAATAAGTTGTGTATTGGTTTGTAAATGGGTTGGAAGTGGCGTGAGTTGAGTTTTGTTTTAGATGGAATGATTTTTCTTATAATAGCAGGTTAGGAAAGTTTCTAAAATTTTAAACAGGTTTTAAAGTGATAACTTTTAGAAAAGACATTTCAAAAATTTTGTTTAAAAGGCGTCTTCGGAGCGTGTCCCGACGTGGGCCAAGTAGGTCCCCAGTTCGGGGCGCGTCAGTGACTCCCATATTTATACAAGGTGATGATGTCAAAAACATTCGAACCAACACAAATCCAACGTTATTTTGTATACTGTATGTTTGAATAGCCTAAAAAAGATGAACAAACACGTAAATAAGCCGGGGCTTCACCGGCGAAGGCCCTCCGACGTGAGAGTAAGTATTCGTATTGTAAAGAGAAAATCAATTGATAAGAGTTGAGATTCAAAAGATGCGTTCACCTGAATTATGTGAATTATGGCTTGTATTTATAGATGTAGGATATATAGTCCATATTTGAGTAGGAAGTTGTATAAGAGGAGGGTTATTATCCTATATAGATTATAACTTCACACAATCCTTGTTTGAGTAGTATTAGATAATTGCCTTATGTTAGTATGCCTAGCAGGCATGCTCCTCGACATGTGATTTTGGTCGACCTGTTGAATGTCGAGGAAGAGGAGCAGGGATAGGGAAGCCCATTTTCTTGCCTTGATGATGACCGAGGAGGCCCTTGGTCGCCTCTCGTTGAGGCCTAGGTCGGCCTTTGGAGGTGCCTTATCGGCATATGTCAGTGCCTTGTCGGCATATGTCTGTGCCTTGTCGGCATATATCAGTATTGTGACCTTAGTCATATTACTCGCTCTACTATGTCTAGGTCAAAATACTGAAAAATGACGAGTAGACAAGACGATTATAGGTAAGGAAGCCCACTCCCTATGTCGTATTTGAGACTTCTATGAATTATATTTTGAGCCTAATCCATTGGGCCTTGCCCGGTTACGACCAACGTTCGTACCTCGTTTTATACCATTCACAAGAATTAATTGGAAATTCATCAAATGATTGTTGAAACTATAACTAGACAAAACACACAACAAATGAAAATAACTTTTTCCATCAATCTCCCCCCCCCTTGAAATTTATTAATTTTCTTTCTATGGCCTCCTAAAATTTATCCTTGTTGATTTTGTCCAATTATAGTGAGATTCACCGGAAATTCTAGTGTGTAAGAGTAGCACGGTCCGTCCGTTTTATCCTGTGAGCCGAACGTACAAAACAACCTCAAGCACAACTCGGTGAGGGAGCGAATTTGTATTAAGGAGAGTATGTCACACACGACTCGGGCAACATCAAGATGTTTAACCTACGGTTGTTTCTTCTTGTTTAATTTTATTTTGTACAATGTATCAATAAATATATTGTAATTCTTTTCTCTTTTGTGCTTTTGTAATATTTTGTCTAACAATTTTAAGACAAATTCCCTATTTGAGAAATGATTACATATTTGAGAAATTCGGTGAAGTGGTGGCCATGGAAGAAAAGATAGAAAACGATGAAAGAGACAGATGGAAAAAAATTCAGTTTTTTGCAATAACCAGCTATGGTAAAATTTCAATTCCCGATTCTTAACCGTTGGATCGAGCTCAAATTTGGTGAGAAAGTTCTAAACTCATAGATGAACAATATTGATGGTAGAATCTAAATCTTTTATGTGGAGATAAAGATAAAATTTTCGGAACACAACAGTTTATGAAAGAAAAAAAATATTTTTTTGAACATATAATGAACTAACGGATGAACATTAAGGATGTTGCGACGATTGTGTAAAATAGTTGTGGTGAAGCCACTTATAATGTTTATATAATGGATGATATATCTCTTATTATTCATGAGAATTATAGTGAGAAAAATTGAATAGTTCGTTGTAACTAATTTGAGAAGATGAACTATAAAAGATGCAGTATTTAACGTTGCATTTTATAAATTATGTATTGACAAAATGATAGGGCTTCTTGAAATGAGTTGTCAATAGTGACAAAGTTACAATGATAAAAACAATAAAACTTCTTGAAAGAAGTTGTTGAATTCTATTGTTTTGAACATTGACAAATGTCATAAGAGCTAAAATTATAGGGCTTTTTGGAAGAAGTTGTTAAAACCTATTAAGGGAATATGTGACTAATGTTATAAAGATAAAAATAATATGAATTTTTGAAAGAGTTGTTAAATCCTATTGTTGTTGATAATGACAAATGACACAAAACATTTAAAAGGAGAATTTCTAAAAAATTTGTGTATTATGTAAATGAGAATGTCACTACTAGAAACAGGCTGTTTACCGACGGACCGCATCCATCGGTATTACCGACGGACCATCAACAAATACCGACGTAATTTTAATTTGCACTTTTCGAAAATTTCTTTATTATATTTACATTTTATTCCGTCAGTAAGTAAATCTTAAAAATCCGTCACTACTAGAAACATGCCTTTTACCGACGGAAATTTCCGTCGGTAAATCCACTTATCCGTCGGTAAATGGTTATTACCGACGGAATGAGTCCGTCGGTTTCCGTCGGAAATAATTGGTTGGTAATACCGACGGACCAAATTCGCCGGTATTTCCGGCGGATTTTCCGCCGGAAAATATAAAATTCCGCCGGAAATCGTCCGTCGGAAATGAGTGATGCCGTAGGTTAGCAGGAGAGATTGCCGG
Organism: Adenophora triphylla var. japonica; assembly: GCA_022495995.1. Taxonomy (NCBI): domain Eukaryota; kingdom Viridiplantae; phylum Streptophyta; class Magnoliopsida; order Asterales; family Campanulaceae; genus Adenophora; species Adenophora triphylla. The sequence continues at coordinate 264,154 of JAFEMH010003013.1, forward strand.
AGTTTACCGATGGAAATATCCGTCGGTAAATATCAAAAAAAATAAATAAATAAAACCCATTACCGACGGTTATAACCGTCGGTAAAAATAAAATTTACCGTCGGATATGTCCGTCGGAAATCTAAATCGAATCCGACGGATATATCCGTCGGTAATGGGATTTATTATTTAATTTTTTTATTATTTTCCGACGGATATTTCCGTCGGAAATTAGAATTATTTATTTTTTTTAATTATACTACCGACGGAAATATCCGTCGGTAATCTGGCCAGATTTTAAAAAAAATATTCTATTTTATTATTAATTCACCTGTAAACCTGTCAAACCTGTTTAAACAAATCCCAAAATAAAATAAACGCAAACAACATACAAACATCAAACATACAAACATCAAATAAACTCAAACTGTATCAAGCAACCTAAAGCGAAAGGGGAAAAGGGGAAAGGGGAAGGGGAAAAGAGGAAAGGGAAAGGGGAAAAGGGAAAAGGGAAAAGGGGAAAGGGAAAGGGAAAGGGGAAAGGGAAATTGTTTCGCTTGGGGAAAAGGGAAGGGAAATGGAAAGGGAAACAAAATATATTTGTTTACATTACATGCCAGCCAAATAAAATGAATGTCAATCAACCACGACCCCGACCACGACCCCGACCACGAGCGCTGTCGCTACCGCTACCATCGCCACTACCACCGCCACTTCCCCTAAGGTATTGACCGATCGACTCATCGAAGCGTTACCGCTATTACGTGGCCGCGTGGCCGCGTGGCTGCAAATTCATGGTAGCCAAGTATTGTTGCACGCGCTGGTCAAGCTGTTGAGCCAATATACTAGCCACCTGGGCCTCCACCTGGGTCTGCATCTGGGTCTGCACTCGGGCCTCCACCTGGCTCTGGATCTGCTCCACTCGCTTCTCAACCTCTCTGTTCACCCGTTCATCAAACGCTTCTTGATCCACATGATGACCGCCACGGAGAAGAAGATGAAAAGTATGAAGTAGTAGGGCTGCGGAATGGCATGTTAAAATACCCCGCACCATGTCCTCCGAATCCAGGCAAGCGATCTCCCTTCGGTTGCTTGCCGTCGAGGACAATGGCCGCCCAAAGCTTTTCACGAAAGGCGGGCCGCTCGGTGCTCTCAGGAGCCAAACTTCCTTCTTCAATAGCCTCCTCACGAGCCCGCCTATCATACTCTTCCTGAAAAAAAAAATACATTATACACTATGGTAGAAAATAATATTTCTTTAACTAAATAATTTATTATTTACTAATAGAAAATATATAATTTACTAATAGAAAATACTATTAACACTTACAAAAAGGGTCTGGTAATAAGGATTGACCCATTGTAGCCCTGAGCCATCAGCAGCCTCCGTAGTATGTGTAGCCAGAAATACAGCAGCATCATTAGCCTCATCATTTCCGTGTTTCTTAATCTTAACATATAAAAAAAATTAAAACTTTAAGATATTGCTTATCAAATAATAACAATATATGAATCAAATAAAGTAATAACAATATATGAATCAAATAAAGTATTGCTTAATTTACAAACGGATAATAAATGAAGTAAGTTTACCATTACGGACCAAGTCTCGCTGAAGTTAATTGATCCTCCGGTGTGCACACTCCCCGCCCCTCTTGTGTGTTCCTATTCTTCTTTGCAATTTCTGAACTTTTTGAAATTTCTCACCGCTCCAATAGGCTTCCCACTTGCTCCCACGCAAGAGCGGAGAAATTAGCCGGAGGCAAACCATCAATTAGCCACTTTGCTCTCATGTCGTACACTTTCCCAGCGTACCGCTTAGCAACCAATTTCTTAAAAGCCGTCTCGATTTGCAAGTCGGTAAACCCAGGGCATGAATATACGTGCTACAAAAATAGTAAAAGTAGTTAAATAAACAAGGGAATAGTCTACAAACTTTACAAAGGAAAGAGAATTAAGTAATTTTACCCGAAACCGGCTATACCGGATAGCGTACACCTCTTTTGATATCGACTTGGGGTGGGATAAAATCCCTCAAAATTATACCAGCTGAATAAATCCCCAAACCATCTAGCGGGATCTCGACAACCACCATGTATAAACCTATAAGATATTAATTGAAAAACAATATATCAATATATATACAAATAAAAAGACAATAATAAAATGTAAACATTAAAATTAAATAATACTTACTGCCACTCGGGAGAGATAGATATTTCCATTTTTCCATCCTCATTAATAATTGCGTCCAAGTTAACCCGTCCAGGATGGTTCACTCACTGGATCACTAGAGCTTACATTACCTTGATGCTCAAATCCTCATCACTACGTCCCGAACTGCACGTAGAGCCCCTCCCTCCAGCCTCCTTGGAGAAACAAGACGATGGACAAAACCCGCAACCTTGCCTCTCTTTGAACGATTGCCACCTCGACCCGACATATCTAAACTAGTATATTATATATACAAATAAAAACAATATATCAATATATATACAAATAAAAAGACACTTCATTTAGGATGTGAATAATTTTAAATATTAATATTTAATTCTTTGTTGTTAAGTATATCATTCTCTAGGGTGAAAGGACAATTCATGTCCATTAGGTTTAGAATTGGGGTCGGCTTCTATCCCAAATTTGAAATACACGTATGAATTGCAAATATCACTTTGTCTACTTGCTTTATAATCGAAAATCAAGCAATTTTAATAGACAATAATGATATTTACAAATCATATAATCGTGCATAATTTTTATTTTTATTCATTACCATAACATGCATAATTTTGATCAATAAACAAGATGAGAGTCGTTATCATCCACAACAATCAAAACCCTATCTCAGCTTAGACCAAGAAAGACAGAGCAAATAAGTTCTTGTCAGTTTGAGCAAAGGATTTTCTGTTTAATATAGGTTTTTTCGCCACCGTCCTCCTCTCTAAGGATCTCAAACATCAGCCATGTTCTTGTCGGTGCCGTTTTCTCTTCACCGGTGTTAATATCAGTTACCTTGTTTTTACTTGTGACCGTATACCACTGCAAGAGAAAATGCATACGTACAAGAACATGGCCGCGATGTTTCGCATTCTTAGAGAGAAGAGGACAATCAAACTGGAAAACTCTTATTAAACAGAAAATCCTTTGCTCAAACTGACAAGAACTTATTTGCTCCATCTTTCTTGATCAAAGATGGACGGATTTTGATAGATGTGTGTGAAAAAGGCTCTCATCTTATTTATATATATACATATATGTATATTTATTATTATTATTATTATTATTATTTATTATTATTATTATTTTATTATAATTTATTTTATTTTTATTTATTTTGTTTTTTTTATTTTTTATTTTTATTTTTTATTTTTTATTTTATTTTTTATTATTATATTTATTATTATTATTATTATTATTATTATTTATTATTATTATTATTATTATTATTATTATTATTATTATTATTATTTATTATTATTATTATTATTATATTATTTATTTTATTTTTTTATTTATTTTGTTTTTTTTATTTTTTATTTTTATTTTTTATTATTATTATTATATTTATTATTATTATTATTATTATATTTATTATTATTATTATTATCTTTATTATTATTATTATTATTATTATTATTATTATTATTATTATTTATTATTATTATTATTATTTTATTATTATTTATTTTCTTTTTTATTTATTTATTTTTTTTTATATATATTTTTTTTTTTTTATTTCATTTTTTAGACATTCACCCCCTCACCGTCCCAATATGAATATCCAAGCCTACCAAACTCTTACATAAACCAACAATCTAGACCATATTCAAACCTTTTGACACCTAAAAATGCAAATGAAACAACTAGCACATAGAAAAAGACTACATAATTAAACCCACATAGACAGTTAATTATTCAATCCAAGCCTACCAAACTCTTACATAAACCAACAATCTACACACGGCTGCACACACTCACACTCACACGCAGAACACACACACTCACAGAACACACCAAACACACCCTGCAGAACACCCACACACACAACACACACGGCACAACAAGAACACACACACACACGCACAACATACTCACACACACAGACACATCAGAACACCTTCTACACACACCAAAACACACACCGCACAACAAGAACTCCATTCTATAAGAGATCAAAGAAAACCTTGCAAACATAACAAAATCCAGCACGTAGGTCACACATTATGATAGTACTTCAAATGTCATGACCAACAAAAAGATACGATTCAAGATGCTTACGCATTTAAATATAGCAGTTACATTAGAAAAACTAGAACTTAACATTCAGATTTTTCATCAAAGAAGAAACATCTTCCACATTTCCCTCTAATGTAAGTTTCCAATCTCTGCTTTCAATTGTAACTTTTACTTCATCCCTATCGGAAGAAGACGATCCTTCTTCGAAATTGAAATAGTCAGAAAGGGCAAAAGCTTGTGAAACTCGGAGGTGCAAATAGAGGCCTTTTTTTAATAGCCGCCCGGGCCGCATCAAGAGAATGAAATCCTCTTGTACACAGAATTGGAGAAACCATTTACTTGTGCTTTACATGCATCCCAGCTTGTGTAGATGCCCGGGATGCGTCCGACCCAGACAACATAATAACAATATGCCATATGTTTCTATAAAAAAGAATGTGATTTGCTAATCAACTCTACATTATATAAGAGAATATTATTTGAATTTTTTATTTTTTTTTTTTAAAAAAGAGCATCGTAAAACCCTAATCGAACAAAACGCAAGGCAAATTTAAAATTCACAAAATATACCAATACCAAAATCACAAGAACTCACCATGAACAAAACTCAAAGAGACCTAAATCCAAAATCACAACACATGAGCTATGAAAACAGAAAATCAAATGAAAAATCAACAAATAAAAGGCATACTTTCGTAATCAATACTTGAGAGAGAGAAAGAGAGCTTACCGGCGTAGGAGACAACGACGGCGAAGGCGGGCTGGCGGCAACGCAGAGCTAGGGCGACTGCGAGAGAGAGAGAGAGAGAGAGAGAGAGAGAGAGAGAGAAAGCGAGTGAGAGAGAGAAATCGAGTGAGAGAGAGAAAGGGATTGAGAGAGAGAAAGAGAGCTTACCGGCCGGCGACGGAGACGGCAACGGCGAACGGCTTCCACGGCGGAGACGGCGTTTGTTCGCGAATTACTGATGAGAGAGAGAGAGAGTGAGAGGGAGAAATCGAGTGAGAGAGGAATTAAGCGATTGAGAAGAAACTTACCGTAGACGGCGACGGCAACGGCGGAGGCGATAGGTTTCCGTTCGCGAACTGGAGAGAGACAGGAGAGGGCGACGTAAAATGAAGAAATGGGATCTGTTACATTATATATAGGGCGTGTTTACCCACGGATATGTCCGTCGGTAATACCGACGGTCAGTGTCCGTCGGCAATACCAATGAATTACCGACGGACTACACGAAATTTTTTAAAAAAATAATTCCCGGTAAAATGAAATTAATTTCCGTCGGTAACTGGTTTTTTTCCGTCGGTATTACCGACGGACAAGGTCCGTCGGTAAATGTCCGTCGGTAAACACACTGTTTCTAGTAGTGCGTCAGTATTACCAACAAATTATGTCCTTCAATAATACTGACGAAAATTTCCGTCGATAAGTAAACATATAAATGAAACCGGCCCCCCTCCCAATCACTTTCACTTAAACATCATATACTCTCTGGTTCGCCGTCTCTCTGCGACACCATTTTCTCATCTTCTACTCATACATCTACGTACGTTTGATTCAGAGAAAATTGTGGGCGTGAATATATATATACTCCCTCCGTCCCATTACAAACTGCACAGTTGGTCAACTGTGCGGGTCATTGACCAATGGTTTTATGAATGTCTAAATATCTCTGTGCAATTTTAAAAAAAAATTATTGATAGTATTTCTATTGGTGAAGCAATAACAATTTTTAAAATTACAAAAAAATATCTAGATATTCATAAAATCATTTGGTTAACGACCCGCACGCTGATCAATCACGTGCTCAGATTTATGTGACGCAGGAGTATATATATATATATATTTATAGTATAAATCACACCTCCACTATCTACAGCACAATGAATAGTTTCAATGGCCAAATTTCCCATTTTGCCCCCATTAAGTTGTCCCTTTCCCATTTTGCCCTTAATTTTTTTTTAAATTAAAAAAAAAAAACGTGTTCTCGGACACGGGCTTTTACTAGTATATCTATATTATAAATGGAACTGTGCCACCTCACCCATGATCAGTGATATGAACAGTAGCATGTGGCGAAATTTCCATTTTGCCCTCACTATTTTGTCCCTTTCCCATTTTGCCCTTAATTTTTTGTTTTAAATTAAAAAAATAATAAAAAAAAGGGCCTCAGACACGGGCTTAATTAAAAAAAAAATAAAATAAAAATAAAAACGTGTCCTCGGACATGGGCTTAGGCTAGTATATATATACTCCCTCCGTCCCATAGATTTAAAGACTTTTGCCAATGCACGGGAATTAAGGAGAAAATATTATATTGAAAGTGTTGTGAGTGTGAAAATAAAATAGGAGAGAAAATGAGTGGAGAGAATAGTAAATTATAATGGTGATGTAAGTATTAAAATAATGTAGGAGAGAGAATGAGTGGAGGGAATAGTAAAAATTCCTTTCCATTTTCAAAGTTTATATATTATCGCGACGTCCAAAATGAAAAGTTTATATATTATCATGGACGGTGGGAGTATATATGTATATATATATATATATGTATATATATATATATATATATATATATATATATATATATATATATATATATATATATATATATATATATATATATAGAGAGAGAGAGAGAGAGAGAGAGAGAGAGAGTAAATTGACATTGAAACCGTGGATGTTGGAAGGAAGGAGATGGAGCGGAATGGATCGTCGTATGGAGAGATTAGAGAGCCTTTTCTACTGAAGATTAATACGATGTCGCAAATTGCCGTTGTTGGTGCTAATAGTTGTCCCATTGAAAGCCTCGATTACGAGTATGCTTCTGTTCTTTAATCCATTTTTCTATTATTTTTTTTAATTTGTAGATATATCTTACAACCCTTTTTTCTTTTCTATTTGATTTTAAATATAGTTCCAATTTTGGGAAATTTGAGTTCTTCATGTGTTTTGTTTGGGAATTTTTGAGAGCAATGACAATTTAAGTTCATCATGTGATTTTTCAATTTTGGCTGCTAATTCGAATTAGGGTTTATTTTGCTCTTATGAAATTACTCTGAATTAGGGTTTATTTTCATTTTATGAAATTAGGATGGGATTAAATTGAACTAACTCTTAGTTCAATTTAATCATTATAATAAGATTTCTCGTTGACTAATCTGCAATTTGTTTAGACTTGTGTTTGATCTAGTACACTTGGGATAATGTTTATTTCTTCATTAGTTTTGTACTTAGTCAAATTAGCTTAATCTTTCATCTAGTTGGTGTTTCAAGAAAACCATCCTATCTTTCAAATTCTAGAGGATCATCTTTATATGTCCATTTACAGTAACCATAAGATATATTTTCTGGAGCGGTTTATTTTTTGTAAGTATTGAAGCATGTGAAGTCATGTATTTCGTGAACCAGCATAAGTTAGCATTTAGGTCTTTTACCTCTCAATTGAGTTCATAATATAGCGACTTGTGAATACTACTCTTTCTTTGAAATGTAATTCAGTTCCAGCTGCTACGGCAGAAGATGTTGATGTTGTTGTGCAAGCTGCTTGTAGAGCTCTCTCTCACGGAAGCAAAGACGACTGGATCATACCGTGCAAAGTTCTTGCTATTGCTGAAAGGTATTTTTCTGATTCGGATATGACATCATTTGCTTCCAGTTTATATGGTTCTTGTTCTAGTTTTTACTGGGCTTACTGTGGAAGGAATTATAGCTAATCAATGGACTATTCTTGATGAGAGTGAGAATGATTGGAAGAGCCATGCCTCTGCAATTGCTCAATCCATTCATCTTATTAAGAAACGATTACAGGTATTACTATTAATGTATCATGCCCAATTCATTATCTCTCCGTGTGTGTGTGTGTGTTGTTTGTGGGTTATTTACTATGAAATTGGGGTGTTTGGTTGATCATTTTTACTAGAAAACCGAGAAGGGAAATGAGGAAGCTGGTTGCTTATATAACCTGCTCTTGTTTTCAACTAAATTCTTATGTACGGAGTATTAGTTTATCAAAATATTCTGGCAAAGTTTGATTATTTAGTTTTCTAGAGATTTTGGTTAAAATTGAGTTGACATTGTGGTTTATGAATGATATCCTGTCATCTGAGTTAGCTGACGTTGTGGGTTTTATGCCTTTTCTTTGTTAATGACAGTGGAAGAAATTGAAAGTTAGATTGCAGATGCTATCTATATATCTCGACAAGCCAAACCTATGGGATGATCCTGTTCATGCAGGGAGGATCAGCTGTGAGCATGGTTCACTCATGGGTAAAATGAAGGAGGTTAAGGGGCTTGAGCAAGACTTGCTTGAGCACATTAATTCGCATGATAAAGCTTGCTCGTGAAGAGAATGATCCAGAGTTGGAACTGGTGGGACTTCAATTCTTCTTTCTCTAGGCATGTATCCCTTTTTGCAGTCTACTCTAATTTCTTAATGCATTGCACCTAAAGGCCTCTTTCCATTGCTATATTGGTGATTCAATGGATATATTTTGGACATAAACCCTACAAAGCATTTTTTTTAAGATAATATTCATTAGAATATTCCTTTTGAGGTTGCATGCTCCCTTTCCTTTGAGAGGCATTTACTTTAGCTTCATGTGAAACATTTAATCGATATTAAAAGCTTAATCATCAAATGCATTTTAAGAGGTGATTTTAGCTCCAAGTTGAATTGATTCTTCCTTTACATTAACTAAAGCTGATGTGTATAAGAAGTTTTTAGGCCCCTTTTATCTCACTTAATTAGCTAAGCTATGACGATTGACAACGTATTTCATGTGATCCACAATGTGGATTATGAGTTTGTACTTTTATTGGATTCATTCTATTAGGCTATATGATCATTACTGTTTCAGATCCTCTATTAGCCGTTATTCACTCTCATGAGAAGGTTCAGATATAAATGCCCGTTATTGACGGTTGTCTGGGACTACTTACCCTGCCTTGGCAGGAGAAACACACTTCATTCCTAACCCTTTTTTTATCCTTTTATGATGTCCTCTTATTACTTTTACCATTAACTGTCGCATCTCCTGTACTGAACACAACAAAACAACCGAAATATGAAATAAAATCATTAAGAAAATGAAAATAAAATTAAAAAAAGGTACATAACTAGCAAGGAACTAAGAAGAAGAGAAAGGATCATTATCTCCAGTTGTGCACTCATAAGTTGCAGTTTACATGACACTGATAAATAAGTTTGGGACATAAAGAGGAAATATGAATCTACCTAACATGAACGCCTAATCTAATATGTTGCGTCTTCTGCTGCAGGAGTCTATAAAAGCATTATTAAGGATGAGACAAAGTTCAAGAGAGAAGGAGCTTAAAGCTTTGTTAGCAGGGAAACATGATTCTTGCTCTTGTTTCATTGAGGTAATTTCTAACTGCCTTTTAGAACATGGAGAAAAGAAAATCTGCCAAATCCTAATGGTCATGCGGATGTACAAAGAGTGGGCTGAAAATCGTGGATATAAAGTCTCAGTTGTTGATGAAATGCCTGGAGAGCTGGCAGGAATCAAGGTTCTATTCTTACCATTTCAGTTTCCTATAAAATACGGCGTAATCCTAATGGTGGTTTTCTCCAACTCTACACCATCCTTCAGTTGAAACATTGACTTCTACCTTATTTCAATCAATTCATCTAACCATTTTGTTATCATCTCTGCCAACCTATTTTACACCCATATACCCACAGACAAAATTGAAGAGGGAGCGAGGATCAAATTGTATTTGGTAACGAGTTATCAGCATAAGAATGCTATTCTTAAATATTGAAGTGTTCCCCTTTTTCGTTCTTTTGTTCAAATTAATGAATTTGACTCGTTCTGTGTTTTTTGAGATTTTATGCTATGAGTGTCAACTTTTCTTGCATAAGGTATAATGGAACATTTCATTAGACAAATTAAGATGCATGCAGAATTCTTTGTAATATGCCATTTCGTTCAAATATAGGCAGTTAGATGAGAGTTTTTTTGGATTTTGCTGTTTCTATTATTGAAATCTGTTCCAGTGATATCGGATGTGGCCTGGGATTGAACTCCTTTGATGTCAAGGATTCAACTTTAACTTCCTTAAAGTGATTTCTTCACACTCTTCGGTGAGGAGATGATATTGTTTGTAATATTACATTCTACACATTGTTCAATCTGTTTAGAGGGAAGAGGCTTTTGAAGTCAAGGGGTAAACTACATGAAGGCCTTTCTGATTATGCTAAGAACTTCCGGTCCAAGGTAGATTTGTCATATTTCTCTGTTTCAGACATTTCTGCTTCTTGATTGTCATTTCATTCTCATATACTCCCTCCGTCCCACAATTTTATGGACTTTTGCAAAATGCACGGGGATTAAGGAGAAATTATTATATTGAAAGTGTTGTGAGTGTGAAAATAAAATAGGAGAGAGAATGAGTGGAGAGAATAGTAAATTATAATGGTGATGTGAGTATTAAAATAATGTAGGAGAGAGAATGAGTGGAGGGAATAGTAAAGATTCCTTTCCATTTTGGGAAAGTTAGATATTATTGTGGGACGCCCAAAATAGAAAGTTTACATATTATTGTGGGACGGAGGGAGTAGTTCTTTACGGAGTATGTGCCACATTTTCTGATGATATTTATGTTTTCTCTTCTTGTTTTGAAGCTATAAATGATTATAAACAGTCACTTCAATTTCGAAGTTTGAATGACGAGAAACATAATATAATTATGGATGGTGGTCCTGGCACTAGTAGGCGAAGTGATGGTGGCGGTCGTGGTCATTAAACCTGTTTTATTTGGCTTGTAATAGAATTTAAGTAGTTTTTATGTTGGTTTTGAGAATTTGATGAATGTTGAATTTGATTTTTCATGTTTTTAGTGAATGTTTAATTGAGTTGTATTTGAATGTTGGTATTTTGGTGATTGAATATGTTGCAGGTGGCTTTTTAAATATTTCAGATTTTTTTTTTCAATTCTGAACTATTTACCGACGGATCTTTCCGCCGGTAAGTTCTTTTAAAAACTGATAATATTATTACTGACGGACCAGTCTGTCGGTAAATCTGAATTTACCGATGAAATTTTCGTAATTAAACTCCGGCGAATACGCTTCTGAAAACGATGAAATTTCCGTCTGTAAACTCCGGCGAATACGCTGGTCATCGGTCGGGAGATTTCCTTTGCCGACGAACCATTGCCGACGGTTTTTTGGTCTCTACCGAAGGAATGACCGTCAGTATTACCGACGGACCGGTTCGTCGGTATTACCAACAAAAAATTATCGACGGATTTCGACGGAGGATATCCGTCGGTAAATCTATATTACCGACAGACTATTCAATTTACTGACGAAAAGTTCTGTCGGTAAACAATCAGTTTCTATTAGTGTGATTTTATGTAATTTAGAGATAATTCAAGATGAGACCTTTAAATTTTGGAATAATTAACCTCCAACTATAATTACATTAAGAAATTTAGAGGTTTATAAATATTAGTGGTTATAAAAAATAAATTGTGTTAATTCTCATATTGAATTATCAATTTATTCTTGAAATTAATTCTCTAATAAAGTTAGAGAGTTATATTTGTAATAACAAAGTTATAATTATTGAAAATTAAAGCCAATGTTTGGTAAAGGCTCGTTGTGTGGAGACGAATCTCTAATGGAATGTGGTTGTTCCAAGTATTTTAGATCACCATATTGAGAAGTTAGAAAATTTTGTTGGTCTCGATTTTAAGTGATGGCAACAAAAGATGTTCTACTTAACTACCTTGAACTTAGAGAGGTTTATTAGGAAAGATTCTACAAAGTTGGGTGAAAATGTGATGAATGTTCAAGCCGTGAGTGCGCTTGAAGCATGCGTTTTTTCTTTATCGAAATTATATACTTAATGAATTGCCACATTTATTATAAAACATATATACTACCAAGAAAATGGCAAAAGATTTGTAGCAGTTGTTGGACTATAAATATAAAATCAAGAATGCGGGTGCAATGAAAATCATCGTAAGTCGCTTACTTGATTTTGAAATCGTGGACTCCGTAAATCGTAAAAAATCATATGAATGAAGTGAAAATAGTCTTCCATGAAAATCATGTCGAATGGATGGTGTTGAGTGAAATTCTCAAGTGATTACAATAATTGAGAAATTGCTTCCCACTTGAAGATATTTTAAAATCATCTCAAACATAAATGAATATAAATGAATGTTGAGGTGTGTGCTATTCGTTTTTGTGTTGGAAAAGAGAATATAATTTTGGAGAAAAAATTGTCTAACATTTCTTGTGGCGAAAGCAAATGTGATGAATCATGCCGAAATGCTTAATACAAAGACAAAGTTGGTCAAACTTGTGTTAAAAGTCAAAATCGTTTGAAAAGCCAAACTTGTATGAAAAATCAAGCATATACCTTGTGTATTGAGAGACAACTGTGATACCATCAAGAATGTTATTCATGATATTTGAATGAATGGAACGGAAGGGTGATCAATAATGAGATTGAATCTCGTTATATGGTCAAAATAGATAATGGAATCATGAAGTGCTTTTTTGTTTAAGAATATGTTTTCGTATAAATTAAGAGATGAGGCAAACTCATTTAAACGAATTCATGATTCAATAGAAGAAGAAGAAACTTATCATGAGGAAATGATAAACAAGAGGCATGACCTCGACATAGCAAATGAGGTAGGATAAGAAAATTTTATGGCCCAGATTTACTAACCTAGATGCTAGAAAGTGAATCACAAAGTTATAAAGACATTGAGCTCTTTAGAAGGATATTTGTGAAAACAGGCCATTAAAAGTGAGATTGATTCCATATTAGAAAATCACACTTGAAAACTTGAGTAGTAAACCACTAGCATATAAGTGGATTTTCAGAAAGGAAATGAAGACCGATGAAACAATCAATGAATACAAGGCTAGACTTGTAATTGAGTATTACAAGAAAAATGAAAAACTTGATTACTTTTATATTTATTCTCTTATCATTAGAATAAAGATTTGTATTTGCAATTGTTGCATAGCATAATTTGAAATACATCAAATTGATGTAAATAACCTTTCTAAATGTCGATTTAGAAAAGAAAATTTACATAGAATAACCCGAGGGGTTTATTGTACATGAGCAATGAAACAAAGCGTCCACAATGTATACCATGATGAAATAGTGTTAATAATGAAAATTGATATTATTGCTAATTTTAGGACAACCCGAAAATGTGGGGGGGGGTGAGTATACATTGGAAAATAATTACCTTTTAGAAAGGTTTCCCTAATAAAACAAAGAGATGTCCATATGAAATATGGAAACGTAGGCATACGTACACTTGTGAATGTGGGGTGTTTCACAAAGTAGCAAGTCCAATTACCAAAGAAATTGAATTTGGTTACTAAATGGTAGATTATGTTTTAAAAGTTATGTTTATAACAATTGTGTAAATTGGTTTGTTATATATGATTCAATAAGTTTTAATATATATAAAAATAAAAAGAAAATAAAATAAAATCAATGGAAATCAAGTATTAATGTCAAATTTATTGAAGTGAATAAATGATACTTTGAATGAAATAGATCAAAATGTTGAAACGGTTCAAGAAATAGAACCTGGAATAAAATGTGCTAGTTTGTAAAATCATTGTATGACTTGAGACAATTACAAAGATAACGACATCAAATGTTTGATTGTGTGGATTTAAACAAGAGTTACTACTACGTCACTTTGTTAATTAAATGAAAAAACAATATGTTAACTAAGGAAAATTCTAGTCAATTTGATCCGTTGATTCAAATTCAAGGAAAACTAATGGAATCGTTGTTAAACAATTCATTAGGTGGATATTCTTGAATTTTTTGAAAGGATCAATATGGAATAGTTGAGATTTAAATGAATTTTAGTTAACAATTATCAAATGGATAAAGCTTATGTTAGAAAGATGATATATTGCTAAAGTCAATGTATGATTGAAAAGACATATAGCAATGTATGTAATTGTAGTCTAGACATATATGTCTAAGACATAATACCATTAGACAACTACTATCAACTAATTTGACTATGTGAAGTCAAATAATAAACGGATCCATTAACCAAAGGGTTAGATAGAGAGTTAGTTGTAAATTCGTAGGGGAATGAGACTTAAGCCTTTTAAAAGTTAAACACATCGGAAAATCCAATCTAGATCACTGGAGATCCCAATAACTAGATTCAATAGGACTTCCTAATTGTTAAAAGACTTGTAGCATCACACTGGGGGAATTAACCCCAAGTACATTCCTATTAGTAACATCCCGAAATGACAAGGATAAGCCTATGGCTTTTAATGATTCTCACGTGTCAAAAATTTGAGCGGGGTAATACGGGTTACCTTTAATAAATCACCTATGTGAGAGAGAAGTTGGGCTGCTTCGAGTAGAATTGCGTGAGGCTCAATTCTTAGATCCTCTCACCGAACCAGGCAAAATGTCCAGGGCCATGAATGAACATAGCTATAGGAATTGAACTATGTTAGGACGATACTTGTGTCAATCATATGATCGGCTACACAAAAAGCATAACGATTCAAGGACATCGCGTATATCAACTTGCGAGTAGAGTAAATATGCTTGTACGAGCGAAGTTTCAATGGGCATTCACGCCCTACCTATCCGATGTAAGTTTTTTATAAGCTGTCGGACTCTATCACCAATTTCGTCATCCAATTTTCTTGATGTGGGGGATTGTTGGAAAAAATAGTGGGTGTGAAGGAAATTTGAGATTATTTCCTAAATGGGTTATTTGTTAAATGACCAAATTGATTATGGATTTGTATTCTACTCCATGAGAACATTAAAATAAAATATTTATTTGTCCAAGATGGTTGATGGATGAATGAAATATTAAGGCTCAAAGATGATGGGTTGAAAGTGGGAAAAAGAAGATATCCCACATGGAATGGGAATGTGAAAGTTAGATAGTTTTAATACTACTACACTTTATGTAAGGAGTAATTGTGTGTGGCATAGAGGCTCTCTCGCGCACGGGTGCGCGAGTGCAAATCATGGTTCAAAATAGGCGTGGAGCTACTGCAGAACTCATGTGCGTCGCCCGCGGACACGAATGTAGCTCAGAAATGGCCTATTCGCAAGCCCACCTTTTGCTAAAATTTTGAATTTTTATTTCAAAATTTAATTTACTCCATTAACCCATTGTAAGCTGACACGGAGTTAATGTCGAAATTATGACTCCAATAATTTTCGATTTAATTTCCTCCTTGTAACCGCCATATCAAAATTAAATACGAAATTATTACGTAATAATTTCGTGATTATGTTGATTAGCGTTTCGTTCAAAGCGACTATAAAATGGAGTCTTCTACAAACCATTTTACATACCAATTTTTCTTATTGCTCTCACTCTCTTTCTTTGCATATTGTCAATCTTCGTTTGACCTCCTTGCATACTTTGCATTGTGGTGATCTGTCTAGGCACCGTCTTGTCGATTCGCCGGGAACTTTAGGTGCAAAGTTGCTGGCCCGCACGTTCTATCTGGGAGACTCGCGTCCAGCGGCCTCAAGCACTATTGGTGAGGGGCGAATAAGTCTTAAGAGGCGATTCATCGGGGCTCGTGCACAACCAATTTATTCTACTGCCATCTTATTCTCATTCGATTTAATTTATTTCTCTTCTGTAATTTTTATTTGTAATTTTTTTTCTTCTGTATTTGCAAATTTTGCTAACAATTTTGATCATCTATAGTTTAACTATACCTGTTGTTCATGTGTGTCATCACACAGTTTTGCAATGTTCACTCGGAGGTGTCAATTATTTAACGGATGATGGATCCGATTCTGACGAGCTTTATTGGGATGACGAATGTACCCTCGTCTTCAACCATAAACTCATTTCATCTTTCTCAACCCACCCTTCCACCATGAACCCCCAATCCACCCATGAAATCCACTTTCAAGGTTTTTTCTCCCTTCCCCTACCTTTGTTTCTATCCTCCCTTTTCAACCCATCTCTCTGCCCCCTCCATTCACCAAAAATGAGGAAGAATCAACAACAACAACAAAATAATAATAATCATGCAATCAAACGCATACAGAGAGAGTAATAAGCACACACATCACACACATAAAACACATTAACAAGTAAAACCGACAGACTACTTGCTCTTTCTTTACTCTATTAATTGACATTTCAAGTGAAGCGTGTTTTGTAGAGTAAAATTAAGAACTCACCAATACCCAGAATCAACAACAACAATATAATAATATAGCAGCAAAAATACACACGTAGTTAAAATACAGACACAGCACACAAACACCCAAAAACAATGACAAGCAATACCCTTAGATTTCTTGCTCTTTCTTTACTCTATTAATTGAAATTCCAAGTGAATCCATTAATTCTTGGTGTGTGGGTACTCAAGAAGCGGGGTTTGTCGAATAAAATTAAGAAGAAGGAAAAACAAGAATGTGGAAGAACACACCAAAAATGGGGGAGCATTCACCATACCCATAAGCAACAACACATACAATCAAACAAAGTAACATACATATATATATATATATATATATATATATATATATATATATATATATATATACTCCTCCGTCCCACCACCTTCACCATTGTTTCTTAGCACGGGAATTATGGTAATGGGAGGGAAAAAAAATGTTGTGAGCGTAATTTGAAAATAGGAGAGAGAATTAGTGGAGGAATAATAAATTATAATGGTGTTGTGACGTTAAAATAATGTAGGAGAGAGAATGAGTGGAGGAAATAATAATATTTTATGTCCAAAAAGGAAAAGGTGAAGCTTCTAACGGAACGCCCTTTTGGGTAATTGGTGAAGCTTTTATTGGGACGGAGGAGTATATATATATATATATATATATATATATATATATATATATATATATATATATATATATATATATATATATATATATATATATATATATATATATATATATATATATATATATATATATATATATATATATATGTTGGGAAATGGATAACTTGGAAGATTAAAGTTTAACTTAATATTGATCTAGTTTCTAACGGAAGTTAGATTATGTGTTAACGGAACTAGTTACAAATGGTAATCTACATTTGTTGTAGATTATATATAACTTCATTTAATGTCTCGAAAACCATTTCCGTGTGAATGAGAAATTAATGACAAATGATTTGTAACTTAAATATTGGGTCAAAGTGTGATTTGGGTTGGTCCCCAAAAATTGGTGTGGACTTGTTGTGGCTAAAGGGCGCGAGCAGCGGCTGAAGAAGCTTACTGCACGGCCGTGCAAGTGCCTAGGACACGGCCGTGCACCGTGCCTTGCCTTGCCGCTCGACCCCGTGCTTCCGAGCCCAGGAACTCAGAAGGCGGCCATGGCATGTGCCTTGCGCGGCGGAGTCTTGATTGTTCACATTAGACTGCGGCCAGTGCAAGAATCTTTATTATACCCGAAAAGTTGTGACTTTTCAAGGGAAAAGCCACGAAACCACAGACTCTCTTTATATACTTCCCCTCCGAATTTCAATTTACATACGAGTCATTTAGAGCCTCCTGCCCTCTAATAAGATAGAAAAACATACCCCGAATCATTGCGTATTGTTTGGCATTCCAATCCTTGAAGTCCAAAGTTCAAACAAAGTGTTGTTCGTTAGAGTAATTGATTTGGAGTGCTCCTATCATTTACTTGTAAGTCGTTTTTATCTTACTAGAAGATTTCCATTTAAACCGTAATGCACACATGCGGGGCAATAACTTCTTACGAGAGATTGTATTAAATACGGGCTAAGACTACGACTTGTCTCTTTGTTTTTCCAATCTCCGTTACATTTTACGCATCTGAGTTTCGAGTTAAGTTCTTGAGAAGCCTAGCAATTGTCCAACAATCGTAAGAAGTTATCAATGCTTCTGTCAAGATCATCAAGATGTGCAAATAGAAAGATTCCACCCAGAATCAAGTCAGAGGGAATGTTACGCCTCCTTCTCCAAGGTGACGCTACATTCAACCTTGTTGCACCCGCTACTACACCATCTCCCACTCGGTTCATGGTAAGAAACCTCCTTACGAGTGAAACCTCAAGGGTTGCACCTCTTAATGCTCTCCCTCCGTCTCATGTGTTCGTACATGCGGAAAGACCGGAGTATTCTTATCGGGATGAACTTTAAGAGGTGGCAACGAAAAATGTTGGTCTATTTGACAACATTAAAATTGGTGCATTTCTTTGGGAATATCCACCATTGATATCCGGCGAGGATGAATCGAAAGCGAAATGATTTGGATACATGGAATCTGACTGTGATTTCTTGTGTCGCAATTATATTCTTAATGGCTTGGATTATGCACAATACAAAGTGTGTTGTGGCATAAAGGCCAGCGAGAGAGAACTTTGGGACTTTCTCGAGATGCACAATACTATGTGTATTGTGACTAAAAGACCGCAAGTGAACTTGGTGGAAAGAGTACCGGAAACGAGAGAAAGAACAGGGAAAGTGAAGAGGACCGCCAAGAAGGTTAAAGGTAGTTGTTTTAATTGCGGCAAACCCGGGCATATGGCTAGGGAATGTCGACATCCTAGAATCAACAACCAAGATGGAAACCCTCTTGGCTTGATGTGGTGAAGATCGATATGTTCCATTGGACATTGATCAGCTTAGCCTGAGGGGCATAAGATTGAATTGACCAAATGTGGTCATTGTATTACATTAGAAAAGGGTACCTTGATGCGAATGTAATCCGCCTAAGAGCGAAGAATAAAATATCGAGTTTATTTCCTACTTGGCTTGTGTTATGACTTGTTCATTTAGGTCTTGTAAATTTAAATTCATTCCGTCGACTAGTGAATTTAAAATTACTACCTAAGATGAAGTTTAATTCGCAAACCAAATGTGATTTCTTTGTGGAAATCAGTTCTTTATTACTTCTATTGATATTTGCACTCGATAATGCAAAGTACATCTTTTGAAATAGTAAAGATGAAACCTTAAGAGGTTAAGTAATAAAGAATGAGTTTGTGATTCATCTTAATTAACAATTAAGAATTTCGTAGTGATAGAGGTGGTTAGTATGTAGTACCGTTTGAAAAATAATTGTTGGGACGCTAACACTTATTTATCAAACGAATGCTTCTTACACACTCAAATCAATTGAATCACAGAAAAAGGAAAGATAGAACTTTTAAAGGAGATGGTGAACTCCTTATTGATAAGTTCCGTCTTATGTGGGTATACCTAGCAAGGTAGAAATATCTAAACCTATGGAGGTTAAGATAGGACCCAAAACCATGGATTACGTTTCCATTGGCAATACGGTATTCTTGAAACAAAATGATTGAAGAGACCGAGGTTGAAGAGACCTCACTTGAACATGGTTATGACTATGTTGTCGGGAGACAACATGGTTATTACAATTAAATGACTTCACATAAAAGGAAAATATTAAATATGAATTAGGATATTCATAAAATATTTGATATGTGGAGAGTACACCTCAAGTGTGGGGGTACAAGCTAAATACGTAAGTTCTATTGATATGAACTTCTAGTATTAAAGAAAAAGCATTAAGCATTACTGATTAAAAGAATGGATCATCATATATTTGGAAGTTATTTGATCTTCCTCCATAATGCTAACCATTGGGTTACAAATGGATCCTTAGAAATGAAATATTCAATGATGACGAATTATGAAATATTCATAAGCCATTTTATAAATACCCCAAATGTGGGGGTATTTGGCTAAAGTAGAAATACTTAAGCAAGACACTTTATATTCTTTGAGAATATACTTCCTTGAAATGATAGGAAATTCATAGAAGCTGTGGTGGTCTTCTTAATAAGAAGAAGAACCAAGATGTAGTTGGAGGACAAAAGTTACTAATTCTTTTGGTTCTATTTGGTAACAGGTTAATAGTGCATCCTATTCTATTTTGGAAGATGGTTGATCTTCTATGCGAACAGTTGAGTTACAAAACTAGAAGTGCCAAAAGATGAAACCTTTAAATGTTAGACTCTTAAAAACAATAAGAAGAATTTTCAAGAGGTCTAGTGCTAAAGAGTGAAAAGTACTTTTCTTGACAAAAGGATCTTGAAAGGTAGTCTCTACAGACAATAGAATCAAGGAATGCGGTATTCTTTGAAAAATATCTTTCTGCTAAGGACAAGAAATAAGGTAAATTCTCAAAGAGAACATATGAATCTACAAGCGGTCCATCTCAAAAAGATGAAGGACTTAGACGTAGTAAAAGGGCAAGAGTGGAAAAGTCTTTTGGTCTGATTTTCTATCATTTATGTTGGAAAATGAATCGGCAAATAGCTGTTAAGGAAGCGTTATACGAGTCCGGATAGTTCGTTACGGAAAGAGGCTATTAGCGGTGAGACAAAATCCATAATGCTTAATAATACTTGGGAAGTGGTAGATCTCCCTCCAAGTTGCTGAAACCATTAGGTTGCAAATGAATTCTTAAAAGAAAGTATAAAGCCTATGGATGCATTTGATAAGTATAAAGCCGGGCTAGTTGTCAAAGGACATTATGATTCATGCGAGATTATCCCAATTGACACAACATAGCGTTCTATGTCGCACAACCGTGTTGAATCTACTTGTGTATTCATATGGACTAAAACAAGCAACTAACTAGTGGCATGGGAAGTTCGATAGAACTATGTTATCAAATGGATTCAAGATTAATGAATGTGACAAATGTGTCTACATTAAAGGAACATACGAATCATTTGATACGAAAGACATGTTAAAGAAGAACTTTGACATGAAAGATATAGGATTAGCCGATGTCATATTAGAAATAAAGATTTCTAGAACATCGAAGGAATAGTCCTATCAAAATCCCATTATCTTGAAAAAGTACTTGAAAGTTCAAATAGATTCTTGAGAGGTGTACTCTAGTAAGGTAGAATCTTGAGAGGTAATCTCTGTAAAGTAGATTCTGAAGGAAGACTCTAAGGAGGTCGAACCACTTAGAATCTTGAATACTTGGGAAGTCAGCTTGATCTGAGAGATAATAACCAACTTGAAGAAAGCGGCCGATAGAAGAATTTGATCACTCGAAGGGGTGATCATTCTAGATAGACTCAAGGTCTAATTGTAATTGTAATCAATCAGGAATAGTATAATCATAGTACTTGGTGTACTTGAAGATATACTTATGATTAAAGATTACAATTCCTATGTAAGTTGAATGGTCTTGGAAGATATTCCTTTGTGGAATAAGTTTGTGTCTACATAACCTAAGGCATTGTGACGACAATGAGAAATAGGAAAAGGTGTAGAACATCATGGTAAGTCTAGACATATTCGTCGTAGACACAATACCATTAAACAACGATTGATCAAGAATAGCATTATCACTATTGATTATGTAAGTCATGTGATAACTTAGCGGATCCGTTACAAGGTATTAATCAAGATCAAGCGTATAAAGCGTTAGGGAATGGGTCTAAAACCCACAACAAAAGGACTTATAGCGGACACTCAACCTTGAAAATGGAGATCCCGGGCCACTTGGTTCAATGAGGCAACCAAGTTATAAGTTCTAGTAGAGTTACTTGGAAACAACAACTCGATTTATTAACACGGAGATGTTGAATACTCATTCCCGAGAACATCCAAGTACAAGCACGTGCGGCAGTGGTAAGGATAAGTTGAGAAAACTTTTAATGATTTCTATACCTACGGGTGGAGTAGTGCGTGATACTCCTTATAGTGAGAATCACCTATGGCGAGAGGTAGTGGGCGCCTCTAAGTGAACGCTTATGAATGAGATACGGTCCAGGAGCCAAAATGGACAAAACGTGAGAACAACAATTGTTAGAAGGCATTATTATGTGAGTATTATTGTCTTGGTATACACCCAGATCCAGTCAGCCTGGATTCAGCGACTCGCTACCAAATGGCTAGTATATCCGATAATATTTCACTAGGGAGGATTCAAGGCCACAAGCTATCTATCCCGATGTAATAATAGTTCGCAGGAACTTTGGGCGAAATTGCCTACATGCATTAATTTTCATTCATGTGGGGATTGTTGGAAATGGATAACGAAAGTTAAGTTTAACTTAACGTTGATCTAGTTTCTAACGGAAGTTCGTTATGTGTTAACGAACTAATTACAAATGGTAATCTACATTTGTTTTAGATTATATATAACTCATTTAATGTCTGAAACCATTTCCGTGTGAATGAGAAATTAATGACAAATGATTGCAACTTAAATATTGGGTCAAAGTGTGATTTGGGTTGGTCCCAAAAGTGGTGTGGACTTGTTGTGGCTAAAGGGTGACGAGCGGTGAAGAAGCTTGCACGGCCGTGCGGAGTGCCTAGGACACGGCCGTGCACCGTGCCTTGCCTTGCCACTCGGCCGTGCTTGGAGCCATGAACTCGACCGTGCATATTGCCTTGCACGCGGCCGTGCGGTTCATTGGACACGGCCGTGCGAAATCTTTGTTATACAAAGAAAAGTTATGACTTTTGAGGGAAAAGCCACCAAACCCTTTGACTCTGCTTTATATACTTCCCCTCCAGAATTTCAATTTACATACACGGTCATTTGAGTCTCCATTACCTCTAATAAGATGAAAAACATACCCGAATCATTGCATATTGTTGCATTGATCCTTGAAGTCAGTTCAAACAAAGTGTTGTTCGTTAGAGTAATTGATTTGGAGTGCTCCTATCATTTACTTGTAAGTCGTTTTATCTTACTAGAAGATTGCCATTTAAAGTAAGCACTGTGCGGGCAATAACTTCTTACGGAGATTGTATTAAATACAGGGCTCGACTTGTCTCTTTGTTTTTCCAATCTCCATTACATTTTCTTGTCAAGTTTTCGTTAAGTTCTTGAGAAGCCTAGCAATTGTCCAACGGGGACTACTAGGTTTAAAACGATCAACGTGGTCTGCGAAGGTGTATGTTTTTAGCGGGAGAAATAATTTCTCGAGGACGGGTAGGGGTTTGAGGAAGCAAAGCTAGAATTGGTTCACGCGAACTTGTGGGGACCATCTCCGATAACGTCTACAGGTGGTGCGTCATATTACATGACTTTCGTGATGATTCTACAAGGAAGGTCTGGGTTTATTTCTTGAAGGGAAAGATGAGGCTTTCGAGGTGTTCAAGAAGTGGAGGGCTTTGGTGGAGAATCGACGGGACTTAAGCTTAAGTGCTTGAGATCGGACAATGGTGGGGAGTATGAGCTCGGGAGTTTAGGGAATATTGTCTTTGCGAATGGTATTCGTATGGAGAAGACTCCAAAGCGGACACCACAACTCAAGGGTAGCGAGAGGATGAACGGAGAACATTGAATGAGCGGGCTAGAAGTATGAGATTGAAGTGTGGACTTCGAAGACGTTTTAGGCATATACGGTTGACACGGCGGCTTTCTTGATCAATCGGGGACCATCGGTACCATTGGGAATAAAATTCCGGAGGAAGCTTGGAGTGGCAAGCGAGTAAATCTGTCCTTTCTTCGCATGTTTAGCTGCGTTTCTTATGTTCATGTTGATTCTGCTGAGAGAACTAAATTAGATTCAAAATCTGTTAAGTGTACATTTATTGGGTATGGCGGGGATGACTTCGGGTATAAGTTTTGGGATAACCAAAACCATAAAGTTATTCGTAGTTGAGATGTGGTATTCAATGAACAGTATTGTACGAAAGGACGAAAGGGGCATCGGATGGACACTAGTTGAGCCGGAAATTGTAGAGGTGGATATTCCAAACTTCGGGTGGGAGCATAACGGTTCATGATGACCGTAGTCGGGGAGGTCACTTGAAGATGAACCACGTACTTCTGAACCGGATATTCCTGCGTAGATCCAGCGGGTTGCGTGGATGCTTTGCAGTATACTCCATCAGTGTTATTTCTTTGTTGACGAGATAATGAGGAACACGGAATGTTATGCGGAGAGTGTTCGTAGTGCACTTTGTAACAAGTGGAAAGCTGCGATGGATGATGAATGGACTCATTGAAGGCAGCAAAACTTGAAGTTGTTGAACTACCTAAGGGGAAGAAGGCCTTTGCATAACAAGTGGGTTCTACGGGATCAAGGAGGAAGCGAGACGGTAGCAAGCGTTACAAGGCAAGATTGGTTGTAAAGGGTTTTATTGAAGTACAGTATTGACTACACCGAGGTATTCACTCCCGGTTGTAGAAGATGACCACTATGAGAATGGTTACAGGGATAGTAGTGGCGGACAACTTGTTGCTTGAGCGAGATGGATGTGAAGAACTGACCTTCCTTCGTGAGGACTTGGAGGAAGAAATTTACATGGTACAGCCGAGAGGGTTACTTGTCTACAGGGTAGCGAGGAGCTAGTTTGCGAGATTGACTAAGAGCTTGTATGGCCTTAAACAAGCTCTGGCGATGGTCTGAAAAGTTTGATGGGTTCATGCACGACATTGATTTTATCGAGATGTAAAGCGGATCATTGTTGCTACTTCAAGAACACGGACAATGGGTACATTATCTTGCTTTGTTATATGTGGACGACATGCCTAATAGCGGAGCTCTAGCGGTAGAGAGGTAAGCAAGTTGAAGGCTCGGTTGTCGAACGGTTCGAGATGAAGGATTTAGGAGAGACGGGAAAAATCTTGGGCATGCGGATTGGCAAAGGATAGGGATTCGGAGCAAGTTGGTTCTTTCACAAGCGAGAATACGTTGAGAAAGTCTTGGCAAGTTTTTGTATGGAAAGGCGAAGCCAACGGAGGACGCCATTGGGTTTGCATTTCAAGCTATCAGAAAGACTCGCCTATGGGCAAGGAGGAGCGTGACAAGATGGAGAGAACTCCATATGCTTCGGCGGTGGGGAGTCTCATGTATGCGATGGTGTGTCTGGCCGGACATTGCACATGCGGTGGGAGTAGTCAGCCAGTTTTATGGGCAATCCGGAAAGCAACATTGGGAAGCGGTTAAATGGATCTGCGTTACTTGAAGAGTGCGGTGGTAAGGCTCTGTGTTTCTCGAAGCAAGGAAGTAGTGTTAGCGGGTTATGTTGATGCGGACTTGGCATCAAGTGATCTTGATAAGAGGAGAAGTACTACGGGTTATGTGTTCACATTGGGTGAGTACGGCAATCTCACAGGCTTCTAAATTGCGAGAAGATCGTGGCGCGATCGGCTGAGAAGTAGAATATGTGGCGGTGACGAAGCGAGTAAAGAGATGGTATGGCTGCGAGAACTTCTTGGGTGAACTTGGGAAGACGTGAAGTGGTAACGTTCTCTACGGTGACGGTCGAGTGCAATTCACTTGGCTAGAAATCCGGCGTTTCATTCGAGGACGAAGCACATTGGGCGAGGTTTCACTACATCGGGCATCTGCTTGGAGGAAGATTTTAAGGCTAGAGAAGATATTGGGATCGGAGAACACATGGCATGTTGACCAAGGTTGTAAACCTTGAGAAATTGAAGCTGTGAAAGCTTCAGGTGGGCTTGGAGAATAGGAGAGGAGGATGGCACTGCCATGATCGAGGTGAGCACTAGGAGGACACCGGATGAGTTGAAGAACGGATACGGGGATTATATGTGTGGTTGATCTCTAGGTGGGAGATTGTTGGGATAGAGGACCAACCGGGTTGAGACATCGAAGCAAGGGGGAAAAATTCGTCGGTGAATTCTTTAGAAACAAGAGCGGCCGCAGAGTGGTGTGTACGCTACCGCGCTCTTGGACAGTGAAGATTGATGCTCGGGTGGAATTCTTCGAGGGCGACCGCTACTTTGATAGTGAGGCGACCGCGTTGGAGAATTTTAATGGCGTTGGAAGTTTTGGATGGTAGCGCGACCGCGCTTCTTCAGAGGGCGGCCGCGCTCGGCCCGTTTTCTCAGCAGTCCAGAATCCTTGTTTGTTTAGGGTTTGGTTTGTTCCCTAGGTCATATATAAGCAATGTTCCGCCCCCTTTCTCATTGTAACACAAATTTACATATCATAGTGCAAGATCCTGGCTTGGTAGTGCCCCCAGACGTAGCCAATCAAATTGGTGAACTGGGTTAACAATTTCTTGTGTTTTTTCTGTGCTTTTGATTTCTTGTGCTTGGTTTGTGTGCTCTAATCGTTCTTGTAGGTTTGCTTGGTAGTGGAGGGCCATATTCACAACATCCTATTCATAGTCGTCCATCTTTTAGTTGTGAAAATTTACATATATATATACATGAGTATATATATATATATATATATATATATATATATATATATATATATATATATATATATATATATATATATATATATATATATATATATGGGTTTTGTTAGGATACCCACCATAGGAGTATCCTAACAAGTGACCCATTATTTTTAGGACAAAAATGTCCCTCGTTTCTCAAAGCAACCATATGTATGATGGGGGCAAAATTGTAATCATCAAAGAGAGAGAGAAAGTTAGTATTAAATAAGAGAGAGAGAGAGAGAAAGAGTTAGTATTAAATAAGGGAGAGAGAGAGAGAGAGAGAGAGAGAGAGTTAGTATTAAATAAGAGATAAAGATCTCTTTCTCTTTAATGATTACAATTTTACCCCCATCATATATATGGTTGCTTTGAGAAACGAGGGACATTTTTGTCAAAAAATAATGGGTCACTTGTTAAGATGCTCTTGAAGGGGGTATCCTTACAAAACCCATATATATATATATATATATATATATATATATATATATGTATGCATGTATATATACACACACATGTACGATCAATTATTCAAATTTTTGTGAAATTGCATTATTATATATATATATATATATATATATATATATATATATATATATATATATATATATATATATATATATATATATATATATATATATATATATATATATATATATTGTTTTGGTAGAAAAACAATAATGTCGAATCTTAACTTAGAAAGTGTATGGATTTAAACAATAAGGAGGGGACTTTGGAATTCGATTAAATGGAACAAAAGCATGAAAATAAAGAATGATACAAGGATTTTGTTAACGAGGAAAACCTTAGAGATAACAACCTCTTCGGAAAAAACCCCGGGAGTTAGGTATCCAACCTTAAAGGTTTCACTATAAATCTCGTAGTTACAAGCCGGAAGACCATGGAGAGAGTACAAGAATTACGTGTGTAGGTGAATGTGAGAACGTGTGTGTATTAGTGTGAGAGCGTGTGAGAATGTGTGTGATTTAATCTCCATGTCCCCTATAAATAAAAAAGACTAACAAAACAATAACAAACCGCTCCTATAATTTCGGCCTTATCTCTTATCCTTCCAACCCAACGTCTCTTGACTTAGTCTTCTTAGCGTTGAGGGAAAAGTCCCATGTCTTTGGTAAATATCTCCGGATTTAACTCATTTGATTTCTTGTAAAATATGATATAAATAATATTAGATAAACACAATAAATATTATGCAATACTTACAGTGAAGTATCATGCTTGATATGCGAGAACAGCGAGGATGTCGCCGTGCGGGGATATTGAAGATATCTACATATGGAAAATACGCCACAACAATTGCCCCCAAACTTATCACTTGCGGAATACGAAGAGGTAAGTTTCCAAACTCCGAGTAATCCAGCGGACATGATTTTACAACATTCGGTGGTGAAGAAAATCAAGAAGAAGTCAAGTTGTCGTCATCTCAGAAATGTCAGCGGTAAGAATAGTTTACCACTGTCTTTCGATTCTGTTAATTTTCCTTTTCCTCAATGCTTACACTTTCTCTTGATTCAAAGGCATTTTCTTCGAGGCTTAGACTTTGATGCGGAAGATTTGGATGCTCTTGTTGGTGCTTTTCTGCTAAGTCGATGTTAGGCCACGGTGTCCCAAGAAACGAGTCCAGACGGGTGAAAGTGCGCATTGGTTCTGGG
This sequence comes from Adenophora triphylla var. japonica, assembly GCA_022495995.1. Taxonomy (NCBI): domain Eukaryota; kingdom Viridiplantae; phylum Streptophyta; class Magnoliopsida; order Asterales; family Campanulaceae; genus Adenophora; species Adenophora triphylla. Next base: position 292,199 of record JAFEMH010003013.1, read on the forward strand.
TAAAGAAAGAGGAAGGGTGTAGAGAGTGAGATTATCGAAGTTACGCATGCGGATATTTTTGAATTTGAAGGCGAGAGGTGAAGAAGAAGCTTCTAGGATTAGTAACCAATGTAAGATGTTACTAAACTATTACATTCCATAGCTCTATTATTTGCGATTTGGAACTTTATGGTGTTTTCTTAACGACGATGGGATGTTTAGAGTCCCAAGCGGAAGATATGGCTAAGATCAATGAGCAATTTAAGAAGAGCGCTAAGAGTGATACGGCTTAGGCCAAGAAGGAAGCTGCTTTTTGGGAGAAGAAGTTTTAATGAGCAGAAAGAGGAATTTAGAGGAACAGAAGATCAAAATCAAGATGATGGAAGAACATAATGATGGAAAATCTAAGGATTGAAAGGTTGAGAATGAGTATGCAAAGTTGAAGAATCTGTTGGGTGAGAAAAGTGGATGAAGGAGAGGTGTCATCTAACCCTAAGGATACGATGGTTGAAGAAAAAAGAGAGAAGAAGGATGAAGAAGACAGAACTTCCTCGGCAACACCAAGCGAGATGCTAAGTGAAGAAAAATTCAAGTTAGTTTTTAAGTTGTTTTGTTTGATGATGATTCCAAAAGTGAGCCCCAAAGATAATTTTATCAATTTTGGTATGTACCTGGTCCATAAGGACCGAAGAAAATTTATTTCAAGTGTTGGGTTGGTTCAACACTTTACTTTTAGTTTTATGTTGTTTGGATGTTGGAGCGGGCCAACTGAATTTGGAGAAGTATTAATGGTATTTAGTATCTTAATGTTTAAAAAAAACTTTTGTTAGCAACTTCACAAGTGCATGTCATGCTTTGATCCCTGATGCTAAAGTATTATCATAGGATGTTGACATAATAAAATGTCATATTTTGTTTTTCGAGTGAAGACATGAGAATGTCATAACCGGATGTACTTAAGATGACAGAATATGCCATAACCAATTGAATCATGCTTAAGATCAATCATTTGACCGGAGTGGAAATGGGTAAGCTATACAAGTTTCCTCATATAGGCCCATCCCACACCTCAACCAATGAGATATCGTGCGCTCCGGGCGAAGGTGTAGAAACCTAACTTTCGGAGAAAGAGGTAATTAACTCTTTAAACCTTAGAAGGGATTGTGTACCTTAACTTTAGAAGAGATGGCGATCTCTAACGGAGGAGGAATTCGTTGTCACTTTTGACTTGATCACTTTGATATGTCCCCACTTTTGTATGTCAACTTATCTTGCAAGACGAGGAGGAATATGTGTAGAGATGGGCGTCCACTTTGTTGACGCCCCTCCGCTAAGTGCGTGTTAGTGACATTTTGTTTTTAAATAATCATGAAATAAAACAAGATAGAAATGAAAAGACAAGCAAAAACGAATATTCATACCTGGTTTGTGAGGATATTAGGAGAGACATATATTATTTAAGCTGAAGTACCTTATTGAAGTGAATGACATTCCGGCTTCTTGGGATCATCTCGGTTATTCAAAAGTTGACAATCCGGATATGCCCCCTTTCTTAGAGCGTCGTCCTATCGGCCCATAAGACCAATGAAGTAACTCTTCTGCCCCATCTCCACCTTCTTACTTGGTCTGAGTCTTCTCTTCAGGTTGCCTTATGATAATCTTATTGCTTTGGATTTTGCTTGTCCCAGTTTGCTTGAGGGTGAAGCAGTGAAAGGAATGTCACTTATCTTGACTCCTCATCTTGTCCTAAGAAATCCTGCGTTTTCCTACTAAATGAACTGGGAGCCGTTTATCGCATATTATCTACTGAAGGTATCCCGAAACTTGCTGAATATGTTTCTCTTTATGAATGAGATAACTTCCCTTTGTCCCGGACCCCGCACGTATGCTTGAACAGCTTCAGTACCCATTTAGAAGAATTAGTCTCCGTCAGTGGCTTAGTAGAAATACTGCTTTCCTCCTGGAGCACCTTGGCAATTTCCACTACGATATCCCCATTCCCCCAAACTCATAGAATGGCGTACATGGCGACAGGATAGAGATGTAGCAATTCAGCTTTTGGTTGATGTAGAGATATCCCCGTGCCGTTGGACTGGAATCACATTTCTTTGCATAATCTGCCTGCCTTGTCTCTTCGCTTTGTGGCCAGGCCAAAAAAGTAGCCCATATTTAGAAGCCTTGGTATATGAGGCTTCTCGCCCCGGTATGATTTCCACATTGTCTCCACTTCATGCAGCTCCATCCAAAGCATGTTGTGCTCGGTGCTGCTTCCTAGACATCTCAGTAGTAAGTGGACTCATAGCAGCAATTTCCTAAACAAAAAGTTATCAATAAAGTAAATACTTAGATGACACTTACCACTGAATGCTCGAGCGTTTGTCTCTTCTGCTCGCCGGATTGTATCATCTTGGAGATACTTGATTATAAGGGGTAGTCCACAAGGTTACCTGCTAACTGGATTGGGATGGATGTCGACATCTAGGGCAAACTTGGCTCAAGACGTTCAATTGCCGGGATGTCAACATGCACAATTGGGATACTTGGTCTGTGAAATGCTTTTGAAAAGTGAGCCTAAGTTTGCCAGGAGCATACGCTTGTGAATTTTCTTCTCACGGCACCTACTATAAAGTAAATGTTTTGAATTTGGCTGCCAGGGGTTTTCACTATATCCAAATATGTCGTCATCTTCGCATTTTTTCGCTATGTAGGACCCGTTGTAATGGTTGACAACATTAAAAAAGAATCCATAAACACCCTGATGTGCTTGATATCCGAGGTCACGGGCTACTGTTAAACCTACAATTAACGCCTCGTACTCTGCTTCATTATTGGTGGCCTTAAAACTGCTGCTTATGGATTGTGGTATTATGTCCCCTTGTGGCGATTTTAAATGTACAACTCAAAAGACACTGCTACCTCTGCATGTTAGAAGCATGCGTCCGTGTAGAGAGTCCAGAATTTTTTAGGATGTCATCATCTTGAAAAGTTGTTGTACTTCCAATTCCACCTCTTGTTGTAGCATTGGACTGAAGCTCAGCCACAAAATCAGCCAGAGCTTGGGGATTTTATTGCAGTTCTGGGCTGCGTACTTGATGTCGTAGTAATGTGCTTAATTGTACAGACCATTTCGCCATTCGTCGTCTGACATCTACTGGTTTTCTCATGACATTCTTAATATTGAGATAGATTAGTACGTACAATAATAGTATGTGTTTCAAAATAGTGCCTTAACTTAATAGAAGCAGATTATCAAAGCTAAAATTAATTTTTGTAAATGAGAATACCTGAAATTCTCAGCATCTAAGAGTGTCTTACTTTATATAGTAGATTGGTTGCTGATTACCATACTCGTTCTGTCACCAAAGACTGCGCTTACAGCGCCTTCCGGACACTGCTAGGTAGATGTAAAGA